>JAVIWB010002822.1:0-369757 GCA_031893035.1 Dermolepida albohirtum | reverse complement strand
ATAATTAAAATTAATAAATAATAATGGATCGATCGATTGTGACACTCTTTCCAGGAACATCAAAATTTAAAACAGAAATGATAGATTCAAATTGAAATAATAAAGACAGTTGAAACCTTAAATTAAAACTATTTGCTCGTACGAGCAACTAGAATTTTGCTTAGGGTCTTCTAATTTATATATATTAAGATATATTTCTAATATAATTTGAATAATTTGCGGATAAAAGACATATTAAAAATACAATCGGTAAATTTAAACCTGTGGTAATATAGACAACTGCAAGAAACATATATCATAAGCGGTTGCGATAGGTTTGTTCCTATATGAAAACTGGTGATCTGTTCGTGATTAAATGTTTATACATAGTTTTAATGCGTATGTTAACAAAAAAAATTTTGCACTAACAAGTCATGATTTCAATTTAAACACCACCAAACTGTATTTACTCAAGACATAAAAATGTTATTTTAATGGAACATAAGGAAATTTGATAACTTAAATGGATGTACGTAGTAGGCGCCATAAATTCTCGGCCTGATATAGAAAAAAATAACTTGGTAAAATATAATAATTTTTATTTTTCAATATAATCTCCCCGAACTCCAATACATTTATTACAACGATCAATTAATAATTCTATACCTTTGTAAAAATACTCTAAAGTTTTTCCCTCAAAATGTTCTATTACAGCTGCTTGCAACTCCGTATCGTCCTTAAAACACGTCCCCGAAGGTCTTTTTTTAAATTAGAAAATAAATAATAATCACTAGGAGCCATGTCCGGGCTATAATGTTCCATTTCTTGAAAACCGCATTCGCGGATGGCAGCTTGTGAAATAGTCGCAGTATGGACGGGTGCATTGTCGTGCAGTAATCGAACACCTTTTGTCAATTTTCCTGGACGTTTTTCACGAATATTGTTCCTCAATTTGTGCAGTAAAGACGCATAATATGTGCTGTTGACAGTTGTATTACGCTCTTTAAAATCTATGAGTAAAATGCCCTCACAATCCCAGAATATTGTGGCCATCACCTTTTTGGTTGATTGAACGACTTTTGCCTTTCTGGGACGAGGTTCATCGGGTCGCCGCCATTCCATTGATTCCTTTTTAGATAGGGGATCATAAAACAGAACCATTGTTTCATCTCCTGTGACTATGGACTCCAAAATCGGTTTTGGGTCGTCTCCACACATGTTTAAAAACGAGCGCGCACATTCGACCCGACGTTGACGTTGGAGAGCAGAAAGAAGACGCGGTACCCATCTTGCGCTAATCTTGTTCATACCCAAATGGTCATGGAGAATTTACTTTCGGAAATGTTAGACATCACTGCTAATTCCTTCACTTTCAAACGGCGATCTTCTAATACCATTTCTTCAACAATTGAAATTTTTTCAGGCGTTACCACTTCAATTGGCCGACCGGAGCGCTCATCATCTTCAAGGGATTCTTGCCCCAAACGGAAACATTTTGCCCACTTTTTTACAGTGGAATATGAAGGAGATAAATTACCATAAACGCCGTCTAAACGTTGTTTAATTTGAGTTGGTGTATGCCCTTCTTTTGTTAAGAACTTAATGACCGCACGGTACTCAATTTTCGTTACCTCAGACATTTTCATGCACTACTTGCGTTGTCTGGCTGGGTACTAAAAACTACTACTCTTAGAGCCGTAATATATATGGTGTAGGCCTTGCGCATGCGCACCTATGATGCATCGAAGTTTGAATACGTTTGAACCTGTATAAGCTTGTCAGGCCGAGAATTTATGGCGCCTACCTCGTATGTATATAAAAGCCATTATGACACTTCAATCAGAGAACTGATCAATCTTTTATACAGGTTGGTAAATATATGTAAGTACATTAACAATATTTACACCAAATGTATTTTTAGATGAAGCCTACATTCATACAGGATACATTATCCCATATGAATGGATGGTAGTTCAAATCAGGGTTTGAACTGTCCTATTTCACTTATTTGAGTCACTGATTATTCAGCGCCTGCTATAACATGTACATACATATATAGTCTTGTATAATAACAATTAATATTTGCATAATTTTATTGTTGTGCTATTAAACCAAAAATTAAAATCTGTATACTCCAAACTCACAAAGAAATATCTAAAGCTTTTGAAATTATAGTCAATTCAATAGTTTCGATTAGCACAGAAAACTCTTTTTTTAGTAATGGCAAGCAAATAGGGAATGTAATAAATTAGACCAAAATTGAATCTTCATAAGCTACACATGTAGGCATTATAGAAGTAACACCATTTTAACATATTTACAAAATATTTTACTAGAATTATTAAAATGATTTAATAACTTCGATTAAGGATGTATATATTACTCTTGAACGCAGCCTAACTATATTTCCGAATTGATCTGCAGCTTATGACGCCATTTTTGTGGCGCAAATTGGTGCCACGAGAAAACGTGTGGACTATACCAGACTGTAGGATATAGTCAGAGCTTATTTAGAATGATAATAAAATGAAGTATTTAACACCTACTATTGTATAGTAGGGTTATAGTGGTCGAACCGATTTATATAGTTGTACGTTAGCACTTTTCATTAAAATTATGGAACCTTACTTTTGATCATGCGATAAAGCAAGAGACCTAACGCTACTATCACACGCTGGAAAGGCGTAAAGTAAAGCCAAGTTGAACGTTCTCCATACTTCCACGATGCCTTTGTCTCCACCTGTCATCAAATATTCACCATCTCGGCTTAGTAGTAGGCACTGAAAATGATAAGCACGGCGCCATCAAAATTGAATCGATACACCAAGCAAGCTACGACCTACCTGTAAATTGTCATTGTGTGATTCGTGTCTTAGTCGTTTACCGTTGATGGTAAAAGCTGCGATATTGCCTCTTTCATAATTGACTACTATGACACCTTCTCTGGACATCGCTATATTTTCCGGCGATGAGAATCCTTTCGGCGGATCCAGAGATCTTAATAAATCTCCAAACGTTGTGTGAACTAATACAGGACCATCTGAAATGAACAAGTGTTAAATGATATTCACTATTCTAATTATATGTTGGAAATCGATTTTAATTGTCTGTTTAATAAAAAATTTTATTTTTGACTCAGTCAACCGTTAGTATCTTCCTTTCAGTACTTTCAGTTTTAGCTTATGATATCTTCATTTCCAATATTAAATTATCAAAATCGAAGCATCCTTTCGCACAAGAAAATTTTTAAATTCTTTACGGATGATAGCGGCTAAGATTTACAAATAATTGCAATATCATTTTAAGTCTCATACTTACTATACGATCCCGATACAACTAATCCTAGTTCGGCGGATATTACAACACTGGATACCGGTTGTTCATGTCCGGTCAAGGTTGCTCTAGGAGTGGGTACTTCCCCTTCCCCTACGATCGTTTGCGTCCTTGCATTCCAATGCCATAATAGTACCGTACAATCTGCCGATCCAGAAGCGATGTAGCAGTCTGACGTTATGTTACATTCCGATCTAGACAAGCAGGTGACAACGCCGTAATGTCCAAAAATAATCTGAACAATTTTAGCAGTTTCCGTTGAGAAAACTCTGAAACTATTGTCCCAAAATCCACAGGCGACCAAGAACTTACTATCCACCGTCGTCACGAAGCAATTTGATCTGATCCTTAAATTCTGGCTAAAGTTGTCACCTAAATGTCTTCTTTGCGCGGGATTACTACTGTTATTGGTTTGTGCTGAAAATTATTCGTTAGAAAACGATGGCACCGACATCGATACTACTTACAGAGAACAGGATCCATAGATAAAGGCAGATTAGATCCTTGACTTTGAGGCGATTCTGCGTAGCTTGGCGACTGAGCAACCGCAGCATATCCAGAATTCCAACGGTTTACTGCAAATTGTTGGTGCATCGTTACGGTGACTACAGATGGCATCGGTAGTTGCGGGTACGTATTAGCAGATATATGTACTATTGGCGAGTTTGATAAGAATTTCATTGTCATACAAACGTCGTCTGGTATACTTGAAAACATCATGGGTGACTGTAATAAAAACATTTGAGAAACACTTGGAATTTGCAATATATCAATTGATATGTTTAAAGAAAACTCTTTGAACTCTGATATTAAACTTACCAAGTGCATTGCTGAACTGCGGGGTGGATGTGGTTCCATTAGGAGTTGTGATGGAGTCTGACCGAAATTTCTAATTTGATTTTCGATAGCCTCTCTCATCACCTTATCCGTTATTGACTCCATATCCACACTGCCTTCGTAGGTGAGGTAGTAAAAGACGTTGGTAGCTCGTACTGCTTCGGGCCCTTTCTGCTTGTAGCCGAAAATCAGATCGATCCACTGATGCAATTGGCATGAAACGAATTCCGATTCCAATGCCTACGCAAGTAATTAAGAAAATATTAATGAAAATCGACTTCATTCACAACTCTAACACGTACCATTCTATTTATCCTTACGAATTCCTCCGGCGAACTAGCCCATGGCGGCAAATCTACATCATTTACAATTTGACCACCGTCCTGCGTTCCAAGGCGGTATCTATTAGAATTGACGAACATTTCGGGTAAAAAGAAAAATTCCGGTATTAATTCTTTGACGTCTGACGTATCACGCTGGCTGTTCTTCCATGATAATGCCATTGAAGAAAATAGCCGATCTGGATGATCAAATTTACCGCCTTGCAGAGCCAAAAACATCGTCGTCATTGGTTCCTTAAAATTACCAAAGAAATTGTTACCAGAAGATATCAAATTTGTGGGAATGAACATACCACTCTGATCAACCAATTTAGAACAAAAGAAGAAGTCGAATAGTGGGTACCATAGTGAAACGGTGGTATACTCTCGTGTTCCCATGAATTGTACCTTTCTTCGAAGTACGCCCTCCTACTTGGATTAAGAGCACCTATTGGCTTGGATAAGTCTCTGTAGTTGTTTGGTTGACTTAGATCGAGTTCTTTACTTTCGTAATTTGTTAATACCCAGGGAAATACTGGATACTGATTTAAGTCATTGTATGTTCGTCCTGAAATAATGTTGTAAATGAGAGATAAATTGCTTTATATGAAAGACAATATGTACAAGTATAAGGATATGAATATAAAAAGTTTCTGAAGGTAAAGAAAATAATGCTTCTTTCGAACAGGTTTTCTTTAAACTGACTTTTTGTTAGAAATGAGATTTAAGTGAAACAAGATTCTCGTAAATTTATCTTGTGTTTTATTTTATATCTAAAATTATATTTCACCTGGTTTCATCTCTTTTGGAGACAATTGTTCCTGAACTACACTTATATTTGACTATTTTATGAAAATATATTAGTCCTAGTAGGATTCAAATTGGGAAAAACTTCACATTAAGGTGCTGGCATTGTAAATGAGGTTTCTAACTCGTAATTATATATAAATTAGTTTCACGATGGGAAATTTAATGAAAATTATATTATTTTCTGCTACTCCATCGTTAATTAAATACACAGAAATTAATTAAAAATTTCTGCGCTGGAGAAGGACTCGAACCTCTATCTGCCGTTTTCTAGAAAAATTTTTAATTAATTTCTGTGTATTTAATTAACGATGGAGTAGCAGAAAATAATATAATTTTCGAGGTTTCTAACTTTTTGTTAATGAATAATATTTAATTTGAAAGCTGGACATTATATTATTCTAATATTCAAGTGACTTTTTCGTAATCCTGTGTCTGTTTTGACTCACAAAAAAAGAGCAAAACAATTCGCATTCTTTCTAATATACCACAAAGAAATAAACCAAACATTCGTTCATCTTTCTTTGATTTGCAACAGACCTGTAAGTTTTGCTATTGGAAATTACGGCACGTGCAGTTTGTAAACTGTTAAATTAAAATCTATTTTTGTTACCATGGAGTTGATATTTATGACTTGTGAGGGGACGCTGGGCCGCCTCGACGTCGGATGAACAGCGGATGGAGCACGTCAGTGCGAATTAGGCGCCACCTCACTCACTCTAAAAACCGAGTACAATAAGGGGATTACGGAACCCTATTGCAGTTCCAAACTTTCCTCTATACAATTCAGAAATGATGTATCAAAAGAAATTCGTTTTTAAGAGTATTAGCTAGATTTCCTTTAATAACAATGATGAGAACTAGTTTATGTATATTTTTATAGTTGTGAAGTCTGTAAATTCAGTTTCTCTTTTCATTATTACAAACTGTATCGAAGTAGAAACATTTTTCATTTTTTTCTATTTAATATTTATTTAGCACATTTATATATAAATTTATTATTCTGATAGCAATTTTCATTTTCGAATAGACTTACTCAAAAAGAATTATTTGAGCTGCATGTAGGCATATTTTTATAAAATAAAATAGCTATTATAAAGAGGTAAAATACAAGAAATTGTTTTTATATTCACTAGTGGATTGTACAGTTTTGTATTTCCGAGTTAAGCAGTTCTCAATTTTCCATTACGTTTTCGAAAAGACATATCGAAATATGAATAATAAGAAACGCAGGCAATATCTCATGAAGGGACAGTTAATAAGAGGGTGGGACTGAGAAAGTACCTAGAAATACCTTCCCTCTAATACTCTTAGTTAGTTTTAGTCCATGTATGTGACGCAGGTAACAGTTTTTGTTTAAATGAGTGCAGCATATGCAAAACGTTTCGAAGCAGTGTCTTTGTGAACACCGTAATGTCCTAAAATGACAAATCTAATGGCAACTAAGTACTTATACATGTCAGAAGACTTTTAAACGTTTTAAACGTGAAGCAAACGGGTCAAATTGTACTAAAGAGAACTTCTAACATGGCTAAAAGTCTGGTTGAAACAAGAAGACAACGATGCGAAACATCGAAGCAATCTTTGTAGGAAGTGCATTATCTCCAAATGGTATTGTATCATTATGAACCTTTCCGGGAAACGTATGTATAAAATTTCACAATTATCTCGCAATATGAGAAGATACGGCGTTCGTTTCCAACGAATTATCCGAAAAATTTGATCGCAGGTTTGTTGTACATTGTTGTCGGGCTATCCTTAAAAACAATGAATACCGGATACCATATTAAATATTGGCTTATTAGAATATAAGATGTACTTGTTTGGTAAAAATATTAGCCTGCGGTTGAATGATTTAGCTATAAAAAGTATACTCAATGACATTAGAAGTGTTACACCTAGAAGGAATAGTTTCCTGGACGTGATTTTTTGGTAATGTGATAAGCTTAAGTCAAGAATGAAACGATCAGATTTCCAAGAAATTTTATTAACATTAATTTGAAAAAAAATCAATAATGTGTTTGGCGACCCCGTAGCTGTAGACACTCCTGTACACGTCTAGGCATCGACAAAATAAGATGGTCGATGTCTGCTTGTGGCACCTCGTTCCAAGCAACTTGAACTTGGTGGATTAACTGTGCCAGAGTTTGTGGAGGATGGTTCAAATTGGTCAGTCTTCTCCCCATTATGTCCCACACATGTTCGATGGGATTTAAATCCGGTGAACGGGGTGGCCACGGCAAAACATTAACGCCAGCTTCTCGTAGAAAGTCCATAGTACGACGAGCAATATGTGGACGCGCGTTGTCTTGCTGAAAAAGGGCGTGTGGACGGCAATCTAGATAAGGCAATAAAGTGGTTTGTAGGACGTCATCAACATAACGCGCAGCTGTCATACTGCCCCGAATAAACAGAAGAGGTGATCAGCTTCCATATGCAATAGCCCCCCAAACCATTACTCCAACAGTTCTGTGCACATGCCTCTCAACAGCAAATCCAATATCACGTCGCCCTCCACGACGGCGTCTTACCCTCTGACGGCCATCATGCATGCCTAGGCAGAATCGCGATTCGTCGCTGAATACATTATGCCATTCTGCTTCCCAATGCTGCCGTTCTCTGCACCAGTCCAAACGTCAGAGGGTAAGACGCCGTCGTGGAGTGCGACGTGATATTGGATTTGCTGTTGAGAGGCATGTGCACAGGACTGTTGGAGTAATGGTTTGGGGGGCTATTGCATATGGAAGCCGATCACCTCTTCTGTTTATTCGGGGCAGTATGACAGCTGCGCGTTATGTTGATGACGTCCTACAAACCACTTTATTGCCCTATCTAGATAGCCGTCCACACGTCCTTTTTCAGCAAGACAACGCGCGTCCACATATTGCTCGTCATACTATGGACTTTCTACGAGAAGCTGGCGTTAATGTTTTGCCGTGGCCACCCCGTTCACCGGATATAAATCCCATCGAACATGTGTGGGACATAATGGGGAGAAGACTGACCAATTTGAACCATCCTCCACAAACTCTGGCACAGTTAATCCACCAAGTTCAAGTTGCTTGGAACGAGGTGCCACAAGCAGACATCGACCATCTTATTTTGTCGATGCCTAGACGTGTACAGGAGTGTCTACAGCTACGGGGTCGCCAAACACATTATTGATTTTTTATCAAATTAATGTTAATAAAATTTCTTGGAAATCTGATCGTTTCATTCTTGACTTAAGCTTATCACATTACCAAAAAATCACGTCCAGGAAACTATTCCTTCTAGGTGTAACACTTCTAATGTCATTGAGTATAGTAAGGCTAAATTACAAAATCATTTTGACTGAGATTTTCGGTTTTGATGTCAAAAATCGATCTAACTCTTTAAGCTCAATTCTGAAAGAATGGAGAATTTAAAAATAACATCAAAACGTGATGTTTGGTGTGTGTAAACGGATTGATTATCTCTAAAGTTTGAACGACTTTTGCTGCAAAAATAGTTGGTATTTCGTAAGTCCAAAACTACTGTCATACATACCATCGCCAGGGTTAAATTCAAAATTTTTCATTTCCAAAATTTATGTATTTCAGAAGTAATTGAAATTTTCGCGTCTTAGCAGTTAGAAAAATTCTAAAAATAATTTGGATGTCAAAATCGGTTGAATCCTGAAAGGCTAAAGAGCTTCAAAAAGCCGTCGAAATGTAAACTTCTGAATATGTAAGGGGTTTATAAAAAATAAAGAGTTCCTCTGTTAGTCCGGAACTACTGTTGTATAATACATTTTACGAAGACTACTGAAAACTTTTTATTTAACGAAAATTCCAATTTCTTTCAAAGGAATACATTCGTAACAATTAGTATTTTGCAAAACTTATCGTAAAATCACAGGAAAGTACTTAGGAATTCTGTGAAAGTGAAATAATGAAAACTGACAAAATGTGTTTCGTCGCTTTATGATTATGCACTAGTTCGGGAATGTAAAAACGGATTTTCATACGAAATAAAAACATGTAATTATAATCACTGAAGGCTGATATATAACCCCTTTCCACATTAATTTTCGTAGTCTGTATATGTATTTCGACAACTAAGTTGCCATCATCATCAGTGTACGTTTTGGCTTTCGACGGTACAGATCGTGTACGGAATTTGTTTCGTGTAGGTTTTGCCGTAACTTTCCAGACTAGATACTGTTTAATTATCTGCTGATGACAACTTAGTTGTCGACATATGTACACAGAATACGAAACTTAATGTGGAAAGGGTTTATATATATCAACCTTAAGTGATTAACGATCAACGAAAGTATAAATTTTTTTGAATAATTTCCAAAAAATATTTTTTACATAAAGTATTAAGCAAAGATTGACTGGATGATGTTATATATCGTTCCTATTGTAGTATTCTTTTAATATTCTTTACTCATCGTTATTTCTATCATCATAGTATTATGTGCTTTTATTTTATCAGCGTAATAAATCGCTTAATTCACAGTAAATAACTGCAGGTGCTAATAGAAACAAATTTTATTTCATTGAAATGACAAATCAGCCGTGAACGAACTTGTTAACGGATTAGTAATGTTACTAATAAATTTCCACTAAGTAAATACTCGAGGTTGTCTCTCTTTCAGTGATTGCAGAGTGGGCGAACATATGGTCGGTCGGCGCGGACCCTTTTCTTTCCATTTTCCGTTTCTTCCACTTTCTATATTCAGGTACAGAAATAATTCACGCCATGTGCAATTAAGCGGTCTTCAAAATTGAATTTTCCATGCTCAGGAAATAATTCCACATGTTGACAGGGCGTGAAGACTTAAACTGTTTTTGTGGCTCTGTCGTATGCAAAATTAGCGGTTGTCAGGCCGGCAGGGTTTAAATTAAAAACACATAGATCATGTCGTGGCTATGAAAAAGACAGACGTACACAACACGTTGACGTGCTATTTATAGGAGGACACGCTTGACACTGATGTACTGGAGTTTTAATGTGAACGATTAGAAACTATTACGTTTGAATGTTGGTGGTGTGCTTTTATGGTGAATATGCACGGAAAAAGACTGAAGTTGAATGGTAATTACAAGGATAAACATAAATTTCGTACATGTCGCCTTTATATAGGAGAAACATCTGCACATAACTGCATATAACCATGAATAAAGGTTTTTTATGTGTGTTACCGTTCAAGTAGATAAATATAGACACGTAAACTGTCTATATTTATGAGGAAAGACTTAAAAGACGTTCCATAAAACCGAAGGATCAAAAGGCTTTAACAAATTAAGCGCTTATTATATTATAAATCAGAAAAACAAGACTCTTTTAGATTGTGTTTAGTGCAGCTGTAATAACTAAACGAATAGTAAGCGAGCATTTCCTCATAATTATATCGAAAGATACACACATTACTTACCAGCTATTGTATTCAAAAACATTAGATATTCAAAATTCGATATCTCTCTGCGTTGCCATTTCTGGGTCATATTAGAATTTCTCATCAGTTGTCTGGGCGACATCATACTAGCACGTCTGAAAAGGCAAAAGAGACACTTTTAAAATTGGAAAACTACGAAAAAATTTCAGAAAGAATAAAACAAATACTAATTTGAACATTTTAAAATTGAGATTACATAACAGTTTCAAGTTAATAGCAAAAAATAGTAAACATATTTTTACTTTTGAATTTTCAATGCTTCGTTTCGAAGACAGTTTTTGAAAAACCTGCTGGCATCATCAACGACACATCAAGAAATAATTCAGGCAAAGGTAACTCACGAAAAGCTTCTTTAACAAAAGGAATATTCAATTGTTGACTATAAGATTTTTGCGGCGAAAAATCTTGTTTTAGATTTAGCCATCTTGAAAATTATCTTCGGAAAGCTTTTGAAGAATCTGATAAACCAAAAGAATTTCTTTAACAAAACAAATATTAAAACATTGAGTCTCGATATTCACGGCAAAGCATCTTTGTTCAGGTTTGGTCGTCATTTGAATAATTTCTAAAAAACTTTTAAAGAACTTTCCGGTGTCATCAGCGAAACGTCAAGAAACAATTCAGCCAAACCTAAACCAGTAGAAGCGTCTTCGAAATACTAAAGCTTTGGGTGTAGACTTTCGCGGCAAAGAATCTCCTTTCAGGCTTAGTCACCGTTTGAATTACATTTAGAAAACTTTTGAAGAACTTACAGATATTATTAGCAACTGGTTAAAAACAACTCAGATTTGGAAAAGCTTCGTCGACGAACGAAATATTAAAACTTTAAAACTAGACTCCCGCAGAGAAAAATCTTCTTTCAGGTTCAGTCGTCAAAAAATATTAAAATTTGAACGTAAGTTTTCACGGCGAAGAATTTTCATTTGTGTTTAGAAAGTTTTTTAAGAATCTACCGGCATCGTCAGCGAAGTATTAACAAACGATTGAGCCAAAGCCTAACCGGAAAAAGCTTCTTTAACAAAATAAATATTAACACAGCATAAATATTAAAACAGCACTGTATGTGAGCTACTCGGAAAATTACATGTTAAAAAGTTGTTAAAAATAATTTACCAGAAAGACGAGCCGAAGGAATTTTAACGGTTATGGAATGATGTAAATTTAAATTCAATACGTTGTCTACATATAAGGATTGCTGCGAACGGTTTTACAAAAAGTATGCTTTATTGTTTTTTAAAATAATAGCTTTTAAGATGCACACGGTCAAGCTAATTCTGAAAGCTAACGCATCAAATGCCTCTTCAAGTGTTGAAAAACATTATATACATATTTTATTTTTGACAAGCGAGAATGAAAACAAACATGGATTTATTGTTTTTTGCTATTAAGTTAAGAGAACGGAAGGTTGCCACCCGTCATTATTGACTTCATTGATATTTGTCCAAAATTCTCCAGAAGTTGCCGATTAAGATCTTAATGTTGCATTATGGCAATCTTTCTTTTAATGTGGCTGCAGCAACTTTAATTTTTTAAACGAAAATCTGATCCAAATTATAAACACATGCATTTACTTGATCTTTTTTAGTCTTGTAAAGACTAGGTAGTCAGTTTCTCATGTTAGAGGAAGGCACCGCTGTCGCTATGAAAGAAACTCTAACTAAATTTCGGGCGTATAATGATAAATTCAAGTCTCATCAGTGGTGATAAATCGGGGCACAAAATCTGCTTAGTTTTTTCTTTGTACACTTTCAAAACTATTTACTTAAGGTGTGAGAACAAAAAAAACAATCCAAAATATATTGCGATTATTGTTTTCGAAATCTTCATTGTCAAATCTTTTTCTACTAGAAAGCACTTCAGTTTTTACGCATAAAATGTGTCCACCAAACTTTACACTTTCTGTACATATCTAGAGTGTCCACAAGCCTTTATCAAAGTGCACAACTCCGTTGAATTTTTCGGACACGAAAATATGTATTCATAACACATTCAATACTGCGCCAGATATAAGGATAAGGATAAAAGAAAAGCATAAAGTGAAAAAACGCCATTTGGGTTATTTACAAAGTCGTATGGATACGCAAATTGTTGCTAGCCTGTTATTTTTATTAAAATAGCAAGAAAGCAATAGAAAGTTAATAAAACTTGTAAGTTGGGAGCGCTAATTCTTTAAAGGCATCGACTTGATTCTAGGTAAATACACACGTCAAATTCGTCTAGGATTTTTATTAAAAATTGGAAAGCTGTGTTTCTTATCAGTAGTATTGTTTTATGTTTGAGTAGACTTAATACAAGACGTAAACATTGAGAGCAAGCTTATTTTTCAAGATAAAAAATTACCTGAAATATTACAGACCCTTGGACATGAAATAAACTTGTACAAACAACGCTGAACACGCTGTTAAATAGAAAATATAGAGACAAAACGAGAAGTATAGAAATGACTAGGTATTTATTTCAAGACGGTCTTCTTCCGAAGCAATCTCCAGCAATTATTCCCTTCATCTCAAAAGAACATCAACTTGCATAAATTCCAAAGGCATACCGAGTTAAGTGCGTTTCTTTATTAACAGTGTCGGATTCCTCTCGTACTTTAACCGACGCACGTTTGAACAATTTCAATTCGTGTCGCCTCTCGCGATAATATTATTACTGCTGTGACTAAAACTTACCTTGTTTGCGTTATTCCGTACTTTATGCCGACACCGACTCGCGGCAGAGCCCTGATCACCTTCTTCACGGTGGCTTGGTCGGGAAAGGCGAACATAATAGATGCTGGAATCAAGAAGTTGCGATGATAGTAAAGTTAGTTGATTTAGATTTGTGACGTGTGTGCCAAACTTACTTCTGCTCGCCAGAAAGATCTCGATGGCGACATTTTGTAACAGATATCGTCTGGAGAAGATTGCACGAACTTCCGAAAAGTACCATTTGCCGTGTAAATGATCACAGTATTTTAGAACCTGGAATAAAAAAAATAGTTATTTTATACGTAATTATCATCAGAATATTGCCTTTTTCAAATGAATTATCCCTGTTTTTAGTACCATACAGTTGTGTAAAATAAATAATTAAATACGTAAAATAATATATATTGGATATTGGAAGGGGTTAAAAACGAAGAGATACAGTCTGTGTCAGGAGAGCCTGTGGACGATCGCTTAGGGAAAACCCCTTAAAATGAAAAACTTCTAAATCATTGGAAAGAAAAGTACTAAGTTGCAATTGCTTTTCAGTCGTCGTTATTACCGAGTATTTCCTGATATAATAATAAACTTTACTTGCCCAACAGGAAATTTAATTACGGGATTATTCGTCTTTTAATGTGCATACGTAAGTATGTAAGTAAATCAATCAATATTTGAGCTTAAAAGCTGTTGTACCGTGCCCGTAACAACTTAATTAAATTTAGTTTTATTTTGCCACATTTTCTTATAGAGTCATTCATTTTGATAAGATTAATCTCGATCTTAACTTTTCTTTTGTTATTAGTAATATTTTTAATAGTCTCGTAATTAATTTTACGTTTGTATTAGTTATTTCGAAGTATGTAAAAGCCGCATTTAGTTTGGCGTATTTTTGTTTGGGTTTTATTATACCATGTAAAAATACGATCACTATCATTCTGCAATATATTCTCGTCTTCGATTGCCCCTATTCTTGTATATATTTTAAAATCGTCAACGTAAACTAGCACGTTGCATGTGTCTGTCTTCAGAAGATAATCGATAAAAAACACAAAATGTAATGGACCCAAATTGGATCTGAAGAACACCAGAAGTAGCAATAAATTCTAGCGATACGTACCCATTATTGTTTACAAAGCTTGATTTGTTTATAGATTGGAACTTATTAGAGGAGTTCAGGAGCAAATCCAAAAGCAATTAATTAGCTTTGCAATAATGAATTATGGCTGATTTGTCAAATACTGACGAGAAACCGGTGTAAACGACTTCAGCCTGATCGCCATCAATCGATACTTGACTTATAAACTGCATTTTTATATCTAAATTAGCAATAGTTGTCCATCCAGTATGACCCCGTGCCGCTTTGTAGACTGATGTGAACGGGCATTCCACTATCAGATGGTCGCATAAAAAAACTGCTCTTAGACATCTGCATAGTTTAAAAGAATCTATATTGATCTTAAAAGCCAGTGTAACTCTAGTATTTTTCCAGCGTCGTGGGAATATGTTAATTTTTAAACACAAATTATTAGTTATCGTTATAGGTTTGGCAGAAAATTCTTTTCAGTCTTTGCTTAAGACCTGGTACATAATCGTCTTTTGTTACATATAATATCTAAAGGATTACAATTGGGAGTATGCATCTGATTTAACTTAACTCGATTCAGATTTAAACCATCAACTACGTTATGTGAATTATCATATTTCGATGTTCTATCAGATACTTTGTACAGTATTCGTGAGGTGCCTTTAGTTGTGATATATCGGATTTGTGTATTTTCAACTGGATCGACTTCAATCGATTCTTGTATCTTGACCATATATTTGTGTGGTGCTTTGGAGATATCACATTTCATTACTTTACTAAGTCTACTAAATTCATAAATTCAGAGTAGAAAATAACATTTTTACTCAATTTCCATTTTCGATGGTAATAATTCATCATTTTGATACATCGCTTAATTTCAGTAGTTAACCATGGACGAAAGGAAGAGGTGGTGGTAATATACAGAACAGAATGATCGATGATATTATACAAAGCTATATAAAAGACATAATAACATCGAGTGCTCGATCAATATCAGATGCATTGTTCAAAAAGTGACCAGTTCACTTGTATCAGATCTTGATATAGTTGAAAATAGGTAGCTAGTCTTAGGTGAAATATTGAAGGATATAGAAAGAGCTGGATGGTAAACATCGGAGCAGAGGTTAGTTTTTAATAATACATATTAAATGTTAGAAGCGTAAGTAAGCGTGTTGAATAAACAAAGCATTACATTTTGTGCAGCAAGAGCCTGTGAGCGATTGTTCGAGGAAACCCCCCCTATAATTAAAAATTTCTCAATCATTGTAAAGTAAAGTACTAAGTTCCAATTACTTACTACGTCTTTTAATTGCCATTGAATGACGCAATTTTTCATACTCGCGATATTATAAACAGGATTTCTTGCATAATCTGTCTTAAGAGAGGCACAAATTAATATAATCTGACGCCTGTTTCAAATTTAACACGTATCCAAATGTTCGAAAAACAAGTAGCGATTCGAAAATCGACATATTAATACAACCACATTTGTGAATTTCTAAGGGACGTTTGTCAACTTTTCGAGAACTGATGGATGCTTCATATGTCATCACCGACCATTGTTTTGGGATTACACGTGCAAAATGAAATTTCAACGGTGAACATTAGCCAGTCTTAATTTAGATTTAAATTTAGCTATACTCGCAGAAGTTGATAAACAATATGTTGTGTATTGAAAGTAGTTTAAATTAATTTCCTTGACGTAATGTTCAACTAAAATTTTGGTTCGCAAAAAAGAAAAGTTATGGATAGTAATAAATACAGTAGTGGTCTAAAAACATGGTGTTTTATTTGTGTCTTTGAATGCAAAATGGATGACGACAAAGTAACGGTCAATAGCATCATGTACTTCAAATTTTACGCACAAATTAACAATCAATGCAATGCTAAAGTTTTGCTGAACGGCTACCAAGGCATCGCTTGCGCCAAATTCATTGAAGATATGTAATGCTCTGGAAAATTTTAAAATTATCAAATTTTTATAATTCTACCGTTGGGTTACTGCAAAAACAAAATTACTCCATCTTTTGAAATATTGAGTTAAACGAATTTCTGTACTTAATACTAATTTGTCAAATATTTTACTGCGAATATAAGGCAAGTGATTTCCATGATTTTGTCTCATGCACTTGACAACTACTTACTGAAAATATTTGACAAATTTTAAATACAGAAATTCATTTAAACCAATAGTATTTCCAAAACGTTGGGGCTGTGGAATGTTCGACTGCTCATTTAAACTTTTCCACATTATTCTTTTATTACAACTATTTATTTTCTTCCATAAAACGTCCAAATGCTTAGTTTTCCTCTTTTTTATCTCATCGCGGGTTAAGGCTAGAATTCAATTAGCTATCATTTTTAGGAATTGATGATGATGCAGTCGTTAACTATTGAATTAGTACTGTTGCAGAAACTTTAAGTTTTTGAGAATAATTTTCCGTTAATAATTTATTCCTAAGTATACACCGTCTTCTGTATTTTGTCATTATCTAATTGTCGTACGTTTAGTTTATCTCCGATCTTGCTCGAGTAATAACTACGTGTAGCGATATTGAAATAGATTTTATTGTGGGCTATTTCAAATATATTTTAGTGTTCCGTTTCTTCCGACATGGGCAGAATAAGTGACGTATTATATTCAATAAAAAACAAGAACCAGTGTCCTCCTAGAAACAGAAACAGGAATGTATTCGCAACATGAGATAATACGAAAAGTGTTTCTTATCGAATTTCGATAGATGTGAAATTAACCAAAGAAAATATTCCCTGTACTAGCATAACTCGACGAAATTGTCTCAAGAAAAAGAAAAGTTGCTCCCCATGATGATTATCAAAACAGTAAAGAAAACAGACAAACGTCACTAAAGTCGATTCATCAAAACTTGAGAGGAAAAGGTTTAAGCATATCAAGACAAACTGTTCAAAGACGTTTACACAAGGCCGGATTAAAACTCGGTAAAAAATTCAAATTCATGGAAAGGGCGAAGAAAATACGGTACGATTTTGCCAAATTTTACAAAGATTAGTTGGTAGACTATTGGAAAGAAGTAAACATCAATATTAAATTTTAACCTACTTTTACGTATTTAATAAAATTGTTCATCCTTAGTGACAAATCAAAAATAGAGGCGTTAAACAGAACGTGCTCAATACGTGAAAAGATTACCATATACAGCAAAAGCAGTGAAACATCCTCCTTCTGCGATGATTTGGGCATCTATTACAGCTAAGGGTCCAGGACGACTTCACTTACAACGATTGAAATTCAATATAAAAAAATCATAAATGAAAGCTTAACATCATAGATGGAAGCAAAGGATCACATGTCTTTATGCACGACAGAAGCCGTGCCGTAGAGCAAAATCTGTGAAAAAACTCTTGAATACAGTAAATGTACAACCATTGAATTGTTCTGGAAATTCTCCCGATATGAATCCTATAGAAAGTGTAAGGAATATATAAGGTTTTCCAATAGAGATGATATGATTTTGAAGTGACATTTCGGCCATTTGTATTATGTCATGATCTGTCATTTGTTTTTCAATGTATTTAGTAGTGTTTACAATTTCATCATGGAGAGATATACGCAAGAACAACGTTTACAAATTATTCAGTTTTATTATCAAAATAATCGTTCTCCAATTGCAAATTTTCGTGCGCTTTTGCCATTTTATGGTCGTAATAATCGTCCAAGTGTGTTCGCTATTCGTCGAATTGTTAAAAATTTTGAGGTTACATTTTCTTTACATAATTTTCAAGTGCCAATAAGACAAAGAACCGCTCGAAGTAATGCAAATATTGCTGCCGTTCAGGCAAGTGTTACTGAAGACCGTAATTTGTCGACTCCAAGACGTTCTCAACAATTGCGACTGTCTCAAACCACAATCTGGCGAATTTTGAGAAAGGATTTGGGTTTGCATCCCTGTAAAATTGTTCTCACTCAAGAACTGAAGCCATTGGACCACCGTAAACGTCGTGAATTTGCTGATATTGCCTTGGAACAACTTGAAAACGTTAACGATTTTTTTAAGAAAATCATCTTCTCTGATGAGGCTCACTTTCATCTGGATGGTGTGGTAAATAAACAAAACTGTCGATTTTGGTGCGAAGAAAATCCACAAATTATTTATGAAAAACTATTACATTCACCTAAATTGACAGTTTGGTGTGGTTTTTGGTATAGTGGAATCATCGGTCCGTACTTCTTTCAAAATGAAGCTGGTAACACCGTTACTGTCAATGGAGAGCGGTATAGATAGATGATAACCAACTTTTTATGGCCAACATTGAAAGAAGTTGATCTTGACAACATTTGGTTCCAACAAGACGGGGCTACGTGCCACACAGCAAATGCAACAATAGAATTATTGCGAGAAAAGTTTGGAGATTCGATTATTTCAAGAAATCGTGATATTGAATGGCCTCCAAGAAGTTGTGATTTAACACCATTAGACTATTTCTTGTGGGGTTATTTGAAGTCATTGGTCTATCGAAATAAACCAAACTCTCTTCAAGCTTTACAAGTCAATATTGAACGTGCCATTCATGACATACGACTAGATTTAGTGGAAAAAGTGCTCGAAAATTGGGTTCATTGAATTCGTTCCTGCAGAAGAAGTGTCGTGGAGGCCATTTGAATGACGTTTTATTTAGAACTTAATTGTATCGATTGTACTTCAAATTAAATAAAAAACTTTTGAATTTTCTTAACAATAAGTGTGTTTTTTTTAAAAGAAATCATATCACTCTTATTGGAAAACTTTGTATTAAAAAATAGAAAGCAAGATTTGGTGGAGAACCTTGAAAACGTTTGACGAAGTAGTGATGGAATAGAATTAAAAACAATATCGCTGCAACAATTAAGAGTATGTCAAAAAGAATTACTTTTCTCCTTGAAGAAAAGAAAGGGGGGGGGGCATACACACTATTAGATATAAATGAAAATATATGTCTAAAAATATGCTTTCTTATTGTAGTTAGACATATATCGAAACTAATAATTTTTCTTCTGGTCCTAAATCAATGGCTATCGGCTAACAGTGATCGAAATTATTAAAAAATTAAATTCATTTTTTATTAATTTTCCGTGCTCATTTCAAAAGTCAACCAAGATAAATTTTTATATTGCAAAATGTAGAACCATTTTTTGGTCTGTGTACTCTTGAAATTCCGCTGAAGCCCCCTTTTTACCTTATTTGTCATAGAATATTTGTATTAATAATAATGTGTCGTCCTAAATTAACACTAGTCGATCATTTATTTGCTATTTGAAAGTAATTTCGTCTTAAAAAATGTTATAAAATATTGGGGCATTTGGAATTCTTTTTAAAAATCGCAATTTTCTTTCACGATAGGATACTGATAGCGGCGAAATTCTTGGATCGATGAAATGTTACTTTTGCGGCAAGATGGCCGTCAGAAAGGTAGGAGGAGCCCCGTATTCTATCAGTTGAAATCGCATCGATTAGAGTCACGGTCTGAATTCTGCTCCCCAACATTGGCGGTCCGCGAGACTGCGCTATGCAACCCGCAAGGCTCGCATGGGAATTTCAATTGTTGTTTGGTAATTATGATAATTGAAATTTCCAAATGTTCATTGGTGTATGTCAACACATTTTGCTGGAATTATAAACGTGGCAACAATGTATTTTAAATATGCACAATTACCAATTAATAATGAATCTATGAATTAAAAGAATTTTTTTTATTTCGTAAGCGATGAGTTGAGTTTTTTAAAGCAGAATATTTTTTATAATTTTAAGGAATATTAGAAAAAAGACCAAGCATTTTTAATTTAAATAACATTTTTGGTATAAATTTTTCTAATTTTTGCCAAAATAGTATCTACTGCGAAAACTTATATGCCCCTTCGGAAAATACTCAAAAATACACAACAAACTCTCAATTCAATGATTATATTCATTTGTACAATTATTTGAAAAAAGGTACAATATACAAATATTTCGATTTATTCGTAATTTGTTTAATGAAGTTTCTCTCTCGAAGTCTTTTAAAATTTTTCAACCAACATCAAACCATCTTGCTGGAAGTTTGTTTTAATCTTCAACCATCATTAAACTAGCCGTTTACTAACTAATGTTTTTGTCGGTGTCCAGAAATACATTCTACTCGTTTTCGATTCTTTTAGGGGGTGAAGAGCAAGATTTTTAGATCAAGTGTATCTCATATTTATTACCTCAATACTATTGTCTTGCAACAATTATGCTATCGCATTAATTTTGTTTTCTTGAAATTATCAGAACTATGACAGGAGGAACAGTCCTCCTGCCATAGTTCTGATAATTTTCCTGTAAAATGGAGGGTCTTTTATTTGTATCATTCCGGAAATATAAAATCATTGTAATCATAAAAGTTAGCGTAGATATATATTTGCACATTTGGACTCGTAAAGCTTATTGGAAAAACACTTCATCTCAGGTTGTCGTCTAGGCAATCCAAATGGTGATGTATGTATATGATTTTATAATAACTTTATTGCACAAAGTCAACTAAGTTGGATGTTACATCTGTTGTCAGTATTAAGTTCAAATATAAATAAAATACGGAACACCACGAATGTTGCGTTTTAGTTCTAAGGCTTTGTCTAAGTGATACTAGCGTTTTGACAACAGAAATTACTTGACTGTTAACTTTAATTCCATCCAGTAGCGAAAACCTCTCAGCACTGCTGGTAGAGCCTTAAAAATTTTTATACACGCATAAAGTGGTGATCTGACAAAAAACGCGGTCGTATGTTGTGTATAACTGGGCATTGTCTAGATAATTACAGAAAGGTGTAAATTTGGTTTAGTGAATTCTGCAATTTTATAAAAATAAACGCATGGAAAGGTTCGAATTTTGCACACTCAAAATAAGAACCCGCAGAATTTTCCAACATTATAGTAAAAAGTCATTCGGAAAAAATTCTTTTGGGCCAATCACCAGATGAAAATGTTATATAACTGATTATGTTAGATAATAGTGATGTTCCTGTAGTTTACTATACTTGTAGTATTGGATAGAATATTTTATTGAATTTTCTTGAGACTTCTGCATCTTATCTGTCAAGAATCTGTTTATAGCTGTGGCTAAAAAGTGTTAGTTAAATTAAAAATCTTTAGAGATGAGTTTGCTACTTCGCTATGTTGTATTTCCGTTTTCTAGAGATTATTATTAGCTTGTTTACCTTGTATCAAACTGAAGATTTATTCAAATCTAGATGATTTTTATTTGTAATTCTGTAGCATTTCCTTTGATTAATTATTAATTTATTTCAAATTGATATACGTATGGCGTCCAAATATTTAAAAAAATGATTAGAGGCAAATTTTGTAGTTTGTCACCAAAGGGCAAGAAAAAATAAACAAATATTTAAAATGTATACTCCAGCAAACTATTTTACAGAAATTTCTGTTGGTAAAGTTGAAGTTTTGAAGCATTCTAAACAATGTTAACCATTAAAATATTGTAATGTTCAAATATTTAATACTGTTGGCTGGTAATTTGTGAACTTCTTCTTTCTTCATCTTTGTTTAAGCATAATGCTTGTCAATCGTCATGACGCGCCATCCCCTATACGGTCTACTTCCATGAAGCCTTTCATTTACTACTATCTTTTCTAGTCTATTTTCCTTTATGTGATCTATGTATTCATTCTAAGAAAACTATGAGAAAGTATATATTTCGATGAAATAGGAATTAATCTTACATAATATATGGGCCAACCGATACATTTCAGTACAAATTTCACTCGATGTCACAAATATCGCTCAATTCTGCGCACTGCTCTTGCATGAAAAGAAAAACTGATGTTTTCACGTTCAGCAACTTAATATTTTCGAAGAAACTAATACGTCGACATTTCAGGAAGCCATAAATGTAAAATCTTCATTAAAAAAAATGGGACACAAGAGTCTTGAAAACAGAAATTTAAATTTTGCTGGCGGTAGTTAGTTGTATGACATTTTAATAAATATTCCCATATGTACATATATATTGTCCAACAAGTAAAAATGACTTTTATCAATTTTTATAATTATTTTCAGTTTTAATTGAGCTAATTTATTCGTCGATTCAAATATGTAGCACTTTTCTATCTTCCACGGATCTTTTATTTATTACGTTTTGTTTGTCGTCTACCTTTCGTATTTTTAATGACCGTACTTTTCAAGAGATAGGTTAGTGGTAATTTATTGGTCGGGTTGACTGTCACCCTGACAGCTAGTTTATGTGGTTCCCTCCAGATCGGAATGCTCAGATAACGTGTGATATTCTAGAAGCTATTGTTTTACTTTTATACTCATGTATGTCTTCGACGATATCCAAGAACACTCACTCGCAACGTTGAGGGACTGGTTGTTGGGGACTTTTTCTTATTTCTTGACTTTTAAGTCCACATGTTTACGTGGGTATGTTCAAAAAGAACTGGTGGTACTGCTTGGTTTAACGTATGTTTGTTTAGATACCTTCTTATGTAACAAAATTAAACAGTATTAGGGAAGTGCTCAGGCTTCTCTTTTCGATCATTTATATTTAAATTATCTCCATACAATGATTCACAAACATGTCCTTTTACGCCAATTGTCTTAACATTAGTGTCACACAAATTGGAAGAAATTAGAAAACTAAGGAAAGATACAGGATAATTTATACTTGAAAAAAAATTTTTTGTGATCTCGAATATATTTTTACTTAACCCTTTAGTTAAAAAAAATATTTATTTTTTATTACAGGGTGGCATGAAAAACCTAAAAATTTGGGAAATATTGCCTTAATCGATTAACTAGTTACTGTATTAATACTTAATACGAGGGTAGCCGTTTATATTTCGGTAACTGTTAGTGTTCCCTCCGATATGATGATTGCATCGTGAAGATTGTCATTTTTGACAATATATTTACCTTGACAGTTTTATTATCCGGTCGCTATTTCTGTTGTTGACAGTAACTTGAAAATTTCATGTACGTAATTTTCGTGCAATTATTTTTCGTAACTTTCGGCGTGGATTATCTCAACAAGAATGCATCGACGAACTGAATTCTTTCTATGGTGATGAAACACCATCGAAAACTACAGTACATCGTTGGTATAGTGAATTTGAACTTACACGACGTTCTTTGGACGATGATTTTCGTGAAAGTCATCCTACAAATGCTGTTGTGTGGGAAAGCATTAATACAGTGTCTGAATTGATAATGCAAGACCGTCATGTGACATACCGTGAGATCGAGGCATCTCTAAATATCACTGTTAAAAAGCTATGCTCACGTTGGATACCACAGAATTTGATAACCGCTCAAAAAAGGACTCGCGTCGATTAGTGCCAAGAAATGAACAAAAAATAATGGCGGTACTTCAAAGAACATTTAGTCGTCACAGGTGATGAATCATTTATTTATACATATGAGCCCGATAGTAAACAGCAATCGACTGTGTGGGTATTCCAAGATAAGCCAAAACCAACAAAAGTTGTTCGCGCTTTTTAGAGAGTTGTAGAACGGTCAATTCGAAATGGTACACAACTATTTGTTTGCCAAAAATTTTTGAAGAAATAAGGAAAATAAACTGAAAACGACAGATCATTCTCCGCCATGACAATGCGAGCTCTCATAGGTCGGTTTAAACAATTGAATATTTGACCGGGCAAAACATTGAATTGATGAGCCGTCCGCCGTACAGCCCTGATCTAGCACCATGTGATTTCTTTTTGTTCTCACACGTGTAGAATAAACTTCGTGGTCAACGGTTTTCTACTCCGGAAGAGGCAGTTGAGGCATTCAAAACTCAAATTTTGGAGATACCGCCTCCACAGTAGCGGCAATGCTTTTCGGATTGGTTTAAATGAATGCAAAAGAGCATCGATTTTCAAGGGGAATATATTGAAAAGCAATAAAACTATTTTCGATAATAAATTTTTTTTTTGTTTGCTATTCCCGAAATATAAACGGCTACCCTCACAATAATAAATGAGGAGTTAACAAATTTTAAAATCTATGGCTACCAGCTTAACTACGAATCACATTAAAGGGCCAAGATATTTAAAAAACAATCAGTAAGAACACTGAATCTATAAAATAATATCAAAATTGTGCAGAGCGAATGTTTAATTTAACTGCTGAAAGAAGAAGAGGTGTGAAAAGTATTCAAAATTAAAATAATTGGAACCATCTGGGTACAAAAATATAGGTAAAAATAAATGTAGACCATTAACGAATAAGAAAACTCAGTAAATTCTGAAAGAAGGAATGGCAGTAAGACTATGTAATGTAAGTAGTAGTAGATGATGGGAATGAAGTAAAAAGAAATATTGAAAATAAAAATTTAGTAGAAAGAAGATGAGAAATAGCATACCTAGAATAAATTGAAAATGATTTAGGATAACTTTAATAAGCTGCGTCTGACATTGGTCATTTTCTCGAACTACACAACTGCGACACTATTATATACAATGTACAATAGCTCACACAGTAGTCAACACATCCGCGTCTGACACGTTCATTTCCGTCGGCGAGCAAGTCATTACTAAGAATCTAGAATGTTTGCCGAGCTTTCCATATCTACGCATATGACGTGCGCGCGATATTCGCATCTTTATTTATATCTAACGTTCAAATGCGTCGCCTACGTCTATTAATGGGTACTATGCTTTTTTTCCGATCTGGCTGTCCAATGTAATAGACCTATTTTTCTGATTGCACTAGATAGGAAGGGGTGCGAAGTGTGAAAGCTGTATTAGTAATAACAATTTATTTTACGTTCACTCTTTGGTAACGATGATGATATGAAAGAGGCTATTTGGTACATTTTTTTGCAATCAAATTCGTTTTTAATAATATGATGTGTATAATTCAAACTCGGGAGCAAAATGGGGCTATTAAATATCAAATGGAGGTTGCCTGTTCCTCAAAAACATTTAGAACAAACCCCAGCACCTACTTTAGTTTATAGGATAAACAAGTTCTGGACAAAATAGGCACTTTACAAACGTAGGCTAAATGTATATACATATGTATGTACGTCATTCGGGCTATTTTGGTTGGTGAAAAGCATTAAAGATTGGTAAAAGTTATCTTTACATTAATATTCATGCCACGTATCCAAATCATAAGAGAATAATTCGCAAAAAATATAAAAAGAAATGCGTGAAATCTGTTCTGCTTCACGTACACATACTTTTGCAATACATATCGCGAACAAACAAGTAAGAGAGTATGCCGTTTTTACACGTCCATGCATTCCTTACAGTTTCAATATAGCCATCACGAGTTCTTTATGCAGAAGCCGATCCAACAATAGCGCTTTATGATGTTATAAAAGTGTAACAGATATATTGCCCTTGCGACTATTTAACAAGAAAACAACAAATTTACGCATTTACCGGTTTTTCCGGACGTGATTTTATGGTTCGTGCCGGACAATGTATATATTTAACGTTTTATAGTGGTTCAGCAGGAATGTGAAATGAATACAACCGTAAATGGTGCTAACCTTAAGTGATGTGAATAAGACTGTATAACTGGAAAAAGGAAAACTTGATTTGTGTACACGGGACTGAGAAAAAGACGCATCGGCCTATAAAAATTTTAACAGTATTTATTTATATTGAAATTTTATATTTCAGATATTTACATATATATATAACTTGCCCGGATTCACAGTGAGGTTATGAAGGTTAGAATGTTATTTTGAGAAAAATTACCGGTTTCTATGTCTGACGTGTAATTGTAGGCATAGCACTATTATACATATTTAAACAGGATTACATCCTTGCAACGAATTGCAAATTAGTTATTAGAAAAAAAAGTAAAAATTTCAGGCTTGCAGCGTTATTAGTATACATATAAATGATACACGAATGAGTACCAGAATATCAGGAATTAGTTTGATATCTTGTTATTATTTACGAAATAATTTTAAATAAAAAAATGTAAATGGTCAGTAAATATAATCCCCATTGATCACCTAAAACATATGCATATTTTGTTTTCATACCGTTAAATATAAAGATCCCTATGAGTCAATAAATATCCATTTCTATGAATACACGAGTATATTTGTTGTCAACACCGAAAAGAACAGACAATGACTGACAAATGAAAGGTGTTGTGTAACCAGAGGGAGTCGCCTATTGTTTATCTGTCCGCACTCTGACTAACAATGCACCCTCGCCCCGGGCTTTGATCCGGCAGCTCCGGGCAAATTACTGAGATCCGCTGTCCCATTACGATCTCGAAAAGTTCAAGTAGGCAAGTAGGGTGGACGGTCTCTAGGGATACTACATCCAGATTAAAAACACGAAATAACATCGTCGGTAATGCGCGCCTAAGAACTATTAGAGTCGAATAACAAATTGGTGGGGTTGTTGCGTGAGTTGTGATCGATTTCGAGGAATGTTGTCAATTATAAACATGTAAAGTATGCTATGGAAGAAACTGATACTTTCGGCTATATACGAATTTATTTTTCAAACATACATATGTAATTATAAATGTGACGAAAAAGAAAAAGAATCTTAAAACGGAAAAGTACTAAGTTCGAAAAATTCAGTGATGACCATGTATAATTTCTACTATATACGTAGAATATGATTTGACGGACGGTGCTTGTGACAAAATGGTATCGCTTTCGATTAGACTATGTCTTTTAATGAAGTGAAAGATTACTGAAAACCTGCAAAGGCAGTCTTATTCCACCATAAAAATGCATCGTCACGCACCAGCCGCCTTAACCCTTTCTGGCTTCTACTTATTCCTAAAACTTAAGTTGTTTCTTGCGGGAAGGAAATCAAGACAGTAGATGAAGTTAATGCAGATGTAGAGCAGTATTTTGACGACCTTAATACTGATGATTATAAAAGTGATGTAATGACACTTCAGTAAAGCTGGTCCTAATGTACTAATACTGAAGGGAATATACTGAAAAATAAAATAATATTTCGAGTGTTTCGTTTTAAGTCTCCATTATGTTACCCTCGTACCACGAAATTTTAAACATTCTTTATTTTTTTCCAATCCGAAAGCGGCTAGACTCAAAAGTTTTCCATTAAAAAAGGTAAATTAAATTAAATAATTGTAGTCTGTATTTACATGTGAAGAGTTATGGAATTCAATTTATTTAATCCAGTTTCAATCTCGTTTACAAATAAATGTAGTTTAAGATGAAAATAAATATATAAAATAAATTAACATCTCTTTTGTAATATTAAAAATTAAAAAATCGGCAAATTGGAAATAATTAACAGACCGCATAGTAAACTTTCATAAAAAATGAACAGATAAATTATAAAAAAAAAGTAGCATAATGGTAAATGTAAAAGCACACAAAATATAGGTAACAATATAGAATAAACAATAATAAATATAATAATAAACAGGGAACGAATTAAATAATTCAACGGCTCCTAAAGACGTTTCTTCTCGCTCTGGTTTATATTTATAACCTTTACATTACAATGTTGTTTCTTGGTTCAATCATGGATGAACAAATGATGGAAAATATTTTCGTTCGGTTATTCCTCACATTCCACATTTTATCTTTTTTGGTATTGAAAATATTCGGAAATTTCTTTATAGTATTATTATTGGACTAAATTCTACAATAGAAGTTTATGTGAAGAAAGGATTACAAAATATTAGTTATGTTCATTCGTACTGGTAAAGTGTATCAGTCTTCAAAATTCAAAAAATTTTTTCGTTGGCTTTAGCTTGAAACAAAGTACAATAATAATAAAGATCAAATGTTTTGAATTACTCATATACAAATGAGTTCTTTCGATAGCCATATTTTTCTTAGATTCGGAGTATTGTTTGAGATGTAAATTTATAAATAAGTTTAATCAATTGAGTATACGACAATTTGATCTATGTCGTTCGCCCATTAACTTATTCGCTGAAGGATTCCTATATTGTAGAATTTTTAGGACTTGCTAATAAACGAAAACTGGTCAAGTGTTTTTTTGCAAGAGCTCAAAGTATGGTAAATATACGTAATTAAGTGAGTTTTGCAGAGACTTGAATGAATAAACGACCATATGATGAATATACTACAACACGCCAGCCAAATTAGAACAATTTCTCATGGTGGAACATAGTTTTTTTTATTGGCCAATTCTGGCCTTTCCCTATTATTTATTCACTGAAAGATTTCTAGGACTCGTTAGTAAAAAACTGACACAGTGGTTCTGATAGGATTTCGAAAATTTGGTGAACTTGCATTATTAAGAGACTTTTGCGGTGATCTGAACAAATAATAGTTTAAGGGAAAAAGGTTCAGACTATATGGAGGATGTACTAAAATATGCCAGCTAACAATTTGTCATGGTGGAACATAACGCTCTTTTTACTGGCCAATTCAATTGCTTTCTTCCTAATTTTGCTAATATTTCACAAAAAAGACGGCTTACTAGTCACAGAAAAATGCTATCACGATGACACGCAAGATGTTTCTTTAAAGTGAAGTAACATAAATATTTACGTGCGTAATGATGAATGGATATCCAGCCACTAAAAGTTTACAAAATCATTAAATACCATCGCTAATTTAATAAATCGGAATATTTTTTTTCAAAATATTATCTATAATTTTACATCCATGCATGAAACAACTTAAAATAATTCCTTTTTAACAAATTAAAATAGGTTATTCACCAGAAAACAAAAAATTAAATACGAAGATTTGAAAAATCATAAAAATATTGAGTTCGATTCATACAAATATGTAGATAGAAATAGTACTAGTGGAACAGTTATCACCTATATATAACGAAAAAGTAATGATGATGAATGTAAGCTAAATCTACGAACAATTTAAAATAGAAAGACTAAATCAAGATACAAGCTACTAAAAATGTAAAGATAAGAAAGACGATAGAGTTTGTTAGAAATTATATTTTGGGCCCCTACCACACCAATTTACGGCTTTTCGTGTACGAAATCAATTCGTTCCACTTGGCAATTTGTTTCAATTGTCATTATTAATGTCTACCATTATCAATGAATTATCGTGTACGCCACACACCTGGATTCACCTCTGGAAGATCATCGGTGGTCCCTACAATATTTACTATTTCGGGTGACACGTGTACAGTTCCCAAAAGCGTTTGAAAAGCATTACGAAATCTCCGCTAATGTTGATGCCACCCTATACTATCGAAAACCTTTTTATCTGTTCGTTTGTCCATTGAAACTTCGATGAAATCTATTTTGAACAATTTAGATTAAAAATTAAGAAATATTTGCTGTGGAATTAATTCCTTTTGTTAACATTTAGTACATTTTATTTAAAACAAGTTCGCATTTTGCACTTTTTTCTTTGTTATATGAGCAGTTATATATAATAAGAGACGCAGGCTATAGCAACTTCCTAAGCTTACGACCAACTTTTTCATATAATTCGTAGGTAATGAGAGCCATATCTGCTTTATATTGAGAGACAATTGAAACATTTTATATACACGTTCCCCACGAAATTGCTTGTTACCCAAGAACTCAAAAATTTTGTATTAGGCTGGCGTGTAGAGATGGCGAAGACCAATCCATTGATGAAATAACATTTGAAACTTTTTAATCTCTACATAATTTGCTTTGATGTTTTGGATCGTTGTCTTCTTGTGGGTACCACACTTTTGCCGAACTTGGAAGTATTTTTTGTCAAATTTTATTATTCGTTTTACATTAAAAATACCGGTGAACACGCACAAAGTTCGGAAACCTCACGTGTTAAAACAACCCCTGACAAGATCCTTCACAGAATATTTTACAATGCGCTATATAATATGTTCTAAGTCCGCTGACCGTGCTGTCTTACCACGTGACAACGCCCAGAAACATGAATTTTCTGAAAGAACGGCGTCAGACCAATCTCATCTGGAATTTTCTTGTGCCCAAAACACGCGCGCCCGTCGATGGTTATCGGACAGCAACAGTTTAACAATTGAAATCAGAAAAGTTAAGAAACTCTAATCATATTAACATTTGTATCCTAAATACGCATATTTCAAGCCAAACGTCGATTTCTATTCTATCAGATACAGTTAAGATGTTTTGAATCAATATTGTTACTGCAGATCTTTGTAGTTTTATATTTGTACATGTTTTGCAAGTTTGCAATATGCATGGTCAAACAGATATCATTTTTACTAACATGACAAAGTCGTTTGATCGCATTATCGACTCTACTTACATTGATACAAACTTATTTGCATGATCGTGAATTTTTTGTTTCTTGCAATGGATTCTCTTCCAGCAACTGCACTGTTATACCTGAAATACCATGGCTGCCTAATTTCGGATCTTTTCTGTTACTATTATTTATTAATGACCTTCTAGACTACGTTACTTGCTGCATGTTTGTCGACGTCGTAAAAATTTTCTCTTACAAATTCAAGCAAAAAAACCAAAAATAGTATTATACATACATACAACCATGCTCAGATGTATTAGATTTTAGAAATTTAGTGTCATTCTAGCAGTGTGTGAGCAACGTACGTTTGTGAGTTTGTGGTAGAGATCAATTAGATTATCCTATTTTTTCACGTTGTGTCAGTTATTTGTTGAAGAAAAATGCCTAAAACACGCGAGTTGTCGGTAGGGGAACGCGCCCAAATAGTGCTACTGCATTCCCAGAAGTTATCAATAGCTACAATTGCAAAAAAAAATGTTCGCGATGTGCAGTCCGTACAACCATTAGTCGCTATCAGGAGAGTGGGTCGTTTGTTAACAAACCAAAAAGTGGCAGAAAACCCTGTACCTCGATTAGAGAAGACAGAATTTTACAAAGACTGGCTCTCAGTGATAGGAAAAATCGTCGAAACAGCTCGCCAGTGAGCTGAAACAGCGTTATCGTGTAACAGTTTCTGCGCAAACAGTGAGAAGGCGTCTCCAGCGTGCTGGTTTACGAGGGTGTAAAGCGCGACGTATACGGCTTTTAACTGACGCTCATAAAAAGAAGTGGTATTTATGGGCCAAACGACATGAAAATTGGACAATCCAGAAGTGGTCGAAGATTCTTTGGTCTGATGAATCGAATATCGAGGTATGTAAGTACATCTTCATGACTAATATTCTTATCGTTGTATGCAATTCAATCTACATGTAACATTAAACAAAATTAACCCTGTCTAAGTGCTAACTTTCTTCTTTTGCCTGGCAACTTTGGGGACTACTTGGGACGCTATGTTACAATTTAGTAACAAGTATGCCTCGACGAGTGCGAGCTGTCATTAAGGCCAAGGGCGGAGCGACAAAATATTGATAAATTGTACTATATTACTAAATAACACTTTGTACATAATTTTCACAACAGTTTTATTTTCCTCACCTCTCTTTTGACTAAACTATATAAACTATATATGTATGTATGTATGTACATAAATTCGTAAGGTGTCTAATACATTTGAGCATGGTTGTATTTCTAAAGGCAAAAGATTAAAATTAAGAATTCTATAGGACCAAAGAAATTGTACAAACAAAAGTAGTTTGAAGAAATCTAAACAAAAGATGGCCGAATAATGGAATAGAAAAGGTTAATGATGATCAAGTGTAATTATACCAGGACTTGTTAGTAACACTATATTGTGTAACGCAATAGTATAAAAATAGTATTAATTGATATCTTTTTGAAGATTTTTATAGGCGATATTTGACGGAATTTTTAAAATATTTACTTTGAAAAAATCTAAATCAAAATACCGGCTCGGCTTTCTTATTGTAGATTCCGATCGGTGCTTGTAATTAAATTAAATTCTACGCGTAGTTTATGACGTCATTTCAAATTTTTTTTCAAATATATTGGTACAGAAACGTAGTGTTCATGTTGTTAGAAGCGAAGAATGCTTAAACCTATGCCGTAATTATTTCCTTAAGACTGTTTATTGCAACGGAGTTATACGACGAACGTTTCAAGTATAAGAATTTGTTCAGTCCGAGGTTGTGGCATTTAAGTGATACTGTAGATACAGTATGTCATTTGAACATTAACGTAACCGTTTCATCTTAGCCCTCTAACCACGGGCAGCATGGAATTCGCGTTCTAAATATTTTGTAAAATTTTGCGAGCCACTGATGCAAAATAAGGCCCCCTGCCGTACCAAGAATCTTGTGATTTCGGTATAGCAGTATTACTATTATCGTGTCGACACTAACTTTTATAAAAAGAGAAATAATTAGCAGCGTCTTCTTCCCGCTTAATTGACTTTAGTCTCTCTTGAGTACTTTATCAGGCTGTTGTTAGTTTTCTGCTATCCCGCTATTTATTAGCGAATATGTTACTGTATGTTTTTATAATCAATTTTGCGCCAACGACTAGGGCAGTTGATAAATATTGTCTGTTAGGTGCTATAAATAATTTTAAAAATGGCGAAACGTGGACTTTGTTTTGATAGTGATAGCCAAGAAAACCTTTCACTGCATGTTGTAGTAAAAAAAAGTTTATTAGGCGTCCTACATGTCAACTGCATTACATTATCCACTGTTACACAAGAGCCTAGAGTCATACTAAAAAAATCGTAAAGATATCTCCGCTATCTGTATCTAATATATCTTTGCTTCTGGGTTTCCGGGCTGGAACCGTGTCACTTGTATATCTGCTGACGTTTCGTACCCATTTGTATGGGACATCTTCAGGGCTGAACTACTGCACTGAAACTCGTGTAAGTCGATGGGGGACGGGTTTATATATGTATATTGGGTCATGGGTCAATGGAGCGTTACGCTTGCGGTTGGGTAGTTTGGAGATGCAGGATTGCCAAGCGTTATGTAGGGGGTAGCCATCATCGCGGTTAAGGTTATTGGGGTGCTTAACATCTTGACATCTTAATTCCAAAATCCTGCAACTTAATACACAGCTTGCATCATCTCTCCCCCTCTCTAAAGCCCGCCTACCCTATATACAAGGTGTTACTGACCGCATCAGCAGGGTTCTTCTCAAAAACAACATCAAAACCATCTTCAAACCCCATTCCAAATTATCTGACCCTTTTTCCGTAAAAGACCATGTTTCTTTAGAATCACCTGGTGTGTACAGGATTCCTTGTTCATGCGGCAGGGCATACATTGGTGAAACAAAGCGGTCTGTCGGCTCTCGTGTTTCTGAACATGAGCGTTGTACTAGGTTGCTGCGCATAGCCGGTTCTGCACTTGCCGAGCATAGGCTAGAAATCGGGCACCATATTCAGTTTAATTCGACCAAGATCCTATCCCGCACTAACCATTTCTATGGTCGCAAAATCCGTGAAACTATAGAGATCTTTAAGCACCCCAATAACCTTAACCGCGATGATGGCTACCCCCTACATAACGCTTGGTAATCCTGCATCTCCAAACTACACAACCGCAACCGTAACGTTCCATTGACTCATGACCCATTATCCATATATAAACCCGTCCCCCATCGACTTACACCAGTTTCAGTGCCGTGCAGCAGTTCAGCCCTGAAGATGTACCATACAAATGGGTACGAAACGTCGGCATATATACAAGTGACGCGGTTCCAGCCCGGAAACCCAGAAGCAGATAGCATGGACCACGACCACGGAAGTCTACGTACCAAACTAATATATTTTTGTTCGGAATGCGTATCACTGTGAAAATATAGCCAAACAAATACTTCTATTTACCGTGTGGAACAATATAATAATAACTTTCTGTCCCAAAAATATCCGAACACTCCTGGAAATATTCTATAGAAAGCAGATACAAAATACTGAAACAAAACTCGACAACTTTATATCAAGTCTGAAACAAAGGACACAAATTTTTACATTATTGGATATTCAACATTCTGAAACATGTAGAAATTGATCGATAATCTTTATTTATGCATGATTCGACTGAATTTGATTTGAACTCACCCCATCGAAACGTAAATCTGGTACATAAACATTGCCACCAGTACGGCTATGAATTATATGAGAGGAATTCAACCCTCGCCGACCATTACGAGTTGATTTACTCCGTTACATAAGTGCGCGAGTGGTAGTAACAGGACCGCGATAGAGCACGCATTTCGTCACCCCCAAAACACAACAACAACGCTTCGATTCACACACAAGATCAGATCATCCGACAAAAACAAACATAACTCACATCGTACCCGTAAAAATAATCATTTAATGCCGGTTTGATCTTTGGCAGACAACTTTTTATACGTGACACCAGCGCGTTCCAACATTAAAACTATCCGACGATAATCATAAAGACGCGTGACAAGAATTCTGCGAACACACCAGTATTATTACCGGCCACCGGCTGGACTTTTTTTTTCTGTAACTTTATATTTCGCGGTGAGAACGTTAAAACAACACCCCATGTTGTACAGGAATGTGGTCTCAAGTCGTCAATTAAAAACGTCAATTAGAGCTCTCGACCTCTGATGATTCAAAACGCGATAACGTCTGTAGAATAGTTGTCGCTAAAAGTAAGATTAAGCAAAAATAAAACTTCACATTTTTAAATGGTTTTTCAAATTTTTTGTTCTCTGAGGACGAATCCATAAAGTTAGTTAAATTTTGACATCAAAGTCGTTTTCAATACCTTCGAAAATGTTAGAACGCCAGCACTTTTTACTGTACGATAACTTTTAAAAGATACCCCTTTGACAAAAGACTTTCGTCAAATAAAATGAATTTAGCTTCATGGTACGTAATATTATAAGAACAAATTATCAGAACAAAAACTCAGATAATCAATTTACACCGACTTTCAGAAGAGGTTCACATCTTGTAGTTTTTCAAGTTTCTTATTCTTAGGGCTGAACTAAAATAGTTGGGCAAATTTTGACATAAAAATTCTTTTTGACACTTTTGAGAAATGTCAGAATTTTGTTAATATACAGTAACTTTTCAAAAATTTTCAATTCTTTGGAGAGAAAATTGAAATAATAACACTAGAAGTACTTTATTACCCAATAGAATTGAACTCCCATTACAGGAGATATACTTAACATTAATATAATATTAACCAATTACCGTTAATCTTTTTCCACAATAATTTTCGCTTTCTGTATACGTATTTCGACAACTAAGTTGTCATCATTACAGATAATTAATCGCAGTGTCGCAACTGGAACCACGATAAAATACAGACAGAGACAAAGTCCATACTAAACTTACACCATCGAAAGCCAAACACACACTCCTCCGCTTCGACGGCGTAAGTCTAGTACGGACTTTGTCTTCGTGCGGATTTTGACGTGGCTCCAGGTGCGACACAGTGACTAATTATCCGCTGATGATGACAATATGTTAATAAGTTTATAATTTTTTATATCTGAGCGATCACCTTTTTATACACTGGCACAGCTTTGCTTATCTTTCACATATCAGGGAAGATGGAACTTTTAATAATAAGGTTGAAGGTACGATATTAAGGTTCACAGAGCACACGACCGCACTCGATAACCCAGAAGCTTAGCAATATATTATGTCGAGCTGTTAACTTTGCCTTTAATTTTCTGACACATCCCAAGATATCGTCAGACGTAACAGGAGTAATAGTAATAAAGTTCGTACTGCAACTCGTAGAGGATGAAGAAGATCAATCAGGTTGAAAAACGTCTGAAAGATTTGAGCAAAAGCATCAACTACTGCCTTGAGAATAGACACTTCCACGCAGTCACATATATCCTTCTGCTTTTAATGAATTTCCAAAACGTTGCAAGGTCGCAGACAATAGCGGTCTCTCACTTCGCAATAAACTTCACTCTACTTAACTCACATCTATTTTTCATCTATCCTTTGAAATAACATTCCTCCATTATAACCAAAGCTCTAATCGTAGGGCTAAATCATGGCACAAAGACATATTTAAAAGACCAAGATTCTATCATAAAACACAGAGACTGCGATATTAACATCCGTATAAGATTCAATGAACGACCAATCCGCATTCGTTAAATCATTATAAAGCTTAATAAAGTAAGAGCGTCAAAAGTCATATCTAATTTTATCGATAGATGGAAAGTTATAGTCAGATTCACATATACACTGATTTTTGGCGAGACGCCATTGAGAATTGGAATACATAGAGGTAGATCTGTGGCATTCTTTGCCTTCATCTCCTACATCTCCGATGTTTTCATGATGGAGAGCATGGATAAACGCCGGTGTTTGTCCCTTAAAGCCTTGCTTCTATTAAGAAAAAGAATTTCCATCTAGATAATAATTATCACAGCAATATTGAACGCAGATGAGCTTTGAAGAAGGAATCGCTTCTTGAACAAATACAAATTATAGAAACAAAATACCACAGAAAAAAGGATAAAAATTAAAGTCAGTATACAAATGAAACTATAACCATCAATCATCCCAGTATGAAAAAAGTTTTAAACTAGCACAACATATCCGCGTAATGGTTATCAGTATTCCTCATTATGTGTACGAGGGAGCGTTTTTATATTCGCGGAATGGGGGACAAGGGGTGGAAATAAAAGAACCAAATTATTTTTCTTTTTCAATATATTCACCTGCAAGACGGATACATTTTTCACATCTTTCAATTAATTTATTTATACACTCATAAAAAAATGATTTCTCTTTATCTGCAAAATATCCCGAAACTGCCTCCTTGACTTCATCATCGGCAGTAAATTTTTTACCCCGCAGCTCTTTTTTCATTTTCGGAAACAGGTAATAATCACTCGGGGCCAGGTCTGGGCTGTAGGGTGGGTGATTCACAATTTCGAAGCCCACCTTATGCAGGGCAGCTAACGCAACGCGGCTCTTGTGGACGGGCGCGTTGTCGTGCAAAAGCAGAACACCTTTTGTCAATTTTCCCCGTCTTTTCTCTTTAATGGCTTCTTTTAGTCGCTCTAATATTGAAGCGTAATATTCTCCGGTTATAGAAACACCTTTATCTTTATAATCAATCAACAATATTCCTTCCGAGTCCCAAAATACCGTTGCCATGAGTTTCCCAGCTGATTGTGACACTTTAAATTTCTTGGGAGGTGCTGTGCCCTTTTTATGCCACTGCATGGAGTCTTGTTCGGACTCAGGTTCATGATGATGAACCCAAGTTTCGTCTCCAGTAACAATTCCACTCAATACACCATCCTTGTCTTCATTACAGAGGTCCAAAAATGCACGCGAACACTCTACGCGCTGTTGTTTTTGCGGCGGCGTGAGCATTCTCGGCACCCATCTTGCGCTGACCTTAGACATGCCGAGATGATCGTGTAGGATTTTAAAAATTGTTGTATCGGATACTTCAACCATTTCTGCGAGTTGTTTCTTCTTTAGTCGAGCATCTTCGAGTACAATTTGTTCAACTTTTTGGATAAGTGCTGGCGTGGTCACCTCAATGCTCCTGCCCGGCCTCGGGTCGTCTTCAAGGGATTCCCTTCCTTGTTTAAATAAACTATGCCACTTGTACACCATGGTTTTCCTGGACAAGAGTCGCCGTAAACCAATGACATCTCATTCATTATGGTCGCGACTGATTTTCCTTGCCTGGTAAGGAACTTTATAACGGCACGATATTCGATTTTTTCCATATTTCACTTTTCACTCCTGATTATGTTACTTGGTTGACGATAGCTCAAAGACTAACTGTCTAATAACAATGAAACTTCGTATTTATACTAATCATGAGTCGCTGCACAGGCCACGCCCCCAATGCGCCTACTCACCCCTCTACAACCCGCTCATTCCGCGAATATAAAAACGCTCCCTCGTACTAAAGGAGATTTATTCCAAAGGTTGTGGTTAGGATTAGGAGTATAGACGTATAGACATAGATGTGTATAGTGATTGTTTTAATGAGTAAAATTTAAAACACTTTAGTTTTCAAAAAACAAATTTTTATATTCTACGCCTGTTCCCTAAGATTATCCTGATAATTTATTTAATCATTTTGGAGACTTATTAGATCAAGATCGTAAATATATTAATTGACATTTGAACGAAGACGCACAAATTGTATTATTATCAATACATCAACATCAATTATGGGACCAGAGAGAAGGAAGGAGCCGGTGCCTAATGCATCTGCGAAGGCATTCGACCATGAATCTCGTTAACTTCGTTAGAGACGATGTCTAATGTCGTTGCAAAGCCAGGACCTCGACAATGTCTGACAGTAATTTTGTTTATAGTCCGGACTCCCCACTTTTAATTCAATCAATGAAAAGTAATGTAATTTGTACACATTACTAGACGCAATTGCAACTTGGTGACCCTTTTTGTGTGACCAGCCGAATGTATCGCATTAAATTCAGAACTGTTATGCGTTTTTATTCTTTATGGCTACATTAATGCAGATATATTACGTAAAATTTTTGGTTTTTCGAGTTCAAAATTTTGAGAGACAAGGGGACGAATAAATAGGACAAGAATTGCAGTTATACGAGTTCAATTTAGTGAGCTTCTTGTTTTTTTGGAAGAAACGCATAGCTAACTAGATGCTTTGCAATAATCATTTTTTGTTAATTTATTCGGTACTTATGGCTCTATTGTTGAATTAAAAAAATGTGTACTTTTTATTTAAGCTGTAATTTTTGTGTTATGACACAAACTTATATTTTTTTAAAAAAAAACCATAATCAGCCATGACTTTATAAAAAAGGCCTTTTTTCAACGTTTCTAATGATATACCAATTGACATATTTATTTTAATAAAAAAATTAATTATGGCGAAATAAGTTAGTAATAATAATTATTTAATGCCTGTTTTCACAATGCAATTTACGGCGCATTAAAAGGACCCGAATTAATTGTCTCCGATGTCTAATGGTTAGGGCGCACAAAATTTCTGCGACGTTATAAGTGGTTAAAATCAGAATTTTTCAGTCTAGCATCAAAAAAGCGCGTAATTATTTGAAATTATGGCCATTTTGTTCTTTTAATTTTCGAACTCTTCAAGTAGTGCGCTATTGAATTAATGATAGGTGCGCATCGTGTTTAATAATAAAATTCAGTTCAGTTATTAACATTCTTCTTTTAATTTTGAAATTATAAACATAATTACTTTGGGGTGAAATGTTTATTCCGTTGGAATTACAATTTTATACAAAAAATATTCATGAGAAACTCATAAGTAAAGAATGACCAACGATAAATTAAAAAACAATGAAAGGAATTGAATAAAGTAGTACCAAAACAACGTAATTAAAGCAAGTAAAAGTTATACCTTGTTAAAACCAAATTTGTTGTTTTTCTAACTGAACAGTCATCAATATTAACAAAAACTTCTGGTACAGCTCCTTTAAGGTCTTATACTGTGTTGTTATCAAAAAGTAAAAGAGGCTTAGCAGAAGAAAGTCTAAGCTATTATTTGATAGCAAAGTTCTTTCATACAAAACCAACATAAGACCAATTTAGATTCACAGAATAGAGCTATGGAGATATGTCAGGAAATCCAATAAAGCAAATGCAGTTAAAATACTGCGGATGACAGTTGAAGTACCTGGATACATATCAAATCAAAATCTACATCAAGACTTACAAGTGTTATTTGTTAAAGACTTGAACAAAAAAAGAGAATGGGTATAAATATCACGATTAACTGGAAAATCGTCATAATAACCTTCTACAGTTTCTATTAGAACCATAATAGCATAAAAGACTAAAAAAAAAAGTTGGTAAGAAGCGAACTCATCATTGGAAAAGACTTCAGCATATTATTATAGAAGAGAATAGCGCTAAGTCAACTTAGCTCATAGAAGTATTGTAATTATGATTGTTAATTGTTTAGTAAATAAAAAAGGTTCTAATTCTTACAACGAAAAGTTAGTAACCAATAAATTATAAAATTAAGGATCGAATAGCAATAATGATAACGGTAAAGAAAACAACAACTAAATAAGATAAAAAGGACTGGAATTGAATGTTTTTCTATGTAATAAATAATGTGGTAATCTGAGAGTAACAGATCTAGCGAATATGATGCGTGTGGTAGAAGATCTCATCCAAGACTATTTAACGGTTTCTAGAGAGTAATCAAATTTGTACGAGACGTTAATCAATTCTAGCTACTTTTGCTTTATGAAATCACTCAATTTGTCCAATAGGTGAGAGCACATTCTCAAATTAATTGTGAAATTGCCTGTTAGAAGCATGGAAAAAAAAAACAATACCGTTGAAATCTCACCAAACACAGAGCATATTTGTTTGACCAGCTTTTGAAATGCTTTGAGTCAGTTTAGCTTTTCTGCTCCCTGATCGTTTGCGCTCAGTATTGTAAATAATCCACTTTTTATCTTCAATTATGATACGTTTCAGAAATGGATCATTCTTTTATGTTTTGGTAGTAAATTACAGACGTTAATATGAGGGAGTAAATCTCTTTCTTTGAGAGGACGTGGATTCCAAATATTCAGCTTTGATGCGAAATATCAAGTCGTTTCACTGCTTTTGAGTATTATAATATACCATCGACTATTATCCGCTGGATCAATAACATTTTAACCAAGGGAGTTGTAACAGACAAAACTGAAAATGTTAGCGCAGCCTCGCCATTCGAAGCTTTTGTATTGTAGGTTACGCAGACGATCTGGCTATGTTAGTCAGTGGAAAGAGTTCTTTATGAAAAAATGCGAACTAAACGGAGGGAGTTAAAAAGTTGCTTCATGAGACCAAACTATCTGTCAATTCATCCAAGATAGAAGTGGTACTTTTCACCAGGAACAGAAAAATAGATAAATTGAATGCATTCAAATTAATGACTACACCATTGAGATTCAGTTCAGAAGTCAAATCCTGGAAATTATTATATGAAGAAGAGACCCATGTGGAACCTCCATATTATTAACAGAATTAACAAAGTAGGTGTTTCTTTTTGGTAGTGTCGCAGGTTGCTAGGAAAGACCTCTCCACAACAGATCATATCATGGATATACGTTGTGGTAAGATCCATGCTAACGTATGCGGCAATAGTGTGGTGGCCAAGTACCAAAAAAACACCATTCTCACGACGAAAAACTCAATTTAACTATCAACAGATTACATAAATTGCACAAAACGACAAATAATGCCTGATTAATTCAATAAACTAAAACAGAAAACAACAATGCCAAACACAACGAGTGATTATGAACAGCCTAGATTACAGAACTAAACGAACTGTTTAGTTTAAAGATATTTCGAATTGCTCTGTGAGATCTGTTCTATTATCGTGTGCGCCGCTGAAATTCGTGTTCGTTTGCACCCTTTCTTTGAGTATGTACGTACGTATATCTGTCTGTAATATCATTTAATTTTAAAGATACTACAAAGTTACTGATCTTAGAGAAACATTAAATACAAAATTATAAAGCCACCGTATCTGAGCCCAGGTGGTCACCTTAATTAGAATTCAAGATAACTCTTTCGTTAAAAATAACGTTACTTATTTTTTAAAGGCATACGTTTAGAATCAGTCCATTAAGATATGTCAACAATATATAAACACTTGCTAACGAAAGAAAAAAGGGAACGCATTCACACCTGAGTTCGCCCTAGGGTGGAGCCTAGTTTCACACATGATATGTTCGATTGGACAAAAACGAAGCAAGTGCCTAGACAACTTGTCATACAAAACTTGTCTTTGGTCTTGGCATCGACGTAAATCGTGGTCGTACTGTTTCTTTCTTTTTTACTGACCTTGTGACCGCGCTATGGAAAAAAACACAACTCAAACGCAGGCCGTCTAGGCATAGAAAACTGATGTGGAGATTTACTGCACGAAAAGCGAAGACGGAGATGAAAGAGAGGAGACGTAGAGATTTACAATTTTCAGTGTCCAGAAAAGGAACAATGACACAGACACGGTGCTTTGTTTTACAATAGCGACATTTATAAATACACGTTGACGTTGGCCATCCATTGTAATATTTGCATACGTTTTGGTATCTCTTTAAAGGTTGACATGTAAATAATAATATAAATCAAGTTGATGTCAACGTACAAGGCAACCGAGATTAAAGACATTTGTATAAGACGGTTGCGTGGAATTTTTTATGCCGGCTTGGATACCGAAACGCAGAAAATTATTAATATTTTCAGTAACGCATCATTTTCCGAAAACAAAATTTGAAAAATAGTACATAAAAATAGCTTGAAATTAAGGCTACATTGGAACATACGAAAATCATCAACTAATTTATTTAATATAAATAATGCATGCACCGAAACAAAGGACACTGCAAAGTAGTCTTTATGGTACAATAATTTCACAATCTCAACAAGAGGGAAGTCAATTTTCAGTATTACATAATAAAATATGATTAACATGCTTGCCGTTCCATTCTACACAGTACTGATAATCTTCAAGAGGAGTAAGATCAGATGAATAAGCAGGATGTGGGAAAGTAATTAGTTAAGGAGTTACGTGATGAAATTTCATACTAAAGAGAAATAAAACTTAGCTCGCAGACTTTCGTTTTAATGCTATCCGCAAATATTTCGTATAATAGCGGGCTTAATGGGTATCCCATGACTAGTCCTACAGATTCAAGAACTGAAAAAATTTTCCTCATTTTAGTTTACTGTTGCAGGTTGTAATTTTTTCATGTAGCTTGTCAATGACTGTTAGTGGGTTCTCTCTAAAAGTGAATTCTTTTAAATTTCAAAAGGGGTAAGATCAGCCGAACGAACAGGGAACTCCGATTAATGTGAAATATATTTTTTACTTACGCACAACAATTCTATTTGGTATTGGAATTTTTTCATTTGACGAAGCTCTCGTAGAACGAAACAAGTGTAGTGTTGTCGCGTTGATCTTGATGGGTACAGAGTGGAAGTTTTTTTTGGCACGAAAGGATATTCTGATCTAATCAGTAAATGTGTTCGAATTTATTCTCTACATCGCAACTGATCCACAGTAACAGCATTTCTGTCGTCGTTTTCAAAAAGTAAAACTCAGTCAGAAAATTGACTTTTGACGCTGGCAAATTATTACATTATATTTAGAGGGACTTTCGGGAGTGGCAATCAGTAAAGAAATTAAATAATCTCATTGTCCTGTACAAACAATAATAAAATGTGACCGTTAAACAAGTGATATAAAATCGAAGTAAGGAAAAGATACGAAACGCAAAATTATCATTACAGAAGATAATTGTTTACAGCGCCAACCATTAACCAATCGTCGTCGTATAGTAAAAGATTTCTCTCGTGAGTTAAATTCCGAATACGGCATGTCAGTTTCGTCAAAGACAGTTAATAGATGATTCAAAGAAGCTAGGCTATCAGTACGAAATACCGAGAAAAAAACTATAGCTGTCTGAGACTAACGAAAAGAAGCGACTAGAGTCGGCTAAAAAGTACCAACCATGGACAGAAGCAGATTGGGCTAACGCATGGTTTGATGAAAGTAATATTGAGGTACCTTATTGTTATATACATATATATTATATACTATTAAAAATTAATCAATTAGTTTATCAAAATGGCTAAAGAATATGCAAAAGAGTTAATAAAAATCAATACTAATTTTGACACAACTTCTATAGATTTTTGGTATAGTAGACATGTATGTCGAAGACTAGGCGAGGAATATAGATCAGACTGTATAGTATCTATAGAAAATTATTGCGCAGGTATCGTTATGATTTGGAGGTGTATATCGTCTAAAAGATCTTGGAAATATGTTCATTTACTCTGGTAGAATGAACTCTAACACTAACACTAAAATGTTACAAATTATATAATCTTCAATGGAAAATTATTTGAAATAAACATGAAAAAACCTTGCTCCAGCGAGACAACGCACCATGCCAAAGTCCGGACATGAATCCCATCGTGGGCTATTAAAAAACGAAGTAGGTGAACACAAATGCAAATCAAAATTTGTCCAAGAGCACCGAAGCTCTTATAGAAACACGCGGAGGTCCAATGAAATACCAATATTTATCTTGTACACAGTATTCAACGCAAAAAATATTCAATTCATTCATTCAGACATTTTTTTTATTAAGAACGTATTATGAGAGATTCTAAAGATACCTCGCAGGAATAGCAAAGAAAATTTGATCGTTTTCTCTAACCTAGTTTAAATATTTAAAAGAAAATACAAGCGAAATATTTCTGTATACCAATTTCCAACTAGTGTTTTGAATAAAATTTAAAGATTAAGACCTTCAAAATTGGACCTCCTCGAATATTGACAGCCAAATTAAACGTGTCGGACATCCATCATCGATGGAGCATAGGCGGTGTGACACGGTAACGGGATAAAAATAAACAAAATATGGTATCCGACCATCCACTTCCCTAATAGAACCCTAAATTAGAACATAATTTCGTGTAATTTAACGTTGGTGGCGCTTGCATACCTAAACATATCCGTATCCCGTCCGGAGAACTAACTACAACCACATGGTTTCGAATTTCTCTTGAGTGACAGACGTTTGAAATTAGGGAGGTCCAGACGTCAAGGAACAGATACGTAGATATGCGAATGGCATTCAGGAGATGTAAAGTAATATTTTCTAATGTAACGTATATCACTTTCGGTGGATTTAGACAAAATTAACTTCTTTTTAAAGTGTGGACAACACACAGTTTGCAAATTTGTAAAGTTTAATTATAAAAGAAGAGAAGAAGCTATAATAATAACTATAATAAAAAATTTGTTAATTTCATATTTAGTTTTATTAATTTTAACGTAAATAATTAAAGCAATAACTGCCAAAAAAAGTAATGGCTACAATCGTTTCGTTCAATCCAGAGCTCATCAGGTAGTCTAGCTTTCTGCGGTTGTTAATTTTATTTATTATTTACTTTTTCTTAGTTAACTTAATTACTGTTTAAATTGAACACATAATTTAAATTTCGCGTGATTTTTGGTTTGAAAATAAACCTTGGTTTTGAAGTATTTTGTTTCCACTTGTAGAAACAAAATACTTCGAAACATTATGGTAATAAAAGAACAGATTCACCAGGATACAATAAAAATAGACGAGTGTATCTAAATATGAATAAAAGGAAAGAAAAGATTAAAATGAAACCGAATCAAAAATGAAATTGCTATTAAATCTGTCACAATATACTCCATGGAAAAAATGTACCTCACAAGCCGAAATAAAGACAACTACGAATTTTCTAAAAAAAATCGTAATCAACCTGGCAAGAAGTAAGGGGAAAAAAATAAGAAGAAAGGCGAAATCAAAAATATACTTGCTATTAAACCTCTCGCAACATGCCTCGTGGAAACAGTATGGCTTGCGAACTGGGATTTTCTAAAAGAATTGTTGGAGTAAAGAAAGTTCTTACCTTCTTTAGGTTTTTGTGAACTACAAAATCATAAAAGTTCTGGGAAGAGATGATATAGTAATAAAGGTACAAAAACTGCAGTGTTTTGAATATATAACAATATATAACTTGGACCAAAGAACGTAGAGGAAGAACAGGAAAACCTAACGAATAACAAAATAATAGAAGCTAGAGAAAACAAGATATAATCATAATAATAATAAAGGAACCCAATTTTATAGCAAGAAAAGTAATTGACGGATCTCAATTACAAATATATGAAGAGAAAATTTCAAACTAAGATGAATTAATCAAATACATGAAGACATGCTAAAAACAAATTGAAGATAGGAAGAAATACGATGGAACAAGATAATACAAGAAGTTAAAAAATATCTCAAAAAAAGCAAGTATAAAAAGACAAAAGAGGAACTCTGTGACTTTTTCTTGAAAGTATTTCTTTATTATTATTTCATTTATTTTATTTTTGCTCTCATTACAGCAAATTTTTTGACCTCTTCGAATAATATTCTTTCAAATTAAAAGAAAAGTAGATTCTTATATCATTAATGGAAATATCTAAATACAAAATTACTACATATAGGTATGTATGTAAAATAATAAAACTAATTTGTTTTATTATACACAAACAATCCTTCAACAAACACAGTAAGTTTAATCATGTTGGAAACGAAACCGCGTCTAGTACAGACAGGGTTAATTTATCCCATCATGCAATACACGTGTATATGTATCTAAGTATATACGTACATATATTTTCCTGGTGTTAAAAATTACCTAGAACTAAACACTGAAATCTGATAAAGTAAAAATTGTGAGATCGTTAACTTTGATTTATTTTACTCGAGTGTTCACTTTTCATCTGTACATTAATATATTTCTATTCGTACAGAAAAATGGTTGTTTTGTTTTGGGGAACAGATAAACATCTTTACAGGAAACACACTGTTTTATTACTATTAAAAACAGAGGAAAAACAAATAAATTTGAATAAGGGTGACCCCTCCTGTCGTATAGTGTCACTTCAAATGGGGCCAGTCGTATTACGTAATATCGAAGGTAGAAAAATATTTGAAATTTATTACAAACTTGAAACCGAAAAAATTATCTAAATGTAAAATACCTGGAAAGTGGAGTGCATATTTTTGATTTATATTTTGAAAGGTTATCGACGAGGCATCAAATTTTAACCTAAAAACGAACAATATTGAGGAACGAGAAATATTTTTTTTTAATTTGGAAAACTTTTCGCGGTCTATCATGCATTCAGATAATAATAAGTCAAGTGAATATTGGGAAAAATTCATGTAAAAAACCCGCATAAAAAGTAGGCAAAAAGTTAGTGTTAATTTCATTTCATGCCCCTTAATTGACACGCATTTTGGTATTGATCTATCCAGGTGTTGGTTTTGTTGGTCAACCCAAATGTATTTCATTCTTAATGCGATTGTATTCGAAAAAATTTCTCGAATCAAACTTTGACCTGCAATGAAAAATGCGCCTATTATAAATGCAGTCGCCACTGGTTGTCATTGAATGATATCAAACGACGAAAAGATAATGGAGCGTAAGTGGAAAAATTTTCCTTTTTTAAAAAAGACAAATAGAAACGTGCATTGCTTCTGCATTCATGATATTCTCCAGGCGTAGATTCTCGAAACCGTTTCCTGTTTCTGACCTTGAAGAAATGGCTTTACGGAGAGATTGTTGCTTTAATAAGGATGACATCGATTTGAAAGTCTGGAAGAATCATATGAGTCGGAAGGGATCGAGAAATTAGAAAACCATTAGGTTAAGTGCACTGACGTAAAATGCGAGTGTTTCGAAGAATAAAAAGTTTCTGGACCAAAAAAATTAATTTTTATCGGATTTTTCACTCCACCTTTATATTAGTATCTACTTACTTACTTAATCCGTCCAGCCTATTATATAGTTTACTTGTTTTTCATGGGTGCCCTCCCTATATTTCCCAATCACTTCCTATCTTCTTCTACCATGTTGCTTATCTTTTCCCATTTCATTCCCCTTTTATGCACAGTTTTTCTTGCCACCCCTTCCTCGACCTGTCTATTAGTTCTCTGGTATTTCTTGTTTCCAATACCATTTCTTGTTAATTCATCCGCTCTACATGTTTAAATCATCTTAGTATTTCTTTGATTAATTTATTGTCTTATGATTTCACATTTAAGTTTTCCTTCTATGCTTTTATTTCATTACTTCTCGCTTTAATTTCTATTTTTCTTAAGAATCTCATTTCGATTGTTTTTGTTTCCTTTTTGTGCTTTTCAGTTAATGTAAAAGTTTTTGTGGCATTTGTCAATGTCGGGATAACTACCTTTTTATATACATATTTCTAATTTTACTTCTTTTGATATTTCTTTTTTCTTCCTTCTTTTGTCATTCTTTTTCTAATTTCTTTGTCCATTTTGTCTTTTGTCTTACACACCCAAATATTGGAAGTCTTATACTTGCTGCGGGTTTTCTCTCCTCAAGTCTATAACATGATGATGTCGTTGTTTTCCTATTACAAGTGTTTCCGTTTTCTGCAGTTTATTTTGATTCCAAATTCCTACAGGGTTGTTGTATGTATGTCGAGGTTTTCATTAAAAAATTTTTCATCCCTAATAAATATCACAAAAAGCTTCCTAGATAGTTATATGTGCTTTGCATATTCCATTTTTCGTCTTCAACATGTTTTTCACTTCCTTAACGGTTTATCCAGTATCAAAGTGAACAGTAATGGGCTTAGGATGCATCCTCGCTCTATCCTAGGCACAGTTTCAAAGAGTCTTAGTTGTTCGTGTGTTGTCCGAACATTGATCTTTGTTTTATATATAAAGAGAGATTTTATTAGCCTAATTTGGACCATTGGAAATATTTCTCTTTTCTGATGTTACCCAGAAACTCTCTTTTGAGCTTACCAAAAGTTTTATCTAAACCGACGAAGCGGACATGTATGTACATATCTGAGCATAATATTATTGCTTGTAACTTAAACTATGGAAAAATCATAAAATCAGCGAAATTTTTAAAATTGCAAAATCAATCGTTATATGTTAACTAACGTTGTGTTATCTATTGTATTAAGGTCCAGTTACAAAGAAAGAAATTACGAATACAGCCCTTCTAAATAATTCATTCAAGTAACGAATCGTAGGTGTGTTTGGCAATGATTGGATATCTTCCTGCTACAAATGATCATCATTATTGTTCATAGGCCTTAATTGGTACGCATATAGTGTTTACGTGTTTTATTAATACACCGACTACGGGCAATTAAAAACGAATAGATTGACACAATCTGGTAAGTAACTACTGCATTGTGACGCTACGCGGTTCGAATACACTCGTACAGGCACAGTAACGTATGATGCGTGCATATCGATATTAAATTGGCATTTAAATGTGTTCGTCGTCCCTTGAATACCAATTAAATCTAATGAATATTCAGTACCGAACCTCGAGTGCATAATCGCATCGTTTGGTTATACACCGCCGCTCTTACATTCAAAATAAGAATTTATATCGGTACTGTGCACATGTTCTTAGTTTTTTTTTTCCACTAATTTATTCATCCAGTATAGTCAAAACTCCTTTGTAATAATGTCAGCAAGTAATATGTTTGTATTAGCTGAATATAAATAAAATTTCTATGATTCCACAGAGCTACCCGAGCACTGTTCAGAATTGACTTATGTTTTTCTGTTATTATTAGTATTCAAGCACGTTTGATTAGATATAAAGTGATTAGGATAGTTTCATTACGTTTTAAAGTAAAATACTTGTATTTTTTATTTGTGATCATCCGATTACTATGCATAGCTTTAAGTAGTCTGCAAAAAGTAGTTTAAAACAATCAAGCTCGAAAGCTAAATTGTTAATGAATAATAGAAACAGAAACGGGTCTAAATTTGTTCATTGAGGTACTCCAGACGATAGTGAAAAGTAATTCGATTGGCATCTTTTATAACTTAGATGAACAAAAACCGAAATTAGCGCGTTTAGTAAGAAGAAAGTCGTGAGCGATTCGGTCGAATGCTTTAGATATGTCAGTATAGACAACATACATTTGTTTGTTGCTATCAAGATTATCTGATAAGTAGTGAGAAAACATTGTAAGTTAGTGACTGGTATTAGCCTTCCAGAAGTGCTTTCCATTACCGAAAAATTTATGCTCTGGTTAAAAGATATTAATTATAGGCTCGTTTTCTGTAACTCATTGCGAAAACATAGTTAGCGTAGTTTCCACACGAGGTTGAAATTTTAACTGAGAATCTAAGGATGGCCGATCTACAAACTATATCGGAGTGAAGTTCGCAGTATTATCAGATCGCTCTCAGTATCGCTAGTCTTTTTCCTTTTCTTCCACACCTCGTACACGTATAAAATGGAACTGGAAGAAAAACTAATAGAAAGTATAAGACAAAATAGGTCTTGCAGAACGCCAGTTAGTATGGATAGTAAAGAGATGCAAATGTTTATTAAAAAAACGTATCTTTCAGTGAAGATGAATTATGATGATGTTTACCAGACCTTGTCGAACACTGGTTCTTAACAATAAAATAAGCAACGTTAAAATTCAAATTCAAGCTCCCCGCTTTTCTTGTTTCCGATATTTCACTAGCTTGTGATAGATTGTAAATATAAGCTATAGGGAAACTAAACGTACTTGGAAAATAATTAATCCGTTTTATAAGTTGAGCGTAAGAATAATAATTTGTAATGCTAATTAAGATTTACAAAGACGCCATATGACAATGTGAGTTAGAGATAAATTATTGGATAGTAAGTATACATGTACACTACCCTTCATAAGTATTTGGGCACCCATAAATTTAGAAGAAATGATTAAAAGCACTAGTGAAAAAATGAAAATATATTTATTACATGTACATACATAACTAATTACAGTATCTGGCAGTAGAATTACATATTATATTTAAATTTTCGATTCATCTATGTGACCTCCTTTGTTTTTTATAATGGCAGCACATAATCGCGGCATTCTTGCAATTAGTTTTGCTAATGTATCCGGTGTTATGCGGACCCAAGCTTCCTGCAGTTTCCTCCACAAATCAGCCTCCGATGTTGGTACTGCTTTCCGGACCTCCCGATCAAGTTCCTCCCACAATAACTCTATTGGATTTAGATCGGGGCTTTGGGGAGGCCATTTCATAACTTCGATGGATCCTTCCGCTTCCAAGAGTTGCAAATAGTCTTTGCATATTTTGGATGTGTGCTTTGGGTCATTATCCTGCTGGAATACAAAATTCCTACCCAAAAGTCTTAATCCTGAAGCAATAGCGTTGGTCTCCAAAATGTTTCGATACTGCTCTTTCCTTAGTATTCCCTCAATTTTCACAATGTCACCCACGACCGTACCACCAAAACAGCCCCAGATCATCACGGAACCACCGCCATGTTTAACCGTAGGCACAATACATTGCTCTGCCGCACGCTCACCTGTAGATCTCCGAACGAAAACACGTCTTCTGGACCCGAAAATTTCGAACTTTGACTCATCGGTCCACAAGACTTTACTCCACTGTTCAACTGTCCAATGTTGGTGTTCACGAGCCCAGTTTAAGCGTTTCCGCTTATTCTGTTTGCGCAATAACGGTTTTTTCATTGCAATTCGTCCGTACAAACCTGCTTTGTACAAGCGACGTTTGACCGTTGTTACGCTTATTGACTTTGGACGGTCTGCATTGATTTCTGCAGCGATTTCTGGGGCTGTTTTCCGTCGATTTCTTTTGCTTGTGATCACTATTGCACGATCCTCAGCAGAAGTTGTCGCTCTGGGTCTCCCACTCCGTGATTTATTGAGAATACTGCCACTTTCTCGATATTTTTTGACGACATAGTCTACGGAAGTATTATTTAATTTTAATTGTTTCGCAATTTGCCGGTTGCTTTTGCCATCTTGATGGTGCGCAATTATAAGAGAACGCGTTTCAATGTCCATCTCTTTTCTTTTTGGCATATTTAACGATCTTAACAACACTACTAGCACAGGAATATCTCACAACGAATACAGAAACGTAACTGAGGGCAATTTCAAAAATCTAACATGAAACTCGCCCGAGGTCATTAAAACATCATTACTAAACTTATCCTTCAGTATCCTTCACAGAAAGACAATTACAAGAATTTGGAGAAACTTTTATTGCGCTAATCCCCAGGTAGTCCCAATAACAAATTTTGGTTTATTGCAGGTAATAAAGTAATACATAATGTTACTTATGCAGCGTTTCTGTAGATTTAATACTTTCCTTATACCTATCCAATATTACAAGAATGAACTTCCTAGAAGCTATGCTGTTCAAATAATTTTATAAAATATGGGTGCCCAAATACTTATGAACGGTAGTGTATCTAATATTATAAATTTGCTTCATATTTCTTTTTATAATTGCACGCATAAATACATAAATACATTGCAGTGTACTTCAGTAAATTAACATATCCAAGATCTCATTAACTCGTTTAAAACTATCGAGTTTTTACTTCATATTCCAACTTGTAAAAAATTTTCTAATTTTAACGATACCTCAATAATCTAATTTATTTTATGTAAAACGTATGCAAATGACAGTGTTCGAGAAGGAGAACAACTGCCCAAGAGGAAAAAAGACGGGAAAAAAAATTAAAGAGAAACGGGCAAATGAATACTTGTTTGTTTATAGGGAATGCATATAATAGTTAAGGTAAAGATAATAAATAAACAAGTAAGAGTACGCTGTCCGTTTTAATTACGTTCATTGGAGATGGAGAGATAGCAGCAGTATCGCATATCAAGGAGCATTGGGCTTGTGAGACTTGACTCATCTCCTTCTGCATCTCCTTTTACCTGCCCGTACCTGTGTCCTTCACTGATCCTCGAAAAACGGTGTGATGACACTCGACCATTAGCTTGTCGATTTTTATCAATTCAGCGTGTCTTTTCGCATTATTTTTTTTCCCTTGAAAATACTGGGAAAATAACTTTAGAGAACATAAAACAATATGATAGGTATCGACCAACTTATCTACCCATTCCTTATTATATTAACGTTTGAGTTTCTTCCACAAGAATTTAGTCTGAAGCTTAAAAGACAAATTAATAATGCGTCTCCAATTAAGGTGACAGTTTTTGAAGAGAATAGAAAAAACGTAAAAATAAACAATTTTTTTTTGAAGAATTGATTATGTCATGCTATGGCTAGCCATCGACTAACTTTGTTAAGGTTTACAAAGTTAGTAAAATACTAACTTTTGCCAATAATTTAATTTTATTTAAATATCTTAAGAGAATAGTATACTTATTCGTATTTTGTTAAACATACAAGTTACACATTGAATATTTTGTCAGTTTTACTGGATTGACAAAGAAATTGGGCCCACTATCATACAATATTTGTTATTAAAACATATCATAAATCTCCTTAAAACAAAGTAAACTTCGTAGAAGTACGAGCCAAGAGAAGAGACACCGAAATTTGTCTGTTATGTCATTTTCCCACTGTAATAAATTTTAAATATTATTTAATTTTCGCGAAATTTAGTTTAATGTTGGAAACATATTTTCGTATTGTCATTTACCATTTTGATCATACTTTGGGATCTATGAAGACTAATGTTTTCTTTTGTCACTTGTCGTTATTTTAAAACAGTTCCTTTTTCTGTTATATAAAAATTTTGACTCTAAAATATTAACTTTTAGTTGCAAAGTTTGCTTAGCACAAAAATAAACTATTGTAAATGTAATTATTCGAGTGTAATATTTGAAATGGTGCTAACGACGCAAGAAATATTTTTTACAGTTGGTAGATTACTTTCACACTAATGGAGTTGGGTGATCGAATGGACCTAATACTAGTAGTTGCCAATCAATTTTAGAAAAAGTTTCAGAAGCCAGCACCAACTGGCAAGTCATTCAAAACTTCAGATGTACAAGAAGCATTCCAGCATAACGTAAAGGTCGCCAATGCTAATAATCGAGGATAGCTCCTCGAGAAAATCTTCAAATTTAAGTGAATTTTAGTCAAACGTCTACAATATTGAAGAAAACAAATAAGTTCTCCCACAAAATACAGATCGGACACTGTTCGAATATTGCAGACAAGCTTATAAGAGCTGTATATTTTGTATGGCTTTCCTACGAATGCCATATCCATCTGAATGGATTCATCGACCGACAGACCGAAAGTAAAGAAAGAAGCCATTTCATATGGACATTTAACAATTTTATATGTAATGTGTGCTAACGGCATACCGGGGTCCTTATTTTGTTGAAGGTAAAAGCAAAAATACTATTGCTGTAAATCAGTGGAGATATAGACAACACAATTTCTGAAGGATTTCGCAAGAGTTTTCGGTAGCGAAAATCTTCCACTTGTTATCCAATGAATTCGAAAATATAGTTTTGTATGCCACACGACGACCAGATACGTTTATGTGCTTCATGGGAATTTTTGGAACCACGTAGTTTTCCATTCATATTCTGCTCAGTCGCCACATCTCTCTCAGATCGTCACTGTTCTTGATGCTTAGGGTATCCCAATTCGTTTTTCGACAACCATTAATGCAGACTATTTTTGAAAACTTGATTAAGGAATTTTATAAACGTTTCGAGTACTGCATAAATTTATTATTATTTTACTACGAGCAAAAGTAATGTTTGAGAAATTGTGCGTATAAGTAGAAGATAATAGGTACCAGCAGGACAACAATAATTAGTTCCAAGACCCTAAAGTGAGCATGTTATATCTAATGACTTTATTCATTGTACGTATTGCAAAGAAGGTAAAGAAATTAAGTAAATAATCGTTGTATTAATGCAATAAAACAACTGTATCTCTTTCATTCCTTAACACACTAAATAGTATCTCGTTTTAATTTTTTTTTGCCAATAAAACATTTTCTTGTTATCGACTTGAAGATATTAATCCGTTATTACAAATTGAAAAAGTTTTTTAAGAATTTAATATTTCGAAATTTATAAATTCTCTTTTAGCAAGTAACATTATCAGTAAGATTATATATTGTTACACGCTCTAGCGATTTTATAGAAACGTAACTATATCTGCTACCACAGTTTACTCTTAAAATATCGCATTACACTAATGTCGTATAGGTTTCCAAAATTTGCCCAAACTGTCAACGCATTCTAGTTTTATTAGTGGTAGATATCGTGTAAGAACTATGAGGCGCCAACTGGATATACCCATGTGTGGATTTCATCCCCGAGACTTCCTTCAACTAAAAAAAGATTTATGTGTCTACAACAGCTACCGATATACTCCATTAATGAGGAAACATTATGTGGCATTACCTTCAACTTATACTATTCAATTAATAAATTGAGTTAATTTAATAAATAAAAGAATTGACTTGGGTCGATGTTTAAAATTTTAACAACTGAAAGAATTGCTATAAACCGATAAGAACTCTTCTAAATCTAAAGCAGAAATATTAGAAAATGTGTTGTTATTTCTAAACGTACGCTTATTTAAAGGAATCACTGTAATTCTCATTTAAAATTATTGAATTTGTGCTACACTTGTAAAAATTAATTGATTAAATAAATAATCAAATAAATTGGAACGCCTACGTATTTATTACATACTGATGATGGCTAATGTGTGTCAAAATTTCGAAGAAATTCATCGAGTGCTGTTACTTTGAGAGCTGTTTATGGTGAATAAGATTATGTGCTTGTGGAATTTTGGAAAAAGAAAAACACCCGTTAGTGATTCGACTCCTCTTCTTGTGGATGGGAAAACGTGTGCAGAAATCAAAGAGTCAATCAAAGTTGCCTGCGGTTCATACGGACTTGTACCCTTGATGACTATTAATATCCCTCTTGGATGAGGACCGACCAGGTCATGCCATTGAGATGGTTACGGATGATATGATACGTATATATAAATAAAGTTAATGTTGTGGTGCTAGCAAACCACCGGGTGAATTTTAAAGACGTTGCTAATATGGTAAACATCTCAATTGAACGTGTGCAAAATATACTTCACGAAAAATTGGGAATGAGGGAAGCTATCGGCGAGGTGAGTGCCGCGTCTGCTGACGATTGATTAAAAACATAATCGCGTAATAACCTCAAAGCAATGTTTTGATATGTTTAAACGCAGTATTGGTGAATTTCTGGGGCTTCATGCAACTGTAGATTTGACATCGATACATCACCACATGCTGGAACCAAAGATTAGTTGGCATAACGTATTTTTACCGATGAACATGCACCAAAGAAGGCGAAAGACGAAAACGTTTGCATCAGCTGGAAACGTTATGGCGACGATATTGTTGGATTCATAAGATATAATCTGAATTGATTATTTTGTGAAAGGAAGGAAAATATAGAACAATACTATGCTGATTTATTGGATCGATTCGACACTGAAGTAAAGAAAAAATATTCTATCATCATCATAATGCCCCGGTCCACTCATTGGTAATTACGACAGCAAAACTAGTTGATTTACGACACAAATTGATGCATTACCCAACAATTTGCTAGATTTGGCCCCCTGTGATTTTTTTCAAATGAAAGGTCTTTGCCGAAACAGAGGCCCATTTTGCAGAGTTCGACAAATTTTATTAATTTGATGGCTTAAAAAAGTTGAAAAATCGCTGGACTAACTGTAAAACTTGCACAATATTACTTATAAAATCATAGTTTTGAACAAAAATTGTAAGTGGCATAAATACATATTTCTAATCTATGCATGCGTGTTTTATAACATGTAACACAAATACCATTAATTTACTATCTACAGCTAAGAGGCGGTGGCAATATTTTAAAATGTGATCCAATCTAACTTTTATAATGTATTGAAACGTTAAGCAAAAGATAGCTGAGTAAGTAGAACAAGTTGATTTATCGATAAATGAAATAGAAATAAAGATAATACTTCTCTTGATTCTAGAGAACGTTTTCTAGTCGTAGAATACAATTTACAAGCATAAAACAAGACCAAGTGAATATACTTGGATAATATTTAAATTAAGAATTTTATTATGACGTACAGAAAGTATGTTTTAACCGTACAAATGGGGATTTTTGCATAGGAAACTATACAGACGAATGATTTCTAATGCGTAAAGGAAGTATATATTGTGGAATGTAGTAAAATAAGTAGGTAATTTTAATAATTACCATGTGCTTTTTTTAATGATTAACCTCGCTTTGCGTTGAATTAGTTTATTTGCGTAATTATAACATGAAGAATAAAGATTGAATTCACCCAAGATGAAAGAAAGGTGATCTTAATTAATAATGGAGATAATAATTAGAAATTCAGGAATGAATCTGAAAAATTAGACAAATGCGAATATCAATGTTGTAAAGGATATCATTAAGATATGTTTATCTTAAATCAATTAAAAATTAAAAGATTATTACGTTATGAAAACAATATACATATGTACGTTCATGGGAACCCGATTCAACAGTTCTATTGTTTAGACATTTAAACTAAAGCAATTGGGCCAAGTAGATATAAACTGTTTTAATTTAAAAATTAGTATCTTTTATTTATTTATTTCTTTGAATTGCGAAGAACGAATCATGGATTTAAATCTAACATTGTGCTAAATTATACTGAAAATAAGAATTTAGTTGTCGAAATACTCATATACTCATTAGAAACTTGTATATTAGAACAATCCAGGCCCTTCACTGTCAAAGTGAGTCCATGAATGGGAAACGAATAATCTGTATGTTTTAAACGTATGTTGTACTGGTGTACTGTTTTAGAATTTTGAAAGTATTGTTCGTTTTTTATGTAACATACACAATTATCATTCATATTTGCCATAAATAACAGAACAGTATGGAAACATAATTTAAAATTTCAAAACTACTCTAGGGCAAACGTTCTCGTACATTAAATACGGAAATTCACAAAAGTGAGCACTTCCGAACGACGACGCACACTGCATTACACACTGCGATGAAACTTTTCTACGTTCTCGGTAAATGCCTAGTGAAGTGCTAATTGGATTCCGCACTCTACACATCAATCTAACAAAACGTCAATCAAATATGTACACTGCCGGTCATATTTATTTGCCCACCCCAATTTTATGTGTTTCCTGAAATACGGACTATCTTTCGAAAAATCTGTATTATAATTATTCAACAATATTATTAGTGGAAGTAATTCCATATGAATTTCTACGAAAATCTTAAATTGTTTATGATATATCGTAAAGGTGTCATAAATTGGAAAAATATCGTAAATATTGTATTATATAGGCTAATCCCAACAGTATTAACAGTTTTACCTGCATTTCCGAAAGGTATTACCAATATTGTGTTATTGTACTAACTAATTACAATATTAGGATATGTTATTCAAAAAGGAAAATGAATTTTATGCCAGTCATCCTTCATCTTTTGTTGCGAAAACAGTGAAATAGAGAGTTATTGTGAATATTTTAATGCAATGCCGAAGACGAAGGAATTATCTGTTGAAGTGCGTGCTATGATAATTGCTTAACATCGTACGTGTAAAAGTAATCGCGAAATTGCAATAGAATTATGATTAAATCGCAGAACCGTTGATCATAACGTCAAAAATTTGAAGAAAGTGGTTCATTTTCCAACAAAAGAAGATCTGGACGACGCAAAGCGACGACATCTGCAGATGACCGGCATCTAATACGGATAAGTAGACGCGATAGACGAAAAACAGCATCAGAAATTGCTGGTGAAATAAATAGAGCGCGTGCTAAACCAATTAGTGTGTCCACGGTACAGAGAAGGTTTGCCTTAACCTTCTCTGTACCGGGTTTATACGGAAGAATTGCTCTGCGAAAACTAAATTGGGCTAAAGAACATAAGAATTGGACGATTGATCAGTGGAATAATATGTTGTGGACAGACGAATTGAAGTTTGAACTTTTCAGTAGTAAAAGGCGAATATTCGTAAGAAGATCCGCAGGAGAAAAAGTACTGCCAGAATGTATTGCGCCTACCGTAAAACATGGAGGAGGTTCAATAATGATTTGGGGGTGTTTTGGTGGAAGATCTGTAGGCGATCTCGTCCAAATTGAGGGAATCCTAAGAAAAAAAGGCTACAAGGAAATTTTAGAAAATAACGCTGTTCCTTCAGGACTAAGGATTCCTGGCGAAAACTTTGTATTTCAACAGGACAACGATCTGAAACACACTTCTAGATTGTGTGGCGATTACTTGCGTCAACTAGAAGAGCAAGGGCAAATCTTTATAATATGGTATGGCCAGCTCAAAGTCCTGATCTGAACCCAATAGAGCTTTTTTGGGAAGAATTGGACCGGAAGGTTCGAGAACGTGCTCTATCATCCACCACTGTACTGTGGGAACAACTTCAAGAAGCCTGGGCACAAATTACAGCAGATGCACTGCAAAAATTAATTGAAAGGATGCCGCGGTTATGTGCCGCAATTATCAAAAATAAAGGTGGGCACATTGATGAGAGCAAAATTTAATAATAATTAATGATAAAGTTTTTATATAAGAAAAATGTAACTATTTTATGTCTATTTTACACTATTGTATTGGTACAATAAATAAATTTTCAGTACACATTTGATAGTTTAATAATTTTGGCTAAAACTAAGGGTGGGTAAATAAATATGACCGGTAGTGTACATATGTTCATACGTAGATATGAGAACGGGGATTTATGCCAATTTATAACGACGTCTAAGAACATATTAACTAAAAAAAATCTGCCAGTAATTGTTTACGTTTGATTACTGTATCTTACTACTCCCTAGTGAACAAAATAATCAAACACAAACGCACACAACCCCCCCAAAAAAAGTCCAACAACGTATTTTTTTTTCTGAAGCGCACTTATGCACCTATTACCTAAACAACCGCTTTTAGCTGAGGAGGCTATTATTACACACGAGAGCAGAAAAGGATATTCTTTACACATGATATACGTAATGGTGAAAATCCTAAAAGGCAGAACATAAAAGAGCAACGACGTAACTCAAGTACGCCACAAAAGGACAATAGACTCATAGCTGTTTGTACACGATGAAAAGAAAACATGGCAACTGTGCCTCGCTGCGGGATATTGTGACATGCCCGGTGCGTATTACCGGGCGTCTTTGTCATCTAGAGAGGATATATTGACTGATGATCCGACTGGAAACGTCTTCATCCCATTGTAGTGTTGTCAGGATATTCTCGGTACGTCGTCGTTAACAGAAATCAAGAAAGTGATACGATCTTATAAATGGTGAACGGTACAGTTACGCAAAGGGACCAGCAGCGGTGAAGGGAGTGATAAATCTACATTTAATATTGATATTTAAAAATGTATTCACTTTATGGGAAAAATGTAATCTCTTTCTCTCCAATAATACCATATTCATATAGAATTTTTTTATAAGAAATAGCTTCTATGGAAAACATATGTACATCTATTTGAGGTCACGAATCGAGTTTTCATTCAAAATGTTCATAGTTTAATCACTAAAGGTTGATATATAACCTCTTTCCACATTAAGTTTTGTATTCTGTATACATATTTCGACAACTAACTGGTCATTATCAGCAGATAATGCATGTGGAAAACTACGGCAAAATACCCGTACGAAAACTAATTCCGCACATGATCTGTTCCGTTGAAAGCCAAAACGCACACTCTGCACAGTGTGCACGGTTTATTTCCTAGTACTTTGATGAGAGAATACAAATAACATCAATGTAATCCGTTTTCTTCGATAACTTTTTCCCATCTTTCGGTGAGCTTCATAATTCCTTATTTATAGAAGGTCCGAACTTGTTCGACGAAAAGTTTTATAAAGTGCGATTTTTCTATAGCCTCATCTGCGTGTAACGTTGCACCACACGTAGATATTTCAAACAATGAAGCAAGTGGAAGTGTGAAGACAGTACATTCTATCCAAGATCGAATAATTTTTGACAGGCCATCAATCATGTGTGTGGTCCCGCGTTGTCGTAGAAATGAAATACGATTCCTTTACCATTAATAAGTATTAGACGTTTTTGGAGGATGGATTTGTTCAAAATGTTCAATTGCCGATAGTACGCATTTAAATTAATTGCTTAATTCTTTAGTAAAAACTTGAAAAACAACATCTTCAAACTGCTACTTCGTTGTGTAAATTTTACCTAACTTTTCACAAACTTAACGCGCGTTCTTCTCTTTACCGAAGTAAAAGAGTAAAGTATGACCAAAATGTATACTTTGATCTTCCATTTTCAACTCTTTATAAAACTTCAACGTAGCAACCTAACAAAATCGTTCAATTTTTTTTCCAAAATGAAATTAGAACTATCAGCAGTCACATGGAATAGTATAAAAAGCGGCTACCACACGCAAAAATAAACTAGTGCAATGTTGCAAATGTACGTCATGCCTTGCCTCCAATGTTTCTCGCTAATATTCTTTGAATGATTTTCTTTCGTAGAAGAAAATATTGGCTGCAGTTTCAGTTCTTAGATCTGCTCTATATTGCTCTATAATTCGAGAACTCAAATCAAGGTCTAATCTGCGTGACAGCTAATGCGCCCAAGAATGTTTAAAGGAAAACGCGAATGCATTTTTTTTATGGAATAAGGTGCAATTGGCGTAAGATAAGATGAGAACTATTATGTTTTATTAGATATATGTATGTATATGTATATGTAAGTTTAACTGTATTTTATTTTTTTAACGTAGAAAGTGGATATTTCCTTGTAATTTAATAAAATAAAATATCTCAACGTAATATTTAAAAAAAATAAATTAGAAATTGTAGAATTTTTATATTATATACCTGCCTTCTAAGTCTACTACATATTTGCAAATATATCAAACGAATTCATAAACGAAAACGTAAATTGTAAACTTAAAAATTACTTACGCATTGAAATTTTCTTATTCAAATTCGTGCAGATATATTCCTTACCTAAAACAAAAGATTACTAAATTAGTATAGACCATACAGATATTGTTTAAAAATAGTGCAATTTAAAAGCAACTCAATTACTGTCACATAAAAGATCAATATAAATTTAAGAATGATTTTGGGCGTGCTGGTGCACATGAGGCATTCTAAAATAGCCGTTGAATTATAGTTAATAATTTTTAATTTACGACGGTGTGTGGGCCATTATCCATTCCCTTGTTCAAAAAAAAACTTTAAATTCCTCCGAACAAAATACTACAAATCCACCAAAATAAAGCGCCAATAAAATATTTTGTCGAACAATTTTATTGCGTCGCTATGTAAATAGATGGAGTCAGGATCGTATTCTAAAATACGAAATTCGTGAGTTACTTTGAAAATTAAATGTTTTTCCACAAAAAATGGGGTTACGATAGAGTTTCTAGTTAAATGTCTAAAATAACATTGCTAATCTTTGAACAGAAAATTTAGTAGTCTTTTATGTACATATACACTCCGCGCAACATGAATAGGACCACCCGACTTGTTGCAAGCTTTCGGTGGTTTGAAAAACAATTCATTTACTAAAAATACAATGCAAGTTTGTAATGGTATGATATGGCAAATAATACGCATTATTGCGCAATAGTGCCTAACGTTATGCATTGGGTGACGTAAGTACCACATACATATAAAATGCACCGCGCCGGTTGGATACGACCAGTATTTAATAGTAAGCTACCGGATGAGTGTCGAGTTACAACGTGTATCCGGATAAACAAACATCTGTAATTAAGGGTATTGTGCAACGATGGGACGACAGAAGTGCTTAAGTATGGAAGAAATTGGAAAAATTAAAGCGTTCCGTCAAGAAGGGTATTCCTCAAGGGCTACTGCAAAGAAAATAAGTCGATCACACCAGGTTGTGAACAATTTTATTAGGGATCCCGAGAATTATGGAAAACGTTTTAAAGGGCGAACAACATCCGTTACAACTAAGAGAGAACGTCGAGCCATATTACGCGAAGCATCGAATTCGGCATTAACGGCAAGACAAATCGCGAATAACGTTGGAACGAATGCATCGGTAAGAACTGTACAGAAGTTACTGAAGACCTGTCCGCATTTAAAACGTTTGAAAATTAAACGACGGCCTCCTTTAAGGGAATTTCAGCGCACTGCACGTCTTCAGTTTGCTCAAGCAAAAATGGGGTGGACAAGAGAATGGCAAACTGTTATTTTCAGTGACGAGAAGAAGTTTAATTTAGATGGCCCGGATGGGTTTTCTTATTATTTCCACGATTTACGTAAAGATGAAGTGATTCAGTCACGAAGGCGAGCCGATGTTGGTTCAGTCATGGTATGGGGAGCTGTTTCCTATAACGGACCTGTTGATTTAGTAATAGTGAAGGGCAGACAGAATTCGGAAAAGTACGTCCAGCTGCTGCAACAGGTGAAAGACAAATTTTCCAACGTTATGGCAGGTGGGCCATTTATTTTCCAACAGGATAATGCCAGTATTCACACCGCGCGCATTGTTCGACGCTGGTTTCAAGAACAAGGCATGGAGGTTCTCGATTGGCCATCGCTCTCCCCCGACCTGAACATCATAGAAAATGTTTGGGGATGGTTGTCGCGTAAATTGTACTCCAATGCTACCCAATTCAGTTGCGCTGACGAACTAGAGCAGGCGCTGAAACGAAGTTGGGCGGAACTTCCCGTTGACTACTTGAGAACCCTGTATAATTCCATTCCATCCCGACTATTTGAGGTTATAAGAAATAATGGCAAAAGTACTCATTATTGAACAATAAAGTATTTTGTTATTGCAAACGAATCTTTTATTTTGTAGATTGGTCGTATTCAAGTGGCGTTTAATTACTCTACTTATTGTCATTAGTAACGTACATTTGCACTGACTTTTACAAAAATGATATTTGGTACCTACATACATCTTTTTATCAACCCTCTTATTTTCGAAAATAGCAATTCCAGCGCGCTACCATGTTTATACCAACTACAAATGTCATATATGCAGTTGGTCCTATTCATGTTGCGCGGAGTGTATATGCTGACATACATACAAACAAAATAATACGAATTCAATGTAGAATTAATTAGTATCATTGGTTATGGGACATTCAGAGAAAACATATAATTAAAAAGAAAGATGACAACTTGTGGACCCATAATTGCTGGGGAGCAGAAGGCGTGAAGTATTTACCTCATTTTTCAACTTTCGTAAAATAACTATTGTAGATAATAACAGTAATATAATATGTATTATTGATAAAGTAGATAGCGTGTTAACGAAAAATTCAGATTTTACTAGATAACCAAATTTTTGGTGGTACTGGGTCTACAGATTCGTTAAATATTAGCAAAAACTATTTTAGTTAGACAAGTATTTCATCATAAAATGTCGAACGGTCGTTATCTGTATATAAAAACATTTATTTTCCACACTCAACACAGCAATATGAATAATGTTGAAACGTATCTGATGCTGCCAATATTTAACCGATCTTATCCACTTTATACATCTTACAGACTTACCTATTAGACATCTTCTGTGAACAAAATTTGTATTATTTTTAAATAGGCCAAGCTATTTAAATTTTCGATATCGTCTGACGTTTAGATTGACAAACACAGTTGCTTAAAAAGATGTCTTCGGTGCGTTATGAAATGGATAAATTCGCTAATCGTGCTGTAATTCAGTACCTGTTTTTGAAGGGTATGCAGCGGACATTGAACAACGATGCTATGCAAGTTCTTTTGATGCGAAACATTTAAGATAGAGGAAAAACGAAATAAGACAGAATTGAAAACAAGAACACCTGAAGAGGTGTAAATAAACGGAAAGCTTCATCAAAAATTTGCCACGAAGAGCATCCCGTCGTGCATTGATGGACAGAATACGATGCCTTGACAACAATTGGCCTTGAGAAGTGCTCTTCACTGGATAACTTTCCATTGATGGTAAAAAGAAAAGAAGTAAATGTGAAAAACTTGTAATGAATACGATCCAAGATTATCGGAGAATCACAAGCACGTAAAGCATACCATATCAAGGGAGCATATTCTAATTTATTCATGGTGTAGGTGAAGTGTAAAGTCTTATTTTTTAAGTATTTAGTAAATTTGATGATACAGACGAAGCCTTCATATCTGAAGGCTTCGGATATTCTTATGGAATACTAAAGAACTGGAAATTTTAAAAAAAGGCGATATAAAGAGTGATCAAATTTGAACTTCAGGGTTTATCCTTATGTGAATAAAAAAGGAAATAATGGATACACTAATGCTGTCAATATAAACTACAAACTGAGCAACACGTAGATATGGAAAATGATATCAATCTTTGACTGAAATTTCTCATAATGCTTTTAAATACATAACAGCGCTGAGTTTTCTAAGACCCTGTCCATTTCTTTAAGTTTTTCATCAGTTGGACTTTGCACGCATTTAAATGCAGATCTTTTCTTAAAATTCGTTGAACGGTACCGCATGAAATAGCCAAATGCTGTGCACGGCGAAGAATTGACGTGGTTAATTCCTCATGCCCACTTTCACCTAGTCGTGCAATATGGCTTTTGCGCCAATACCGGATCCTTGATTTGTCGCACCACCTGCTTCAAGTTTTTGCACTAGATCACAATTTGCGTGCTCACGTGACACATTATTGTCTCCAAAAATGTGGTCGATCTTTTCTTAGTGTCCTCGTAACTGATCGCTTGTTTTCATAATAAATTTGTATGGTTTGTATGGGTTTACACATTTACCATGTCAACCATCAAAACGTAAACTTTATAAACAATGTAAAAGGTGGTAAAAAGTTTTTTAATAAAAGTATTACATATTTTATTTTTCATGCGAACTATTAGCTGAACCTTCACGGAGCTTCGCAGTAAGATTTTCCCATTAATTTGTAGCTATTTTTTTTTGCAGATTTAGCCCCTGAAAACTGTTGAACCGTCACTGGCTAAAATTGACTGATTGATGTGAAACAAAATATAAACTCATAAACATACAGATTTCCATGGCTATAATCTGCACCAATATTTGATGCAAAATGAAACACCTAGTTGTTTATGTATTTGCCTAAGCTGTAGCTAGTCTCAATCTATAATGGTTACGTTACTTTTGATTTACAGTACTTCTGACAAGTCCACTTTAATATTATCGTTACGGTCCTGCGTATAGTGGCACTCTTCACGTTTAAAGAGAAGTGAATGTGCGCGGACGGATGTGTACATTTAAAACTTTTTTGTTGTGTGTTAGTTTCGGACGGGCTGCTGAGAGAAGTGTGAATGTTCTATATAATTTATGGAGCACTTTGACTCCAAACCAACTAAACACTCGTCAAAGTGAGCAAAGGCGCCGCGCCAACGATATCTTAATGAATTATTCTAATATTAGATTAGAAAACGACCTTTTCAGAAAACTTCATTAACACTCTCTAAGCGTGAATTTAATTAACTGTAAAGATTTAATAAACCCTGCGACACTTAATGCGGCAGCGATTAAACATAGCGGATTGCGAAATGCCAGAAAACAAATAAACGTAATGCTGTGACGAACACACCTTTCGAAGATCGAGGTGTGCGAATAGTCGAGGCACGTACGCGTTTAAATCTTATTTTTATATAAATGGTATATGCGTCCTGAATACTGCTTTGATAGATGTAGATGTCGATCGAATATTTATGAGCGTTGGTATATGGTGCGTTAAATTATCTGATTTGGGACTAAATTACAACCCAAAATTACGTATATCAACATATAATTACGACAGTTAAGCATACTTCAGCGAGAGTGAGGTTTTATTTTAAATATATTTAACATAATTCTCTTTAGTAGCAATAAATACATCAACTCCTTACTTCCACGTTTAAAATAAACTACGCAAAGTTTAAATTTAGCATGCTTCCATATTCGCTGTACGTACGGCAAGGTTCAAATCGGCGTCGCTTATTTACTCTGTGGAAGGGCATTTGATCAAATTAATCATGTGCCAATCAACAAATTAGCACTATTTTTGCAATTGTTGCACTTAAACCAGTTTCAGTACAACAACTAAAGCAATGGCAGCAGTTAAGCCCCGAAGATGTCCCATACTGAGACTGAGACTGAGACTATGTCCCAGCGCAACAACGAAAGCAGTAGCAGCAGTTAGGCCCTGAAGATGTTCTATACAAGCGAGTGCGAAACGTCTGCGGTAGAAATACCGAAAACGGGATTCCAGCCTGGCAGTCGAGATGAGGAAACCACAATAACTGTTTTATATCTTTCCAATCCTCATTTAGAATCCCGCAGGCGTAATTTTTAATATTTGTCACGAGAATAAATGGAATGGCTATACTTTAGCGAAATTAGTGGCGGTATCTGTTGGTATTAAATTGATTTACGGCATTTAATTCAATAATCGTAATTGGATAATTGCTTTTCTTACGTGCATTACAATGGATACCGCTCTAAGGAACTTGTTGCCACGTTAATGTTCCAGAGGGTTCTCATCTGGTTTTACTCTTTTATTATTGACTTTTTACTAAAAATAGATTGTCCCAATGTGCATTATAAAAACACTCCGAAAGCTTAAAATCATTTATGAATATAATTGTTGGTAACTAACAAATTTTTTAGTAGTATCGATGATTCAGACGAGGAAGGCAAGTCAAGCCAATCAATTGAACGATGACAAAAGTAAATGTCGAACAAGTAGAAGAAACTCGGAAAAATTTCTCGCTTTTAAACAACATAGATTGTTCATGGGAAAATAGAATATAAGTTTGAATTGTATTGAAGAAACTTAAATGTATAAAAGTGGATATTTTGAATAAATAAAATGATTTTTGTCAAGATTACAATTTAGTCTTAATACGGGGGGGTGTAAATCGCATGTATCGCATTCTCAAAATAGCAGATAGATCCCATTCCCTAAAATTTTATCTTTAGTTTACAGTTGAGTGTCTACATTGGAAAAAATATGAATTTAGCAAAAATTTCAAGAAAATCTTTGGCAAATATAATTTGAACCATCTAAGAAAAAAAAAGGCTTCGGAAACTAAATTCAAAATCTGTTCCACATTGATTGACGGCTATCCAAAAACTGTAGCGAATCCGTCATTGTAAGGACTTCATTGGATAAGCTGAAGCAGACGTAAACTACTTAACAACGAACAAATTGTTTGATTTTTTTGTAAGACAGTGTATATAAAAGCAGAGCAAAGTAGGCGAGTGAAATGTATATAATAATTACAATAACTTGAAGGACATCATCGGATATACAATACTTTAGTAGATATGTACATATTTAGTTTTAAGATGTATTAGATTAAAATTAATGGTTAGTCTTTTAGATTAGTTCAAACACAAAAGAAAAATGATACGGTTGACAAAAATTAGAGCATCGCTAAATAAAACTCTTTAACTCTCTAAAAGTATTCAACCGTCGTTATGAATGTTAATTAATATAATAATAATAATAATAATTTAGTTGCCGGTATTGTAATTAAAATGTATTAGGTGTACTTAATTTTTGATAAATAGTCATAGACAAGTTTTAGAAATACTACATCATTCCACATACATATATTGAATGTCAAAACTAATTTCCTATTTGCTTTAATGCCAAAATATTTGTTTTAAAATAACGCAACTAATTTGCCTCCTGTCTGTATCTGTACAACGAACTTTTCTCAAATACAAAAAGATTACCTCCATTTAAACAAAAACAAAAAAAACAAAAGAAACATTTTAACGTTTTGTCAATGATAGAGATGATTTCTGACAGCGATTGAAAATACCATAAATCTTTCGGTGATCGTAAAAAATTATTATTTAAACAAACTTGGATTCATTATGTTTGAATATAAAATATGGCTTGCATGCCTTCAACTATTAATTCAATTTTTATGTGTCGTAAAACCTATTTTCTTGCCAAACATTTTTATACTCACATAACCGATTTTTTTATTGTCTGCCTTTAAATACTTTTATGTAGGCATTTTAGTACTCAGGGATTCCGCATTTTTATTACAAATTTGTAAAAGCGAATTACAACATTTACATATATAATTGTAAAGGCCCTTTCGTTTCCTTTAATAGACAGTTATAATGATAGTAATTCGCGATATATAAGCGGCGCAAAACAAAAATGTACATACATACATAACATATTAAATGATTTATAGTGCATCTTATCGTGCATTAAATGTCTCGTCGGACAGTTACAGAAATGACTTATGGTGGTGACTTGAAAAAGCCACCTACTGAAAAAAATATCAATGCATTAACTAACCAAATAAAAATTACGCTACCTTGAGCTGTAATAGCTTCTTTCAATGTTTATTTATAGCGTCCTAGTGTGGTAAATATTAAAATCGGTACGTTAACTAACAAAATGCGTAAAACATACTACTATGGGCAAAAAATAGTAAGACTTTTTAATTTAAATTTCGCGCGAAAACCCATTCGTCGAAATATTTTCTTTCTAAGTTGATATGACTGTCAGTGACATCCGTGCCAAATGTCACATCAAAATAATCATTAGTGTTCAGTATACGCTTGTCTTTCTGAAGTACAAAAAGTGTATTCGGCGATTTTTACATTGAGTAAAATTATTCAACAAAGAAGTTCCATTAAATTTTGTGTACGAAATCAAATTTCTGGTGCCGAAACGTTCAAAATGTTGCAAAAGGCCTTCGGTGATAATTGTTTGTCGCGATTAAGTGTTTTTGATTGGTACAAATTATTCAAAGAGGGTCGAGAACGCGTTGATGACGAACCACGTCCAGGGCGGCCATCAACATCAACTGATGATCAACACGTCAATAAAATCAAGGAATTGCTGCTTGAGAATCGACGATTAACAGTCAGAGACCTTACTGGCATCGTTGGAATATCGGAAGGATCAGTGAAAAACATTTTGAAAGATCATTTGGGCCTAAGAAAAGTGAAAGCACGATTTGTTCCAAAATCACTCAATTTTTTCGAAAAACAGCGTCGCGTTGACGTCTGTGAAACAATGCTTTCCGACTATCAAGATAAAATGAAAGGCATCATAACTGGAGATGAGACTTGGATCTACGTTTATGACCCGGAAACAGACAATCAATCGGCCGAATATCGTATCAAAGGTGAACCGAAGCCCAAACAACCACGTCAAAGCAAGTCAAAAATCAAGGTTATGTTGACAGTTTTCTTCGATTATCGAGGTGTGGTGCACTTCGAATTCCTTCCGACCGGCCAAACTGTCAACAACGAACACTATTTGAGTGTTATGCGTCGTTTGCGCAATGCTATTCGTAAAAAGAGGCCAGAATTATGGGCCAACAACTCTTGGTTTTTGCACCACGATAATGCACCGTCGCATACTGCATTAATTCTTCGTGAGTTTTTCGCCAAATTTTCAACTAGTACCGTGCCGCAACCACCGTATTCGCCTGATTTAACTCCGTGTGACTTCTGGCTATTCAGCAAACTCAAACGATCGCTCCGGGGAAACCGTTTTGAGTCAATTGAAGACATTAAACGTGAATCGCTACGCGCATTGAAGGCTATTCCTGAAATTGTCTTTAACAACTGTGTCGAGAATTGGAAGAAACGTTGGCACAAGTGTATTGGGGCCAGGGGGGATTACTTTGAGGGGGACGAAATAGATTTGGAAGAATAAATTAAGAATTTAAAAATTATGAACAAAGTCTTACTATTTTTTGCTCACAGTAGTATATACAGTTGCAGACAAAATTATTAGACATTATAGAAATGCCGTTATAGCCATATATAAATCAAAGGGAAATAAACCTAAATGATATACAGGACTGGGTAATGTATGGATATATTCGAATATCTTTGTCACGGATATTTAGATTTTAACAAACTTTTACACGTTTAACTAAATACAAACAGAGAGAAATGGTAAATTTTTATTTTAAATGACACACCCTGTATATTTTTAAGAATTTCGATCAAGCTCTGTTTTGGGAGTTCAGTAATAATAAGGTTTGACACGCCTTTACTCAATAGTGACAGAGATATTTACTTAAAATTGCTATTTTAAAATCGTGTTTATATTAAGTAGGTAATGAGATTAAAATTTTGTACTTGATTTAGTCTGTCAGAATTAACATTGTATACGTGAAAATACTAAGAATGGTTTATTTACCTGAAAAAAAACGTGCTAAAATTTTGATGACGATTAGTTTTGGTAATCGAGTCAAAACTAATGAATGAGCATGTAATTTATTTAGCAATTTGCACCAAAATCCGGCATCCGATTTCACGAACCGTCATTGGTGAAACTTGCTGAAATGTTAGAAATTTATCGAAAAGCGGACGACCAAAAGACGTAACAAATGAAGTGTTCTCACTCAAGATATTGCTATAAAATTAGAAGAATTACAACAAACTTCTACTACATCCTTTGCACTAAACTGTGATGTTAGTTGCCGCTCAGTAGTCAGAATATTGTAGCATCAAAAATTTCGTCCGTACGAACCATATCTGTCGCAAGAATTATAATCATAGAATTGAATTGTGTAAGAGTGATTGAGATTTGCAATAATGACCAATATTTTACATATAAATTAGTCTTTCGACGCGCCCACGTTTTGTTTAGTTGGTATTATGAATCGTCGTAGCTATCGATATTGATCAATAGATAATCCTCATTGGATGTAAAACGCGCATTTACAGCATCTACAGAAATTGAACGCTTGGGCCGTCATTTTCAGGATTACATTTTTCATTCATCGCCCGCTAATTAAACAGAGTTTTTTACTGCAACATTGAGGAAGGTGGTGAATTACTTCTAAATGTTTGGTTCCAACAAGGCGAAGCACCCCTTCACTTGGCGCATATTGTTTGAAATTTTTCAAACCAAACGTTCAATGGATTTGGCCTAATGGACTTATTGAACGGCCTTCACGGTCTCCAGATTTAAATTCTCCAGATTTTTTCTCAGGTGTCGTTTAAAATATGTGGTTAATATTAAACAACCGCATAACATGGACGAATTACGGTAGACAATAATCGAGGAAGTGATAATAATTCGTGGTCAAACATTGGCAAATACCATTCGAAAATTTATTCACAAGCTTGCACGTTGTTCGGAAATGAACGGCCATTATATTATTATTGAAATCTTTCACAACTGATTTTGTTTTTGTTTATATTTTTGTGTCCGTTTTTGTTTGTTTTCAATAAAATTATGTATGAACAACCGTAGACAATATTCGATAGAACTAACACTAGAATTTAACCATACTAAGAGAGGAAGTGGAAATAGAGGGATGAGTATGTTCAAATTACAAAAAAAAATGTTCCCGTTGTCTATAAAATTCCGAAGAATAATGAAAATGTCCTTCTCTTATCAAAATGATAGATTAGGATATTCATCAACCTTTTCGTGTTTCTTTTTTTCTTTTTGTTAACAATTTAATGCATTAAAATGATTACTTAGAAAGACGTGATAATCTACCGTTTTTCAATCCTTATAGCTTTTCCGCGAAACATAAGTTTTCAAGCAAAATAATGCATTTAGATCTGTAAAAAATTTTGAGAAGTAAGTACGGGCAAAAGTGTAAAAGTTATTTCTGACGAATAGGGCATGACATTGGTAAAAATTAGAAAAGATTTAGTACATAGAGAAGTTACTAGTTCCAAATAAAATAAATTTTTATTCAATAAAACATTACTTCGAAATATTTAATTTTAAACCGGCCTTAAAGTTGTCATTAAAAAGCATTTTCGCATTAAAATTTTGAAATTAATTAGTTAACATTTAGCATAAAAACACTGTTACAAAGTAATTAACAAAAACGTTGTGCGATTATAAAAAAAATGTAATATATATTTAAATGAAACCAGACATTTCATCTATAAAAAGAATATCATCGGTTATTTAATTTTTATGTAAATGAGATTCGTAGAATAACATGTATTTTTCTAAAAATAAGTACTGCAACTTTCTGTATTTTAATGTGTGTGTAATTTTTTAATACCTCGATAAAGAAAAAAACACGAAGTGTACAATTTTTAATGCATTAATTTACTATTTTCTCTGCTGCAAATTATGTATCATAAAAGAGTCTCTTTTGTGTAGTATTACACGTGTATTCTTGTCATTTTCATTTCTAAAACAATATTATTACTATTCAAACGTCTTTAAACAAGCAACACAAACTGTTGTATGCCCTTACAATTCAAATACATGACTTTTGATTTTCTATCGCCAACATAACATGAATTTAATGAATGCGAACACAACAACGGTGGTAATTTGTAAAGCAGGAGTGCAAGCCAAGAATGATTAATTTCGCTATTGCATTTTCAGTGTAGGTGTTACATTATCCAATCTAAATTTTAAGATGTTAATACAGAAAAGACAAATGTTAAACACCGTAATTTTTTCTCTAAATTGCTTGTATATTCCGGATAGCGTTCATAATAATTTAACTGAACGAAATGAATTTAAATCTTCGAGCCGTTTCAATAGTACTTCAACAATTCGTAACTTAAATGCGATTAATTCTGTTCAAAATAATTTTTATGTAGACACATTGTTAATAATTTGTATTCGTATTAGTTTTTCTAAGAATACTTAATTAGCCGAGCACTCGGTTACGATGAATAATATATTTTAAATAAATATTATTGTACTCTTCCGGACAGATAAATGTACATATTTCTTAAATACACAAGCTGATAGTCTACAATATATTAGGTGCGCAACTAAGTTCTCGCTGTTTTTCAAGAGATGGCTCCAATAGTAAGTGCTGGTCGATTGTGACATAAACAAAACATCATGAACCAAGCTTAGACATATGGTAAACAATATACTTTTGGTTGTGATTCTACAGCATGACAACGCTCGGCCTCACGTTGCCAAACCCGTTAAAACCTACTTAGAAACGCTCAAATGGGAGGTCGTACACCACCCGCCATATTCCCCAGATATTGCGCCCTCCGATTATTACTTGTTCCGTTCGATGGCACATGGTCTGGCTAATCAGCAGTTCCGCTCATCTGAAGACATCTCAAAATGGCTTGATTCGTGGATAGCCTCAAAAGACGAACACTTCTACCGTGACGGTATTCGAGCTCTGCCAGAAAGATGGGAAAAAGTTGTCGCTAGCGATGGGCAACATTTTGAATGATTCATTTGTAAAAATTTTTTCACAATAAAGTTGCATTTTCATCAAAAAAAAACAGCGAGAACTTAGTTGCGCACCTAATACATATATTTATTTTATTTGTATTGTTAAGTATTTTATTCATACTATTAAGTTTCGGGGCCGCTAAACCCTTACGAATTCATAATTTTTACCTACGTTTAATAAATTGTAGGAAAGTGAAGGGGTGATATAATGCACTTATACAAGTGAAATTTATTCAGAATTGTTAGAACTCTGGAAAATTATGTTTGTGACACTGTGTTTGCCATTTCTAGTTTAAAGTCTTATAATTCGATTAGTGGTGCGTTAATTTTATATTTTTATAATGAACACTGAAAGAATTAGAATAGAAATTTTGTTAGGGACTGGTTTGTATTCTCAAAGCGAAATTGCTAAAAAAGTAAAGGTCTCACACCGAACAATGGCAAGAATTGCAACACTTATCAAAGAAAATTTACTCTCAGCATCAAGCGATCGACAACAGTGTTACTGGCCTTGCAAAACCACCGAAAAGGAGGATTATTTTGAAAAAATTAGACAAGTTTCCATTAGAGAGTTGTTACATCTTCTGCACTTTCTGGATTAAAATATCATCAACCTGTGAAAAAAGTCGCGTTTAACCGAAGCATTGAGAAAAGGTGTCTACAGTGGGCCAAAATGCATCAATATTTTACTGTTCAAGAATGGATAAAGGTTTTTGTATAATATTATATCGTAAACATTTTAAAATATTTTCTTATATTACGTGTTAGTTATTGTTGCTAATTTCTGAACCATAGGTCATATTCAGTGAGAGTCACGATGAGTCATGACTCGAAGCGGTTATTAAATTTGTGAGACGAATACCTTAGAAGCGTTATGGAAAGGAATATGTAGCGCAAATTGCTAAATATACCCCGCTGTAATGCATTACTGAAATTAGAACTGGACCTCTGTATTTTGTCGAAGGCGCAACGAACCAGTATTAATACAAAAACGCAATAGAAACTGTTCCGGTGCCCTTTATTACTTCACTAGATGATGAAGAAAAATCCCTTTATGTTTATGGAAAATAGGGCTCCGTCCTATACGGCCAAATCTGTCCAAAATGTTTTTCGTGAATTCGGCATACTCGTATAGCCTTGGCCTGGAAATTCTTTGGACTTCAAAATGTTTGGAGAGCTCTTAAATTTATTTTTTAATCGTTCCCAAATCGAAATTTAAGCGTTTTAAAAGGAAATATCGAAAATGCCTAGAAAGAAAACAGAAAGGAAAGTTGCAAGACAGCATGCCGAAGCGTGTGCACTATAGAAAAAGGAGTTTTCAAATTCGTGTGTTTGGATATTATTTCGTTAAAACACTAATATTGTAGGGTGGGGTAATTTAATTTACCAGGCACTGTAGATGTGAGCAAATAGACAAATACTTATATTTTAATGTATTTATTTGCAAAAAGATATTCTTTCAAAATATGTTCAGTGCCAGCCTGGTATATAGAAAGCATACAAATCTTATGAGCATAAAATGGAGGTTCTTTTTAGTTATGTAAGTTGATATTGCCGTTTATGACGTTTATAATTTATACATTTGATGTACGTCAAATTTACATTGATGAAATCGAAGTGTACGCTTTTTATATGCCAGGGCACTGTCCTTCCACCACTTTTATAATTTCTCGCAAACAAGCAAAAAGAAAGAATAAGCTCTTCTCTTCAAATCTAATAAATTTCGAGAAAAAAATATATTTTAAACGAATTTTCTATTCTGACAATGTACTACCAAACTAAAATATGAACTTTATGTACCTATACAGAGTCAAGCCAGATTTTTTTACGTCTAAATATATTTCAAGTTCATTTAATAGAACAAAGTCATCGAACAAATGCTGATATATAGACTGTCTCCTGTTCAGTTATACAGAGCAAACTCAAACCCTACGTAGAGGGAGTGCCATTCATCTTATGGGCGGAGCCTTCTATCGATTTTTTTTGTACCGCCTCTGCGTAGAAAGCTAACAGACATTTGCCGACTGGTACATTAAGGCGGAGCCTAGTAAATACACCCACAGGTAAGGTCTTGCTCTGGCAACCTTACCTGAAACGACGCCAGTGTAAAAGCGTCAGCTGTGCAGTAGAGAGTACGGGATCGTCATGTTGGTGCCCCCGGATATGTTGGCAGCTCAATCGAAGATGTTATATCAAATAAATAAATATTATGGTGAACGTGTACAGACGAGAATGGGTACGATTGCGAAAACAATAAGAGAAGTGTGTAAAGTGGTACAGGACGTTTTAAAGGAGGTAGAGGTGCAAGAACCACGCTTCATATCTTCCCTGACGGAGTGCAATGGTAGATATGAAGGTTTAGAAGTAATATCCCCCGGTGAATTCGAGGTCGTTCTTTATCTGAATCAGATGGGAGTGTTTAATTTCGTGGACGATGGAACTTTACCAGGTTGTGCGGTGTTAAAACTAAGCGACGGCAGAAAGCGTTCGATGTCTTTGTGGGTCGAATTCATAACAGCATCGGGTTATTTATCGGCCAGGAAGATCCGGTCGCGGTTTCAGACGTTAGTCGCTCAAGCTTGTGATAAATGTTCCTACAGGGATTCAGTTAAGATGATCGCGGACACGACGGAGGTCAAGTTGAGAATCAGAGAACGCTACGTCGTACAGATTACGCCTGCTTTTAAGTGTTCGGGTGTTTGGCCAAGGTCAGCGGCGCACTGGCCTATACCGCATATACCTTGGCCACATCCGAACTTGGTCGCCGAAGTCAAAACAGAAGGTTTCGACCTGTTATCTAAGGAGAGTGTAGTGATGCAAGGGAAACAGTCGGCCATGGAAGGTGACGCGTGGGTTTTATCATTTTTAGAAGCCGAGAACAGACTCTTACAAGGCGGTTGTCGAAGACGGTGTTTGAGCATATTAAAAACATTAAGGGACAGACATTTAGACTTGCCGGGGAATCCAGTCACGAGTTACCACATGAAAACTCTGTTACTGTACGAATGCGAGAAGCATCCGAGGGAAACCGAATGGGACGAATCTTGTATAGCGGACAGAATAAATGGAATATTCCTGCAGTTAATTTCGTGCTTACAGTGTAAAAGATGTCCGCATTACTTTCTGCCCAATTTAGATTTGTTCAAGGGAAAATCTTCGGGAGCCCTCGATAACGCATCGAAACAAGTATGGAGGTTAACGCGAGAAATGTTGACGAACACTAGATGTCTGGAGAAACTTTAAATTTGATTCTAACGAAGACTTTATTAACAAGCATTCCTATGTTACTTTCTTGAGTATTACTGGACGTACATACATATATGTATAGTGAATAAAACGCAAGCAATACAAAAGGTGCAATATTAGAGTAAAAAGGTTCAGTAATGTGTAATTTTATATGTACAAAGACTGTATAATATAATTAAATTATTGTTTCATATTTATATTTCGTCGCAATTATTTATTTATGTATACTTTTGTGTAAAAACAAACTATAAATAATATTAGGCCAAATTCATTGTATTTTAGGCGCGATTTTTACTTTAACTTGGGCCCATTTATTTGAACAAGTATATGTGCCATACAGAATTATTTTAGTCAATCATTTGTTGTAAATATTATTTTAAGTAATTTTCAAACAACTTGTTATATACTCTCCCATATATTGTTGAATAAATTGTTTTAAATAAAGATATTTTTTATTTTATTTTAAAAGTATTCATTCTCGTTCTAGTCAATTAACGGTACTATGCTTTTCCACGTGTTCCTTTCCCGTTTGAACATTTTACGACAGCTTATCTCTTCTAAATACGCTATCACATGTAGGTGTTCAAAATGTGCGTCTAAATATCACTTAAAAGTTATAAAATTTTTATTAACTATTATGCATTGGGTTAGTAGTGATATTTATTAGTTTTTATCTTTATTGGAATTTTATATTTTACTGTTCGAATTGAGATTTATGCCGTACACATTGAATGTAATAAAATTGGAAATAAAAATCGTTTTTATATATGTATATATGGCTTCATTATGGGCGCCGTTCTTGTTTAAACCATGACATCCTGTTTGTCAAAAAATTCGACACGAAAAAAATTGTTTTGTAAATTTTAATAATTTTATGCTCGAATCATCTACAATAGGAAATTTGATATTCTAATGCTAAAACAATGTTACACAGTAAAAGTAAGTATTAAATGAAGTACTAAGTTAGGTAGTTTACATCAAATCGAACATCTATCAGTGTATAATACAAGTAACAAACAGCAATTACATATTTACGTGATCATATGATTAATACCCTATGTCGCTATAAATCGGATATTATCGTGAGATGAAAACTAGATTTGAACACACGTTACATAAAATGCAAAAAAATACAGATTAAACAGGCCTGCACAACATTTGGAAAATTATTTAATAAACTTCAAAAGCAGTGGTACAAACAGCAAAATGGAGACAGGAAGTATGTATGTACAGATGCCAGTATAATTGAATTAAATTAATTCTCACGTTCCAAGAAATTTATAATTTAAAACACCTTGCGTTTCATATTATGCATTGGTTGCTTAAGAAAGGAAGATCCAAAATACAAAAACTATATTATTGTGCAAGCCCGTATTATTACTACAATATTGCCCTCTGAGTAATAATCTGTAAATAATATGTAATGTAATGTAATCTGTGAATAATATTCGATTTTTGTTTATCCTTGTACCCCTTTGCGTCAGGATGTCAAGGAGGTGTTCCAGAGTATTTCTATAATTTTAACGTTTGATATGGGGAAAACGAAAGATATTATTAGATAGAGGAAAAAATTAAAATATGCATCGTTAGTAACAGGCCTGTATTCATGTTGAAAAACTTTAATAATGCAAAAAGTATTGTCGTATTAATTAAGAAAAATTTACGGTCAACATTGAGTGATCAGTCGCTGTCGCGATGTTCGATGTTCAAAGAGAGGAATGATCGATTTATTATAAACGTAACACTTAAAAATCGACAAGCAACAACCGCAGAGCTGCTAGATAAACTATGACAACACAACATACGATTATACCCTACAGGAATTAAATGGAACCCAGATTGACAGCAAAAATGAAGAAAACACGTTTGCGATGAGTAAAAATGCACTCAGCATTCACAATTGAAGATTGGAAGAAGGTGAATAAAAGCAAATTTTGTCATTAATTAATCATTTCCTGAGTGCACTAATAAATTCAATGTTTGTCAGGCCCATTTCCTTTGCGAAAGGTAATCTTTAACGGTGACAGGGTGTGTTTAGTTCGTCAGACGAAGACTTAATAAATGATAAATGACGAAGCTGTGCAGAGAAAAATTAAACATCCATCAAGCATCAAGATTTGATCATGTAGAACTGTAATGGGTACTGAATTTACGTATTTTGTGGCGGGGATAATGAATCAAATACAGTATAAGAAAAGTTATTGAGGCTGTACTTTTGCCTTTTCAGGATTCTCGACACGAAGAGAAAGGGCCATACACTTTCATGTAGGACGGAGCATCATAACAGACGGCGAAATCGATTCGGAATTTGCTTGTAACGCATAACATAACTGTTTTATCCTGACCCGGAAAATCACTGGATTTAAATCCCAGCAAAAATGTATGAAGTCTCCTAAAAAAACATTACATACGGATACTCTAACTCAAGAATTTCAACAGATAAATTGCAATTTTAAAAGAAAAAATTCGTAGAAACCAGTAACAGAATGCAAAACTACAAGCAGTGGGAAAAACATATATTTATAGCAAATAAGTAGTTAAAATCAAAGTAGGTTTGACAAAATATTAAATGAAAAACATTTAATAAGACCTATTAAACATTTTGAATTAGAAATATCTGCATACGTTTTTTTCATTCCTAGTATTAGTACTAGTAATAGCAAAATTAGAAAGTGGCTCTAATTCAATTACCTGGGAATTATATACACCAACTTTAATCTTAAAGCTTAAACTTTTCAGCAATCGCAAGCAAGACAAAAAAATTTACGTATTAAAAGGCAAATATCTCAGGAAAATAATGGACGTCTAGAGAACAGACAAAGAGAAAATCAAAGTGTTAGAAAATGATTAAAAATATATTCACTGCAAGCAGAATTAGAAGGGAGAAAACTTAAACAAAAGAGAAACGATTGTAATGATATTAGAGACCGAAACAATAGGCAAAAATAGGAAATGTTTAGATTAATGTAGTACAACAAGAAGAATAACGTGTCTGAAGCATTGCATAGCAGAAAATTATATAGATTAGAGGCAGTTAGAGTAGAAAGCGATAAATTAGCAAAAAGACTCTAGCAGTGTAAAAGAGAGAAACACATATAAGATGGCAAGTGAAATTAGTCAATCCATAACCTCTGGTGAGCAAAAGGGAGTGTGGATTACCATGAAGCGAATCTCTCCTTATAAACAACTTTTTATGACTATGCTAACATGTACGAAATCGTAGCGTCTATTTTTTTGCACGTGTATTATACTCAGGTTTATCTTTCCTTTCGAAGCTAAAAGTTTTAAGAAGCAAAACTATATTTCATTTACGTTTTATTTTATTTTATTATACTCTAACTTTTGTTCCTTTTCCACAAATCTTCAAACGTTACGCAATACGCAAAATGTACGCAAATGCAATAAATCTTTTCGAAGGTTGAGGTGAATAATCCAGAGGAAACCCTCCTCCTCACAGCAAAATGTTGTACTCTACATTAGTTTTTTTTTCTCTTAATTAATTGAAATATTTAAATATTGTTTCATTTGTTTAAATGTGCACTTGTAGATCGTCGATAATTCATTTTTATAATTTCCTTATTTATTTTACGTTTTTTACATAATGTTTTAGTAACTAACTTCTATTTTTTTTTGTAAAAATGATGAGAATAATCGAATTATGTCAGGAACACCTTTTTTATAGTAAGTTATGGAATCTAAATTTTATATTTAAAGCCCTTTTCTTCCATTGGCGTATAATTTGAAATGCGCAATTTATAAAAAGTATAAATTTCCGTATATGGATTGATATATTTATCGCAATTTTGATAGTTTTTTGTCTCATAAAACTACCTACATATGTCAACATATCAAACTTTAGCAAAATAACATAAGCCGTTTTAAATTATAAAAACGGTTTCAAAGGCCGTATAGCGCATAAACTAATCAATTTTGAGTAAGTGTTAGAAGTATTTTATGTAAAAATGTAATAACTTGTCTCGCAAAGGGTTGATTTGCGAATATATATTTAGGATTTTTACCTTATTTTCGATCGTACTACATGCCCTTAAAATCTTGTAACGTTGTTTTATAATACCCTGTATAATAGTAGTACTTTTTCAATGAAAATTATACCGTTTTTATTTACTTGTACGAAAGTATTGCGAATCATCTTTAAATCTTTGGTTAGAAACACTCAAGTTAAAATATTCACAAGAAACTTTTAATGAGCGAAATTATTATTTTTCCCAAGTCAGTATTTTGAATAGTGAAATAAAGAATAATTTTGAATATGTATTATAAATGGCGAAAACGATTTCAGAGACATCGTCCATGTACTAGGTTAAATAAAGACCAAACTGACAGTTTATTCTCCAATTTAATTTTTATTGATCTGTAAGACTATGATGGCGTCCCTCTAATTAAGTTACCGGGCGCTTTTTCGTCTAATGAAACACACTCCATAAACTTGGAAAACTTTAATTGTGATGCCTGCATGTCTAACTTTACACTTCAAACGGTTTAAAAATATTTTTCTAATTTGCTGCTATAACAACGTAATTAAAGCATAGAAAACGGTGCGCGTTTATAGATTATGAACGCACTGTTCTAATCTAGTGCGATTTGGTTTTAGTCAGAGCGATCAACTGAAGTTTCATATCAAATCCAAATGTCCAAAGATGTGAAATCGAACTGTTTAATGTAAATGTAGTCAATGCAATATCAAATAATCGCAAACGATTTAACAGAATAATTTGTCCATGTAATAAATGGTATATATTGGGTCTGGGAAAAAGTTCGTGGCGCTTTTTCAGTAAAATTCAACTGGTCCCCGCATGGCGCGTGGACGAATTCATTTAAACCGAATATGCTCCATTATTATCGACAATGTTTCGCCATTTTTTTGGTAGATCCATGATCCCATCGGTGAAAAACTTCTGTGGTTTCTGGTCGAAAAACTGAATCAAGTAGTTTTCACAGGCTTCTTTTGAAACCAACTTAATTCCATTGAGAGAGTTCTGCAGAGATCGAAACAGATGATAGTCAGAGGGTGCTATATCCGGACTGTAAGGTGGGTGCATCAAAACTTCCAAACCAAACTCTCTCAATTTTTGACGGGTCATCAAAGAAGTGTGTGGTCGGGCGTTGTCATGATGGAAGACAACACCTTTCCTATTAATCAATTCGGGCCGTTTTCTTTCAATCGCCTGGCGTAATCTCTCTAGTTGTGCACAGTAGAGTTGAGAATCAATCGTCTGACCAGTTGGAAGTAGCTCGTAGTGGACGATTCCCCTCCAGTCCCACCATACACACAGCATCACTTTTTTTGGCGTCAATGTTGGCTTAGCGAACGCTTGTGACGGCTCACCATCCTTTATCCACGATATTTTACGCTTCCGATTATCGTACGTAATCCATTTTTCATCTCCGGTTATTAAACGTTTCAGAAACGGCTCGATTTCATTCCGTTTCAGCAGCGCATCGCAGATGTTAATTCGGTCCATCATGTTTTTCACGCTCAACTCATGAGGAACCCATACGTCAAGCTTTTTTTTGTAACCAGCTTTGTGTAAATGGTTCAAAACAGTTTTGTGGTCAATGCCTAGCTCCATGCCAATATCGACACTGCTGATATGCTTATCTTGTTGGACTTTTTCAAGAATTTCATCAGATTTTTCAGTGATTGGACGACCGGAGCGTGACTCATCTTTCACATTGAAATTTCCAGAACGAAAGCGAGCGAACCATTTCCGCGCAACAGATTTCGATAAAGTACCTTCACCGTACACAGCACAAATTTTATCACAAGCCTGCGCAGCGTTCTTCCCCTTATCATAATAATATTGCAGAATATAGCGAAATTTCTCATTATTCTTCTCCATTTTCAAGTGCGAATAACTTTCCAACCACTGCACCGATTACAATGTTTCTAAGCTCAAACTAACGTTCGGAAGGTCATCTAAAAAACGAGCCGTCGGTGGTGTCGCTGTGACTTGTTGTTCTTTAGTTATCGGCAACCAATGCCATCTATCGGGAAAAACGCCACGAACTTTTTCCCAGACCCAATATTTAAAATATTGTCATTAAAAATATGCATGTAACGACATCAAAAAAATTACAAATATTGAATTTGGATAATATTATTTATATAAAAGGGGTCATAAAAGAGGGAATCTAGATAAAATAATATAAAGAATTTGTGTTATAAGCCATTTATCCCATTTTAGGGTACGATGAGCGAAGCGAGAAGGCCTGGCCTCGTACGATATTGCCCTCGTACAATAGGACCTATTTTATGACACCTTTTTTTAATATACTACAGGGTTACATACATAATTATAATTATTAAATAAATTACATAAATTAAATTCGTTTATAAAATGTTCAATGTGTCAGGTGCATGGATAATATCTTGACGGAAGCCGAATTTATCAGACACTAGATGAAGAATATGTTGTGTCATTGAGTTCACCGCAAACACAAACAGAAAGACAAACAGAGAAACAAATGTCTCAAACTTGTTGAAGGTTTAATGTTAAATTAACAACAAAATTTACGCTGGACCATATTCACAGACTCATTTTTCTGAACTCACGAATACAAAAAAAAAACGTGTGCTAACAACAATAATAAGAAGAAGAACTTTATTACCCAACAGGTAGGAACCTAACAATAGGACAATTAATAAATACAATAGATACAAATTGAAAAAAAATAATTACATTAACAGAAGTAATTCTATCGACTAACTGACTTCTATTGCTTACAACGGACACTGCTATAAGGCGCTCGAGTACTTTGATGGTGTGTTTTAAACTTGACGGTATCCTCTTCCGAATGTAATCGGGAGAATTCAAGTGTAACTATAATGGGTGTTCTGTAGTAAATTGAAATTGTATCCATTTTTTTGGAATCACACTGTAGATTATGTTTGAACATTTTAATGAAACTAATAAGCATTTTCCTAAGGTTAATTAAGTTGAAAGTTCTGATGATAAAATACGACACAAAATATTTTTTAAAAGTTTATTGACCAAAATGTTACCAAGATGTTACTACATTATATTTTTGCAATATTACGGTGTTCTAAAAGTATCAAATGTCTAAATTTATTTGGTCGTCTTCGTCATCAATGATTAATTACTGTATTTATAACTTTTATTACAATTACTTTTTCGAACTGACTTCAATTTGTTACTTACTAATCTATCTTTTTCCATTAAATGAATCAACATGATTACCTGGTAATAGGGAATTAGATTTCAAAGAAAGGAATATATGATGAATATGAGTTTTGTAGAATAATATTGGCTGGGTTTTCAGCCATCAAATAATCACGGACAAATATTTGTCTATTTATTCTAGGAAATCTAAGAAATTTTTTTTCGAAAAACTTCATCTGATGTATGTAATGATGTATGCATAGCTCTAAGATAATGTTTGTTTAATCTATGACTTATTTGGAATAAATTTATATGTCAAAACACTACGAAAATCGAAAAAAACAGAGCGTAATTTTGATTTTTTAATTCACAACGCTTCCAATTGGATTATGAAATAACTTTTCTGTACACTATACCCCTTAAAAGCATTCACTGCCACGTTTATTCTTTTGTCACTGTTGATTGTAGCTTCCTCTTACTCTGTTATCGCTTGAAATCATGTGGACATTTATTCTATTGCCAGTATTTGGTTTAGCAACTTATACTGGAAATATAGAAGACTCGGATATATATCATATTCATAATAACAAAACACAGAGGAGACAAGAAGATGAGGAACCTATTTTTGAAATTATTATTTTTGCACCAGAAATATTGCACTCGCCAATTTCATTTATATCATTTCAACATGTAACTATAACCTATTAAACATTAAAATCACATTGATCTTAGCAACTTTGCGCGGTGTCTTCCCAGTTCGGGACTTCCCATTTCGTGACACGGCGAAATTTTACCTGCTTTGTTCCCATTTCATGACTCAACCCTTTTTGATTACTTCTAGCGTTCCCATTTGGTGACACCTATACCGGAGCATTGATCGTATCAGGGATTAGACTAGATAATGGTTTAATTGTCATGTCCTTTTGCATTTTTAGGCTATATCTAAAAGTGTTTCTGACTTTATTATAGGGAAATCTAATGTTGGGTTGGGTTGGGTTTTTTTAATTGAAATAATTCTGTGATATTGTGTAAATATTTGACACATTTTCTTATTTAAAATTGGATTGACGTAAATAAAACAATTTTTGATCTCAAATGTGTAGTTGTTTTGTCTATGTTTATGATGTATAGCATTCCTTTAATATCGCGTCCCGAAATGGGAGACGCCGAAGGTATCATTTTAGGTAGTGTAACGAAATGGGAAATATTTGTAAGAAGTCCCGAAGTGGGAAGTCACGAAGTGGTCATAAGCCCCTACCATATACTGTCTAAACGTGTGTTAAATTTTTATAGTTTCAATATTTAAATGTATAAGAGCGAAGAATATTTACGTGATTATTTACTCGATGAATATCAAAAGGCAATACTGCGACCAAAACAATTGAAAATTGTGTAATGTGCTTGATTGTGAAGGCACAAAGATGATTTTCAGAATTTCATACCGAGAATTTAAACCCCTTAGAAATTCTTTTCGATCTGGCCACTCAATTGCCAGCAACGTATACAGCATTAAAACATTAAAGGAAGCCAATTCAACATTAAACATGGAGGATTGCTATTGGATTATATATAACAATAGTTAGTTATCTAATCGGTTTAAATATAAATAAAAATTGATTTTAAACACTAATATTACTCGAATAGGGTAAAAGTTATCTTCAACACTAACCAATACTAACACAAAAACAATCTCTTAAGCATTTGGTAGGATATTCGCTGCGTAGTCCAATTTTAAATGCTAAATGAAAATGAAATCTTAACAGCGCCTATTTATTACCAACAGACGATGTACAGTATTAAGTATAAGGTCTAGTAAAAAGAAATCCATTATTTTTGCATTAAATTGAAGGTTTTATTTAGCATAGTTAGAATGATCCGACTTAGGTCAAATATGCACTGGTTTGTTCGATAACTTGTTGCCATTTTGAAGGTAATTTCATAATGACTCTCTCATAGAAACCCTCGTCCCTATTGGCAAAAAACTGGGACAATCGATTTTCACAAGCTTCTCTTGAGGCGAATTTTTCACCAGCAAAATCATTCGCCATAGACAGGAACAGGTAGTAATCACTTGGTGCTAGGTCCGGACTATAAGGTGGATGCATAAGAACCTCCCAACCAAACTCCCGGAGCTTCTGGCGAATCACTATCGATGTGTGTGGCCTGGCGTTGTCCTGATGGAACACAATTCCTCTCCTATTGGCGAAAGCTGGCCGCTTCTGGGCGATTGCTTCCTTCAGACGGTCCAATTGTTGACAGTACAGGTCCGAATTAAGAGTTTGGCCGTAGGGAAGCAGCTCATAGTAGATAATTCCTTGCCAATCCCACCAAACACACAGCAAAACCTTTCTGACCGTCAAGCCTGGCTTGGCCACCGCTTACGCCGGCTTACTACGATTCGACTACGACCGTTTTCGCTTGACGTTGTCGTAAGTGATATTTTCATCACCAGTAAAAGAAACGGATCGATTTTGTTGCGATTCAGCAGCGATTCGCAGATGTATTCGGTCCATGAGGTTCTTTTGCGTTAACTCGTGTGGCACCCATACATCAAGCTTCTTTTTGTATCCAACCTTATTTAAATGGTTCCAAACGGGTTTTTGTGCAATGTTTAGCTCCTGGGCAATCGAAACAGTGCTTACATGACGGTCGGACTAGACGATTTCCATTATTTTATCGATATTTTCGACAATTGGCCTTCCAGAGCGTGGTGCATTTTTGACATCAAGATTACCGGAACGGAATCGACGAAACCAAAATTGCGCATGATTGACTGTTACAGTATCAGGACCATAAACACTATTCACATTTTTAACCGCCTGGCTTGCGTTTTCGCCTTTATCGAAGAAAAACTGTAAAATATGGCGTATTTTAACTTTGCTGGTGTCCATCTTTGACGCGCGCTCAAACAATATTAAGTCAAGTAATCACAAAACTGTCTGAGAAGTTCGTTTAGTACGAAATCTTATCTTTCGAACGCCATCTAGCGGAACGCGATCGCACTTATACAACGCGAGATACAGATTACTAAAGCCATCTATTGGAAAAATAATGGATTTCTTTTTACTAGACCTTATAGTATTATTTAGCTATATAAGCAGATGGCGCTCATACGCTTAAGATTTAGACAGAGTGCTCATAGGGAGAGACGATAATGCATAGTGTGTTTTTACTTAAATATAAATGCAATTAATATTGGTCCTTCGACATTACTTGCAGACGGATTGATTGAAAATTATAAAATTGCTTCGCGAAACATCGATGTTGGGCGACAGATACAGCATGATAACGCTCGCCCCAAAACGGCCGGAATTACGGCTCAAAAAATTAATCAACCGTTTTGATTTGGGAATTCTGTAAGATCCAGCTTCCTTATTTGACTTTGCTTCCAATGACTATCGCCTTTTTTTAAATCTCTTCAACTCTTTTCAGAAAACAGACAGTATTTCTCTTTACAAGCACCAAACACCTCGAAACCCAAAAAAATCTTTTTTCCAAAAAGAATTGAAAATTTCCGTCTAGATTGGTGTATAGTTATAAAGCATTTTGTAATCATTTCATAAATGCAACGAATTCTTATCGAACGTCTTTATATATAAATGAATTCACCTATTCGTTAACAATGCAATAAATTTGCAGCTTATGTGTTTCAAGCTTCAGTATCTAAGACACTAGGGGTGCAAAAAATTACTTCGAATGACTTGAGTGATTCATTACTAAATCGAGAAGTGCGGCTCTATATAGGGATGAACAAGTTTTTGTTATCCGAATTCAGAAAGTGAACAAGAACTTAGGTTTAATTAATACTTTGTTACACCGCTGAAGCAAAAATAGAATAACACAAAGAATTTTGTTTTAGAACTTCTTTAAGTGTTACCTTTTTAATTAATTATAAAAAGTTTTTATAAAGTCTGATGGAAGTTATTTAAAACATTTATAACATAAACATATTTCCTTTTTTTAAAGAATTTATAACGAGATGCATCAGTTAATTTTGAAGACATTTCAGTTTCAAAATTTAATATTTTAAATTGAACAGTCGATAAAATACGTTGTTTAAATCATAATAAAGATTTAAAATAAACTCTGGGAGCGTAGAATGTATGTTGAATGTTTTAATTAATTCAGTACACAATTTTTGAAAATCTTTAGATACGAACATTATTTTAGAAACTGAAAAGGGAATAATTTTTTTTTGTTCTTATTATTTTCATTACAACTTGAATATGTTTTTATAAAAAAATCATATTATAAAGTTATACAAAGTGTGGGTGTTTAAAATACTGCTTTTTTTTAAAAATACTTATGACACAGTCGCTCTGCCCATCTTTTATTATTGATTTAAAAACTGTGCGGATAAATGTTATTTAGTTCCAAGACAATAAAATATTAAGAATCAAATTTGAGCCAAAGTGGTTAAAAATGAAACCGGAAACTAGCGAAATTAGTAGAGGAGGATACCGAGATTGTGCAAAGCTGTAATAAAAGCTAAAAATGGCCACAATGACGGATCAAAAATTTAAACAAATTTAAAAAGGTGTTTGTTAAAATTGTTTGAGCTAATACTTTTTTAAGATTTCAAAACATTTTTTATAATTGTATAATAAAATTTTAGTTCTCCAGGAAGCTATACACTATTATTTTCTGGGTGAACAAACACTTATGGCTGGTAGTATAGTTAAGATAGGTCTACGTTGGGTTTTCTTTTTTTAAAAATTTTGGATATAGTAACAAAAGTTGGTTCGTTTTGGCTACGTTTAAAAAGTATTTACGCTGATTATTATTATGTCATAGTCATAAATATGAAGTACAGTCGACATTAGTTTACGAGGTAACTTTCTGGCAATTATGGGCATTTATTAAGCGTTTCTCTTAGTGAATTGAGAGATTTCTGTCAGAAAATTTTAACTTCTCCTTCCGTTTACTTTTCAGCTATTTCATATGGTTTATCAAAATGGAGTTATCTACCGCAATTCATTACAAACAGAGGATTGCTTTTAAATTAGACTAGATTAACACACTGGGTTGTTTTTGAAGAGATTAACAAAAAAAATTGCCTTCTCAATTAAGGTAGATTAAAAATTATAATATTCACTACTCTTAAATAAAAATAAAACTGAAAAAGCTCTTTTCTCTTACAATATAAATTTTTTAATGTAAATAGAGATAAATGTTAAAATTTTCAAAAATTCATTTCAATTACGGCTCTACAGCCACGGCGTGTGTTTACTTTTTGTTTTTACTCATCAGTTTACTTCGTCTATAGTCTTTCAAAATGGAGGTAATCTTATCAAAAATTATGATATTTTTTACCTTTAAATAAATTAAGTATAACCCAGAATGGTTCCTTTGTCTTAAAGTGTTACATTCTACAATTCAAATCAGTTGGATTGGAAGTGATGGACGAGCGTAAAAATCTTTAAAAATTCAATCACATTACACCTCTAGAGTCACGTGCATGCATAGTACTGACATATTTTTGAACACTTAATAACTAAGTCCGAATTTTACATTCGTATTTATAATAGCTGTATATTGTTGTGTTGCGAAATATAAACTACGTATTAGAAAAATAACGGAAGATCAGAAAAATTGGAACCCAAGAATGGCCGGAGATAGAACGAAATATTGGGACCAACTTTATACACCATATTTAGCTTCGAAAAATTGAATGTACATGTTCGTACAAGCAAGCTAACGGTGTCATCTATAAGGAATGGATGAAATAATAAATTCACGAAGTATGCTGCACCAAAAAAAGCTATTTTTATGTTAACAGAGAAAAAAATCTTTTTATAACAAAGTATTCTGTTTAAACATATTTTGTTGAATTATGATATTATTCTTATATTAAATATACATATAATTTTATTTCATATTTAATGTACGTACATATAGCTATGTAATTGATGTTAAACTATTAAAATATTATTTTCTAATTTATATCTGTGATTTGCATAGATTTCTTTCCCGCAGAAATACATAACCTAGGTGAGGTGGGCACTATCTCGTTCCAATAATTTTCCGCTTTTCAGAGTTACTATGAAAATGAAAACACAAGTATAAGAGAATAAAATTTATAGTTAAAATAAAACCACCCACTTATTAAAAAACAAAACACAACCTTTTAAATAAATGTATTATTTTGTTCTTTACTTATTTTGGTGGTTGTATTATATAAATATTGCATATATATTTATTTTTTGATTAAAATTTTAGTTATTTATATTACAAACAAATACCAAAAATATAAAGAAATAAGATTTTATGTAAAATTAAGTTTCATATACACTACAGGCCATAAGTGAGGGATCACTTATTATAAATAACAAAAGACTTGTATTTTAGACACATCCCTTAGACTTTTACCTGTTTTGGCGAGAATAATTGAAATAACAGTTGTAAATGTAATTCTGAGAAGGATTATTCGGATTATTATTATAAATTAGATAAATATATTTGTTTCTGAAAAATATTGTAAATCCTTTTAATAGTTTTATGGCGTCTATTTAATAGAAATATTTTATATACCCCAATAAATTTAATAGGGTTTACAACGCAATATTATTATAATGGTATTAGGAATGCATAGTAAACTATTTAGCAATTCAAAAATTAGTTTTCGTGCAGCATTTGTCCGAGTAAGTTGCAATACGAGTATTTGAAAGCAGACGTAAAAGTAACTTATAAAAATGCCGAAAAGAAAGGAACTTAGCGCAGAAACTCGTAGTTCTATAATAACGCTACATGGTGAAAAATTTTCACTGCGGTAAATAGCCCAAAAGTTAAATTTATCTTATCACGCGGTGCAAGGAACAGTGAAACGATATTCACAAAGTGGATCATTACAACCAATAAAACGTTGCGGAAGGCCAAGGGTAACTACCAGACAAGAGAATGTGCGCCTAAAAATACTATCAAAACGAAATAGGTGCCTCACACCTCCTCAGCTTCGAGCAGAGCTGAATGAAGGCCGTCGAAAGCCGGTGTCACTGACTATTGTAAAACGACGTTTGACAAAGGCGGGACTACATGGGCGTATTGCAGCTCGAAAACCATTATTGAATCCACGAAATCGTAAAAAACGGTTACGATGGGCCCAGGACCATCAACACTGGAACATGGAAATGTGGAAGCAGGTGTTATGGACAGATGAGTCAAAGTTCCAAGTGGTTAGTAGTAATCGACGAGTTTTAGTTCGAAGACTAGTGGGTGAAAGGATGTTACCCGAATGTGTAGTGCCAACTATTAAACACGGGGGAGGTTCTGTGCTTGTTTGGGGATCCTTTTCCTTTGATGGTGTTGGAGATTTGTACCGTATTGAAGGCATTTAAAAAAAAAGAGGGATACCTGAAGATTTTGGAGGAACATGCAATTCCGTCTGGATTAAGGTTAATTGGTGAAGGTTTTCACCTACAACAAGATAATGATTCCAAACACACTTCCCAACTTTGTAAAAACTATGTGAATCAAAAAGAGGAGGAAGGGGTGCTGATAAATATGATTTGGCCACCACAATCACCCGATCTCAACCCTATCGAATTATTGTGGGATGAATTAGATAGAAACGTGAGAGAAAGCTGTCCACAATCGCAGAAACAGCTTTGGGAGCAACTTACAAGGGTATGGAATAATTTACCAATGGATACGCTCCAGAAACTTGTATCGCGGTTGCCTAATATTTGTAAAGAATTCACTAAGCGCAGAGGTGGATACTTCAACGAAAGTCGAATATGATAAGAAATTCTACAGAATATGTTGAAATTATTTTATTTTATAAGGAAAACTGTTCATTTGTCTCGTAGATATAGTTTTGTAGAAATATACGTTTTGTTTCACTAAGCGTGCATGTTTTTTTTAAATTTCATCTACTGATCCCTCACTTATGGCCTGTAGTGTAATTACTGTTTTATTGGTGATAAATATACGTGCTCTTTATCGCTAATAAAATCGAGTAATCAAAGATGTATATACAGAAATAATTACAAATGTTTCTGCTTTGGAAAGAGTGAAAATCTGAAGTTATTCTTTATAGTTTATTATTATCTTTACACGTCGTGGTCGTGTTTACGTTCAAGAGTTGGTGGTTGTCTGGATATTCTATTAATATTTGCAACTTCTAAATCTTATTTTACACAAATATAGACTGAGAACATAGAATTAATTAAAGACTTGGTGGTTGTCTGCACATTTTATAAATATTTTCAATTTCTAATTCTTATTGTTTTACAAAAATATAACTTTTGAGGGCATAAAACTAATTTAGTAAAGTCATAGAATTTTCGGGTAACACTAATCAAAAACATTGTAAACCAAAAAAAAAATAACCAATGACAAAACTTAAAATGTATGCTCTTTATTTTGCCATATATTTAAGTAAATACTTATATATGTATTCTTTTCTTATCTAATATGCCGGTCCTTTTACCCTAACAATAATTTGTATTCTTTTGTGGTTTTTCAACTAATAGGGAACAATTAATAGAACACTTAGTTTATATTAACGACGTATTTCTCCCTATATATATACATATTTTTATTTGATGTATTTTTTATACTTACAACAGAATAAAATGTATGCACCTATAGTTTAACAACAATGAAACATAACATTCGTCGAATAATATATATAATCAATGTACTGTAGAGTAAAGAAAAACAGTTAAGTATCTTGAAAAAGAAGAAAAAAAAACCCGAAACGCCGTTAATAAAGTAAATTTTTTAGTATTCCCAACTGGTCGAAAAACCCAAACATAAAAGTTATAGTAAATATAATGTATTATCAGCTGATATTGTATAGTAGTAGATAATACAATATATAGTTGAAAGATGCACTTTCTTAAAATGGCAATAAAAATAGTATTATAGCAGCAATAAAAAAAATTAAGTCCAAACCTAACTGAAACTATATTTACTTCAGTACAGGCAAGAAAAGAAAATCACAATTTAAAATAAGTTTATTTGAGCTAAGATAACACATTTTAACGTAAAGGAGAATATCAAGACATAGAAGACGACCGAGAGAGAAATATGAGGTAATATAGTAGGAAAGAATGTACGAAGAAAAGAAAAAACAATTAATAGTGATAGAAAGATGGACAAGACAGAAAACAATGTATAAGTTTTGCACACATTTCATATTAATGAAATTATCTTTTACGCCGAAATGCGTTATGAAAAAATCTGAGTTTTTCAAGCTTGAAGTTACAGTATTAATATTTAGTTCCCTGTATTAATGCTATTATCTTCATAACATACGTTAGAAGTTAGTAACGGAATTTCTGTTAGATTTTTGTAAATGTTACCAAGTTTCTTACAAGTAATTTATTAAATTCAAACTCACTCATATGAACACTTCCAAAGTAAATGCAATTCTTACTAAAAGAGCATACTAATAGCAAATATATAAATCTAAGCTATTCACGTCTTACCAAGCCTCTTGCGAGATCTTTAAAAACGGAAATATTAGAGATCTAAATGCAATATATTATTACTAAAAGTTACACTTCTAAAGGCACCGCTCCGGTCTGACACCGTCGTCGATAACGGCACGAAAATAAACCACCGTCTTACTCTGACCGTACTCCCAGCAATCATACTATGATCGACGATTGGTTACCGACAGGGGCGGTAGAAAAATGCAAAGCCAACCTCCAAAGGGAGGGGTGTTCTCACCTGGTCGGCTCGTTCTAAGAGCGGCAGTGTCTGCTCGGCGGCCCCGCGTGATCCATCACCGTCAATTTAAGATCAGATAACACCACACAAAACTACAACCACCACCCCTCCCCCACTTATCCGAACGCAACCGTCTGGAAGAAGATATCATCCGAATGACCGCAGTAGCACCCGGAGTTCTCTTCAGACAACGAAGATGTTGGTTCCGCCGGATATGTTAGCGGCCCAATCGAAAATGGTATATCAAATTAATAAATATTACACGGAAAAAGTGCAGACCAGGAAGATGCAGATCACCAAAACGATACAGGAAGTGTGCAGGGTTGTTCAGGACGTTTTAAAAGAAGTAGAAGTGCAAGAGCCGCGGTTCATTTCGTCTCTTACAGATTACAACGGACGCTACGATGGTCTGGAAGTTATATCGCCGGTGGAATTCGAAGTTGTGCTGTATTTAAATCAGATGGGTGTTTTAAATTTTGTGGACGACGGCACGTTACCTGGTTGTGCGGTGTTGAAACTAAGCGACGGCAGAAAGCGTTCGATGTCTTTGTGGGTCGAGTTTATAACTGCTTCTGGTTATTTGTCAGCGAGAAAGATGCGATCTCGGTTTCAAACGTTAGTTGCCCAAGCGTGTGATAAGTGTTCCTACAGGGATATAGTAAAAATGATAGCGGACACAACGGAAGTAAAATTAAGGATAAGGGAACGTTATATAGTGCAGATAACGCCGGCGTTTAAGTGTGCAGGATTATGGCCTAGGTCGGCAGCGCATTGGCCGTTACCCCATATACCCTGGCCCAATCCGAATTTGGTTGTTGAAGTAAAAACAGAGGGTTTCGATTTACTATCAAAAGAATGCATCGCCCTGCAAGGGAAACAGTCCGCCATGGAAGGAGACGCCTGGGTACTATCTTTTTTCGAAGCGGAAAATAAACTGTTGATGATCGGATGTAGAAGGCGGTGTCTAAGCATATTGAAAACTTTAAGGGACCGCCATCTGGATTTACCGGGAAATCCCGTGTCGAGTTATCACATGAAGACTCTTTTACTGTACGAATGCGAAAAACATCCCAGAGAAATTGAGTGGGACGAATCGTGCATAGCGGACAGGATAAACGGTATTTTCCTACAACTGATATCCTGTTTGCAGTGCAGACGATGCCCTCACTATTTTTTGCCTAATTTAGATCTCTTCAAGGGAAAATCGGCGAACGCGCTGGAAAACGCCGCCAAGCAAGTGTGGAGACTGACTAGGGAAATGTTGACGAACTCGAGGTGTTTCGAAAAATTATAGTGCCGTTTACAGGTGCACGCGTGCGATCATTTCAAATGATACTGCGGGACCTGTACCGAAGATTATCTTCTGACGTCCAAAGCAAGTACAAAATACACGAATTGTGTGTTTAATGTTTTCCAAAAATTAAGAACTAACTTATTTAAAAACCAAGCACGGACTCGTTGTATATTTATCATGTAACTCAGCCTGTGATTAAATATTTGCTATTTTATATATATAGACTGTACACTATTTTATTCTATACTTCCTCGTTTGAATTCTTTTTTCTTTTTTGTAAATTGTCAATGACGTTTTATATTATTAAGAGAGAATAAATTAATTTATAATTTGATTTGTGATTTAATTTTGGTGCTACAGGAAATGTTACTGCTAAAAAAGCTAATGCAAACAAAATACCGAACATGGACGTAGACGAGGGTTGACTTACAAATAAAAGTTTTCAAAATATTAAATGTGTAAAATGCATGAGCTGAATGTATCGAGCAATAAAATTAAAAGACACTAACGGTCAATCAGCGGTTATAATGGCCTTTATTGTCCAAGGGAAACTAATTTACCACTTATAGAACAAACTGTCGTCATACTATGCGTGAAGTATAACGAAAGACAAATACAGAAAAATTGTGCTGGTAAAATAGGAACACAGAAGTAATTAAATGCTATTATTTTTTTACACGTATTACATTGCATGGTTGTGTGCGTCAAGATTGGCTTTAAAAATTTTAACTTTCCGATTTTCTTAATTTTCTTTCAACAAAATTATTAAACGTCACAGACTCTGTATATATTTTGTTAGGTTGTACGGTTTTACTTTTTATTAATTACATTATTACAAGTGAATTGTGCCGAGCATTTTGAAATTTGATACTGGTAATAAATAAATTTAATTTATTCAAGAGCCAAGATAAATTGGATTTATATTTTAATAAATATACAATCAACATGGTCACACATACAAGCAAAGCAAGTATGTATTAAAATAATTGTATATAACTAATATAATAAAATATAAAATTACATACTAAAAATATTTTACCAATAAGTAAAAGCATTTGGTTTCCAATTATGTTCAAACCGATATCTTTTAAAATTGTAAATAAGGAAAATTTAACAAAAAATTGAAGAAAATAAAAGAACTATTAGGTAGACGTAATATATTAAATTTTGTTCAATTTTCAAACAGTTAAGTAAATGGTTTCGCTTTGAATTAAAAATCACATAATAATTGCGAAATTTAATTAAAAATATAAATGTTCAATTTTTTTGTGAATTGGTTTAAAAATACTTTTTCAAGGGTACGTCACTATCAAAAAAAAGATGATAAAGTAACATGTTAATAAAAATATTTTTCGAAGAAGCAAATGTATTTCGTTTTTAAATATTTTCAGATTAGCATCTTTAAAATTGTAAATAAGACAGGAAAAACTACGCAAAAAAATAGAAGAAATAAAGAAATTACTAAGACGGAAGTAATACATTAAATTTTACTTTATCTTCAACTAAACTGCGTTGGATATATTTTTGAAATTAAAAAAGTGGTTTAATTCTACAGCAAAAATTATATAGCAATTGTTTAATTTTTATGTATTGGTTTAAAAATATTTAAATTGATTGATTACTATCAACTATTGATTATTATCAAAAAAAAATAAAAAGTCTTTAATGTGAACAAATTAATCTTGGAATAAATAGATAGATACAATAAGGAATCACATACTGATTTTTACGTAATAGATTTTAAAAAGGGGTTTGCTCAGGCAACGTATAATTATAATTGTCTTGAAAAAATTATATAATAATGCCAAAATATAATTCAAAATTAGTTAACTTAGAGCTTCCTAAAATTTTGCATACTTTATTTCAAAAATCAATCAATTAATTGATTATTAACGAATAATTTAGACTTAGACAAGTTATAGAACTATATTTATGCAATTAATGGGTTTATTAAAAAGTAAAATGTCTTCAGTTACAAACAAATAAGTCTTGGTAAAGGGTCAAATTTCAGTTCTGAAAAATAGTAGTGATATATTGAATTTTATTCAATTTTAAACCAAGTTTTGTATATATTTCTCCAGAAATTTCAAAGTGAAATTGTATTGATTAACTTCATTCATTTATGCTTTGAAAATTTAAGCAAAAATGAATTCAAGAGTCAGTTTTTCTTCTAATGTTAATAGGTTATTCTAAAAAATTAATATTTAATTGATTTTTAACAATTACCGATTTTAGGGAGCTTTCCTATCTAAAAGAAAATGTGGTAATCTTATAAAACTAAATAAAATTAGTAAATTTGACAAAAAAGACGTTATTAATTGTAAATAAATTAGCCTTGAAAAGGATAAAAATCCGCCTTCAAAAAGTAAAAGTACAATAATTATAACTGTGCTGTTTAAATGATTGACCTTATTAATAAATAATAATAAGCGTATATATATATATATATATATATATATATATATATATATATATATATCTGCAAAATCAATGCGCATGCGTTTCTTTAACTAATTCTTGTTATGATGTTCAACTCATTCACATTCTAAATCTGGGAAGGTAGACGTCGACGTTGTAGATAATTGCATAAAATAATATCGGATTACTGAATTGTATGTAATACATTACATTAGGATGATCACATAAAGAATAATGAAGTTATTAATGGATAGTTTATATAATTTAACGATGAACATATCAAGAAGTAAATTTACTTAACGTCCTCCAACTAAATGAACATCCAAAATTAATCTTTAAGCATCGAGAAAAAGTTAAAACAATTCTAAAAAAGACTTCCAGTCTTTTGCGGGTAACCGCTACTAGTCTTGCTTTCAAGATACTCCTCTTTCATGGTTCGAAAATGATAACAGGCAGAACATTTTCCAAAAAAATTTATTATTTGACATCAACAAAGCAAAGATTTCATCACTGTAAGTAAAACTAACGCCAACGCTTACATTAATGAATGTCCGTAAAGAAGAATGTTGCCTTTAGGGCAACGGTATACATCTCCAGTATCATTCTGGCTGGATTTAGTAACTTCTCACTTTTCGATGAAGACCTAAGGATGGCACTGCATAAGCTTCGTTCAAATTGTATGAAGAAAAGCGAATTCCCCGAACTACACCAGTTTGATTAATGACAAATGGAAAACTCTATAAATATCAAAGAAAAAATCAGTTGTTTTAATGGACGTGGATAAATACAAAGTTTCAATCTAAAATAGTTGTTCACTCTGTTCTACTTCTTTAATAAAAGTTCATGTTTTTGTATTTATAATGGTGGTTTAGACTTTCATCATGATGCAACACTGACAACAATTTAATACTGGTCAATAAAGCTCGGATTATAAGCAAAATGCATATTTGTTGTTGAAATTTGTAGTAACAGGATTTTTTTTGGTTTATGTAATGTAAAGGAAGGTTAAGGGAAGTCAATTTCATTTTCCATTTGGTGCATATTTTATAAAAAATATTGCATATTTGCGCATACTTTTTCGAATCACAAATTTCTTTGTAAATATTCTGAAACGCGACAAAGTAAATTGTGTACGTAGGTATAACATTTCTTTTTCTTTATGTATAACTTTCAATAAATTTAACTTCACATAATCTGACGTTGAGTATTTCACAATTTGCTGGCATGTACTAATATGTCAATGATGGTTTCTTGTTTCATATAAATGCATATCTGAGTGATGTGTAGTTGTTAAATATTGGCCGACGAAGTTGCATTTATTCTCAAAGCTGTTAAATTGTTCAAATTACCAATATGCTTACGAGGATTAGTTAGTCAGTTAAGTAATTACAGTTAATTTTTTTCTTTATTTTATATTTCAATAAATAATATAAAATAAGAAAAGAATTAACTATAGCGGATTTCGTGTAAATGTAAAATAAAGTTTTATTTTCACAGTATCGGATTCGTTTTCATTATAAGATTATAGAAAATGTTTATGTTGTTATTTTGCTACAATGTGTTAAAATTTTGTGCATATTTTTGTCAAAATATGGGCCATACTTTTATCAATATTTGTGCATATTTCTATCAAAATAAGCGTGTATTTTTGTCAAAATATGTGCAAATATTGCTGACTTTGCATATAACCCGAGCTTTGCGATTATATCAGGTTGTTGCAAATGTAATGTCCGTTTTTTATTTCAGTCTGAACTGAATCGCACCTGTGTGAAGACGTGTATGTTTTTGGTGAAAATTATTATTGTATTTGTAGAAAAGGGTATTTATTTTGAAGTATGTACCTGTTCCATTTCTTGGAAAGATTAATACACCTGTCCTTGTCTGGCCTATGGAAATGCTGTCGTTAAGAGATATTCGGGCAATTTACCTCTTTCAATTTAAAAAGGGATTAAATGCAGCTGCAGCAACGCGAGAAATTAATCAGACGTTCGGTGAAACTATGTGTAATGAACGCACATTACGGCGTTGGTTTAAAAAATTCAGCGAGGGAAATTTTGATTTGGAAAATGAGCCTCGCGAATATGCGCGTACCACCGTTAATGACGACGAGCTGCGTGTAGAAGTTGAAAGTAATCCGTCGACAACAGTGCGTAGCCTTGCAGAAACATTTCAAGTGTCCATTGCCACCATTAGTCGTGACCTTTCTTCGATTGGCAAAGTGAAGAAACTCGATCGATGGGTGCCGCACCAATTAACGGAAGCCAATAAGCTCCGTCGATTAGAGGTGGCTACCTCTTTGGCTAATCGACAGAAAGTTGAACCGTTTCTTCATCGAGTGGTAACGTGTGACGAAAAGTGGATACTTTATGATAATCGGAGACAGTCAGGACAATGGTTAGATCGAGGTGAAGCACCAAGACAGCATGCACGAGTATCACTTCACTCGCGAAAGATTATGGTGACTGTATGGTGGACCAGTAAGGGTATTATTCACTATTCATTTTTGCAACCTGATGAAACCATCACGGCAGCGTCCTATTGTGCCGAACTGGAAACTATGCATGGAAAATTAAGCCGCTTGCAGCCCTCACTAGTCAATAGACATGGACCCATACTTCTTCATGATAATGCAAGACCTCATGTTGCACGACAGACAATCCAAAAACTTTCGGAATTTGGTTACGAAATTCTCTCTCACCCACCTTATTCACCTGACCTTTCGCCAACTGATTTTCATTTTTTTCGAAGTTTAGACAATCACTTAAAAAATAGGGACTTCCCTGACCGGGAGTCTGTAATAGCAGTGTTTGAGCAATATGTGAGCCGTCAAAACCTAGATTTCTTTTCAAAGGGAATTTTTCAGTTTCCAGGCCGTTGGCAACAAACTATTGATGTAAATGGAGACTATTTTGCAGAATAAATATTTATATTTTTTTAAATTTAGACTTTTTTTATTCCTTACAAAATCGGACATTTCATATGTAACAACCTGATACTTTACACTAATTATCCTATTATCAGTTAGAGAGACCGTTGATAAAACTTTTCCGCTGATAAATTTTTTCTGAGAGAAAATGGCATACGTATGCTTCTGTGACATGTTTATTTCTTCTTCGTCGAATTCCCTAATTGCTAAATGTCTAACAATCTGCGCTAGGGCAATGGGGCGCAATTTAAGTGTGATATATTAGGGTAACATACAGGGACAAAGTGAAGAAATGCCATGAACTCTCGTCCTTTATTAATTTAAGAATTTAGCAATTCAAGCGAGGAAAGAAAATTTAATACACGCTACACTTTTAAAATAATAAAAACAAATAGAAGGTCCGTAAATCAAATCTGGAAAGAAAAGTAGTCATCTTGAATATCTTAAGTAAACGCAAACTTATTTTTAATAACTTTTCATAAAAAAATACATAAAACATTAAAATACTGCTTCCTGAATAATGTTTTCAGTAATTAATAAATTAATGTTATGCTTCTTTCATAATTAAATTCACATCGTGATTTTGGTTATTTTAATGGTCGCGGTAAAATTTAAAATTTGAGAACACACCTAAATTAAATATTTTCTTTTCCTGTTTATTGTTGATGTATCCCGTACCGCCAACACGGATTAGATATTCATATTGAATATCGAAAACATATGCACGTATTTGGATTTGTATTCACCAGTGTCATGTACGATTATAAAAAAAATAAACTTCGAACATGATGCTTGGAACGACGTACAAACAAGATCGTTGGCATATTAATTTTCTAATTTCCCTTTTACTGAAATTATTAAATAGTTGACATATTATAATTTTATCAGTAATTTATTAGCAATTAATTACATAATGCTTGCTTTTTTTTGGTAACATTAGCTTTTTTATTTTCGTCTTATATTAAAAAAAAGTAATAAAGATTTTATTAGAAGTTTGGTAGACCATAATTATTAATGATTTGGAAGGTATTTTTACTTTCAATCTTGTAATTTTTAACTGCTCTTTGGACAAAATATATTAATTCTACAAGTGTAGAGATCGTCACTAAACTATTCAATTTTTACAGTTACTGTTATAATTATATTTTCTTCAAATAAATAGTCTTTTTGGTTTTCGAAACAATATTTTTCAAACTACTCTAGTTTTCTTTCTTAAAGCGAATAAGAAAACATTCTGCTCTTTAATTTACTGTGAGGGAAAGAAATAGCTTTCTATTTTTACCTAACAGAGAAACAAAGCCCTACCATTTTTTTGATAATTTTATTTATCCTAGTAATCTCCCTCAATTTCAATGAACCTGCGTCGTCTGTTATGCTATTATACAACTTTGTGTTTTTTTAAATTTTTACATAAAAAGTCTGTTGGGTACGAAGTTATACTCGCAGACTGTAGGTTTGTGTGTGATTGCCTTGTGAACTTGGGTATCGTCATGACGAACGACGGCTTTTTTTTGTAACACAAACGTAGACGTTTTTGGTAAATACCGTAAGGAATTTTGTTAACACATTACCGTAAGTATCTGCTGTTATTTCACTCTTCTTAGGCATGCACTCAATAAGAATAACTCCTGCTTGGTTCCAAAAGATGGTAGTCATAGGAAGATTGTGTGTGGGCTTTCTTTGAAGGTACAAAACTTTTATGGGCCCAATATATGTACTTAACATTTGTTTCTAGATTCCTGTGATGTACCCAAGTATCAGCGTCCATCTTGGAAAAAAGTTCGTCTGCATCCAAAAATGTAAAATTGTTTCAAGAAATTTGTTGCTTACGCAATTTTCGTTCGACAGTCAATAATCTTGGAACCTACTTTGTTAAAACTGTATTCTCGATTAGTGCTTAAGTAATGGTAAAAACTTTCAATTGACAATCATCGAGAGGGGGAGGGGAGTCGGCTTATGCTGTCAATATCATCATTTGCTGCGTTAAACCAAATATTTTCAAATATTTCTAAAATTGTTCAATTTAGGTACAAGGAACACTTAAGAAAGCCTTCTAGGAATATCTTGTAGAATTAAAATATGCAATAAAAAATACATCCATCCGTTTACAATGAACGAGTAATAGTGACTTCCGATTTAATCGGAAGTATGGACTTGATCGAATATTTTCATTGAATAGAATATAAGCGCCCTTACGTTTACTCTAAATTATTCAGAACAAAAAATAAAGCAGTACTTCTAATATATCTAACGAACTAAATCGATCGTCTTGCATCGATCAAAATATTTTGCACAATTTTATTGTTGTAATTGCTGCCCATTTAGGGTTACAAAATAAAATATTTTATCTGTTGAAATTCCCAAAATTCTTATTATTCCTCTAATGGCAAGTTCAAATAAATTGATAATGTTAACAATAACGAGTTACAATACAACCCTGATAATCATTGAATATACCTAGTCCTGCCATAAGTATTGATACAAGTGTAAACGCACCTTTTTGCAGATGATCACTTGAAAGCACAAAAATTTTATGTTGGCAGTTCTGACATTTGATATATTGTCTCAGGGATCAACTCCCCTACTTACTTGTTATCGAAATGGCTAGTGAATGAATACAAAAATTTGCCCGAAAAACTTGAAAGTCTTTCAGTCAATAATTCATTAGAATTTATCCAAAGGATCAAAGATTGTAAATTAGAAAAAGGGGAAATTTTAGTTTCATTCGACGTAACGTCATTGTTTCCTTCGGTACCGATCCCAGAAACTTTAAAATATTTAGAAGAACTGCTTCACAAAAATAAGATCGAACCAGAGAAAATAAAGGAATACGTGAAATTAACAAACCTTTGCATGTCCCAAAATTGTTTTCAGTTCGAAGGGAAGTTCTATGAACAAAAACAGGGAACTGCAATGGGCAATTGTCTTTCTCCATTCATAGCGAACCTGTTTATGAGTAACTTTGAAATAGAACTAAAAAATAAAGCTGAATATTTTCCTAGAATTTGGGTCAGGTATGTCGATGATATTTTCGCGGTTTTCAATACACAAAAATGCAACTTAAATGATTTCGTTAAACAGTTAAATTCAAAATTCCCGACAATTAAATTCACAGTAGAAAAAGAAAACAATGACAAGTTGCCTTTTTTGGACACCTTAGTTATTAAGAATGATCTCAAAATAGAAATTGATATTTTCCGAAAAGAAACCAATGTCAATAGATTCATTACGGTTGACTCAAATCACAGCATGCAACAGAAGATGGCTTCATTCAATTTTCTGATTAATCGTTTGATCAATTTCCCACTAACAAAAGTAAGATATGAAAGAGAATTGAACCTCATTAAGAATATCGCGGTATACAACGGTTTCGATTCGGAAATAATCAATGGATCAATTAGAAAGGCCAACATAAGAAAAACAATCCCTGACACCACTTGTCTTTCACCACAGAGCAATCGGGAAAAGCATTTTGTTTGTTTACCTTTCCATCGTGTGACAAAAAATTTGAATAGTATTTTTAAAGATCACGGGTTTAAAGTATGTTCCCGCCCTAATAATACCCTTAAAATGCTGTTAGGAAATGCAAAAGACAAAATTGAAGAGATTAAAAAATCGGGAATCTACCGAATTGAATGTTTAGAGTGCAATAGACAATACATCGGCCAAACCAAAAGATCGATCGAAACCAGGTATAAAGAACACCTTTCGCACATAAAATTCAACCGACCGGAAAAATCGGGTATAGCGAGACATGTATTAGAAAATAACCACAGTGTTAATATGGACTGTTTACATTTGATAAAGAACGTGTACAATTATCGCGAACTGGACGCGTATGAAAGCATGCACATCGTAAAGAATTCAAGCCATCTGGTAAACGTTAATGACGCCGGCCCTCTGCAAACGCCTCTCTTCTCTCTACTGAAAGACAAGAGGAACAATATCATAAAACACACATAAATCACACAGACACTTTTTGACCATAATAACCTTTTTCAATGTAGTGCATGTTAGTTTAAGTAAAGGTATTTTTTAAAAATCTTGTGAAACAGACACAGTGCACATCTTGGTTTTCAACGGTGCGGATCGCGTACGGAGTTTATTTTTCGTACAATTTTTTCGCCGTGTTTTACCAGGTGCGACACTTTGAAATTATCTGCTGATGATGACAACTTGGTTGTCGAAATGCGTATACAGAATTTACAAATAGTTAATTGTGGAAAGGGGTTATATATCAACCTTATTTGATATATGCTTTACAAAAGTGCTGAACAATTTCACTATAGCGTGAGTCGTCATTATGGAATGGTCGGATAAAGAGAGCCGTATTGCGGTCATTGCATTTCATAAGTGTGGAATAGAAAGAGCCCGTATTTTTGATTTATTGAAACCGTTAAATATTACGCGTGTGTTTGTGTATCGTACTGTTAAGTTATTCATTGATGGAAATGTAATCGACCGTAAAAGATCTGGCAGGCCTCGCATAGTTCGTACACCACAGGCCATCAATGCTGTGAGGTCCCGCATCAATCAACATCCTGTCCGCAAACAGAAAATCATGGCTCGTGAAATCGGTATTGCTCCGAGAACCATGAGCCGTACCATTAAACAAGACCTAGGACTTAGAGCTTTCAAACGACAAACAGGACAGCACCTTAACGTTGAATTAAAAAAGAATAGGAAGAAAAAATGCAGACACCTAATATCGTTGTACGGCAAAGAGCATTACAAAAAAATTCTGTTTTCTGATGAAAAAATTTTTACCGTGGAAGAAACTTTTAACAAGCAGAATGGTAGGGTGAATGCACGGTCCTCCAAGGAAGCCAGTGAAGTGGTGCCAAGGATTCAGCGAGGTCATTTTCCTGCTTCAGTGATGGTTTGGTCGAGAGTATCCTATGATGGTGTCACTTCCTTGCATTTTTGTGAAAAAGGTGTTAAAACAGCGGCCGAAAACTATCAACGAGACATTTTAAGCAATGTAGTGGAGCCCCTGAACTAAACCATGTTCCAAAACCAACCATGGATATTCCAACAAGACTCTGCGCCCGCTCACAAGGCCAAAACAACTCAGCAATGGCTTGAAAATCATGTACCTGAGTTTATTAGTACTGACTATTGGCCGTCAGCAAGCCCAGACAAGCCCCAGTCAATATTAGAGGGCATGGTCTGTAGAAGACCCCATCGCAACCTGGAATCATTGAAGCAAGCGTTAACAGAAGCAGTCGACAATTTTCCCATGGATATCGTCCGTACAGCGATTGATGAGTGGCCCTGCAGACTTCGGCGTTGTATTAAGGCAAATAGCGGCCATTTCGAGTAATTTGCATTGTATTTTGTAGCTTACTATTGCCAAAATAAACTATCAAAAATAATTTAAATCCCACTTGCAGTTTTCTTTTCGTACTTAAAAACCTTTATATCAGTATTTATGGCAGGACTAGGTTATATTTAAATTTCGTCGTTCAGTTTCTTCTAAATTATTTAATAATGATTCCCCTTGGTATCGAGGTAATATAATTAATGTATTACTATTTATAAAAAAATGGCTGTTTACCATAATATTTTTTAAATAATTACATTCATTATGTAATTAAATACAATTTCAGCGCTAAACTGAAACTTATTCTTCCTTAATTGGGAATATTAATTATAGCATTTTCGGTACAAATTAGTATTTTTTTCTCTTTTCTGTAGAAACAACACCAATTAAAATGATTCGAAACAACTAAGAAAATTGAATTTTATAAACGCAAAATACGTCTGATTTACCGCAACCTATTTAACAAGCTTTTCAAGTAGGTCTTATCAAAATCATATAAAATTTGAAGCAAATTATACACCATAAGTAAGTAAATTCATAAATATAAAATAATTGCATATAATTTGATACAATTAAAACGTTAATAGTATAATTATATTTTAAATATAATTAAAGATACCCTCATGCGTGTACATATATGCGTCAGTTTTAAAATGCAAACGGTATAATAGGTATGTATGTACGCATTTCAAGTCCGGAGTTGTGTACACGAAACACGTTTTGGAAGATATACTTCTACACTATTCTTAATTAAAAGAAAACGTGCCGAAAGGTGGATAGTCAAAAATTAAGCCCGCCAATGAATCTTAATTAGCTACTTAATTTTCTTATTTTAAATTCTCGAAGATATGTGTTTCAAGAATCAGATTTTAAGGAAAATAAAATTATAATTTTATAATTTAATATATTTTACTTATTATCGTATGAAGGAACCTATTATTAACTTAAATTAAGACTCACAGAGAAGATAAAATTAATCAATTAAGTATATATTATGGATATAACAATTCTTTAATGTCTTCAAAAATTAAGGAATTTTAGATGATGTTATTACTAGTTAATAAATTGAAAATGATAATAAATAAAATTATTTTTTTTAATTACGTTGCTAAAAATTAAATACAAAAGTATATACAAGGTTTTCCAATAAGACTGATATGATTTCTTTAAAAAAAAACACACTTATTGTTAAGAAAATTCAAAAGTTTTTTATTTAATGTGATGTAAAATCGATACAATTAAGTTCTAAATAAAACCGGGCCTCCACGATTTCTTCTGCAGGAACGAATTCGATGAACCCAATTTTCGAGCACTTTTTCCACTAAATCTAGTCGTATGTTATGAAAGGCACGTTCAATATTGACTTGTAAAGCTTGAAGAGAATCTGGTTTATTTCGATAGACGAATGATTTCAAATAACCCCACAAGAAATAGTCTAATGGTGTTAAATCACAACTTCTTGGAGGCTATTCAATATCACGATTTCTTGAAATAAGCGAATCTCCAAACTTTTCTCGCAATAATTCTATTGTTGCATTTGCTGTGTGGCACGTAGCCCCGTCTTGTTGGAACCAAATGTTGTCAAGATCAACTTCTTCCAATGTCGGCCATAAAAAGTTGGTTATCATCAATCTATACCTATCTCCATTGACAGTAACGGTGTTACCAGCTTCATTTTGAAAGAAGTACGGACCGATGATTCCACCATACCAAAAACCACACCAAACTGTCAATTTAGGTTAACGTAATGGTTTTTCATAAATAATTTGTGGATTTTCTTCGCACCAGAATCGACAGTTTTGTTTATTTACCACACCATCCAGATGAAAGTGAGCCTCATCAGAGAAGATGATTTTCTTAAAAAAATCGTTATCGTTTTCAAGTTGTTCCAAGGCAAAATCAGCAAATTCACGACGTTTACGGTAGTCCAATGGCTTCAGTTCTTGAGTGAGAACAATTTTATAGGGATGCAAACCCAAATCCTTTCTCAGAATCCGCCAGGTTGTGGTTTGAGACAGTCGCAATTGTTGAGAACGTCTTGGAATCGACAAATTACGGTCTTCAGGAACACTTGCCTGAACGGCAGCAATATTTGCATTACTTCGGGCGGTTCTTTGTCTTACTGGCACTTGAAAATTATGTAAAGAAAATGTAACCTCAAAATTTTTAATAATTCGAGGAATAGCGAGCACGCTTGGACGATTATTACGACCATAAAATGGCAAAAGCGCACGAAAAGTTGCAATTGGAGAACGATTATTTTTTTGATAATAAAACTGAATAATTTGTAAACGTTGTTCTTGCGTATATCTCTTCATGACGAAATTGTAAACACTGCTGAATACAATGAAAAACAAATGACAGATCATGATATATTACAAATGGCCGAAATGTCACTTCAAAATCATATCATCCCTATTGGAAAACCTTATATATGTACGTATCATCACAAAACCTTTAGCGAGTGTCGTTGCTGTATCTAAGCAAATAGGCGGCAATATACGGGGTTAGGTAAATAGATGGATCCATTCGAATATCTTTGATATGGCTACTTAGATTATTAAAAAAGTCAGATTTCAGTTAATATGTAAATAAGTGATTCGATGAGCATATTTATATTCGAATGAGACTTTCTATTCATCCGGAAATTATGTTAACTTTTTTATTTTAAATGAAACACCCTGTATATTTTTGCGAATTTCAATAGAGCTCTGCTTTGGGGGTTCAGTAATAATAAGATTTGGCGCCCTTTTATTCAATAGTGACAGAGATATTTACTTAGAACTGATATTTTAAAATCATATTTTGCAGACGTTCAAACATTAAGAATATTTTACGGCATAATTTGCACACTATTAGCCTCTGCTGAAATTCTGACTCGTTTATCCAAAGTACTTTCTTTAGTCCAATCATTTGGCATCCATTGTAACCGTTTTTGCCGAAGCGACGCGTCGATGAAGATCGGTTCTTTTTTAGATGACGTTTTGTGGTATTAACCGAAATGGGATTTTCACATTCGCGATTAACTTCTTTCGTAATTTCGGGCGCTGTTAGTTGTCGATTTCGTTTGCTAAGTAGTTTCATTCGTAAATATTCAGCACCCGTTTCTATCCGAGAAAGACCTGGTCGATTACGATCTTCGACAGACCCTGTCGTCCGATATCTCTGGAGTGTATAGTGCAACGTTGATTTTTTAAAAAAAAGCAATTGCATTTTCTGAATAACTCTCTTCTGGAGCTCAATTCTAGCGGATCGCTTTTGTATACTTACTGGTCTCCCTCTCGGCATTTTAAAATGCGATTGCTCAATATTAAAGAAAACTCTCACAAGCACGGACAATCACGTCGACAATAATCTACTAATATATGCTACAAGTGAAGAACAACGACTGAACTATACTTACAGTGCATTTTAGTAAAAATTTTCAATCATGTACTGTCTCTGTCATTATAAATAAACCCGAGTACACGTAATTTTGCTATTCCCGTGTAATACAAACCGTCCACAATAAAACTTCCGTGATCAGTGGTGTACAAAAATGTATTATTTATTAATAACATTTTGCTCGTTACAAAATGAATTATACGCGAAGACCTTTTCCAGCATTCGTGCAAATAAAGCTTGCTGCACTCATGCTGAAAAGTCTTCTTCGCGCATTTAGTTTTTAATTAACTATTACAATGTCTAGAATAGTAACAGATCCTAAAACGAAACTCTAGGCTGAGGACGGTGATTTGTTTTTATTTTAACGAATTGCAATGAACTCTGGCAAATTTTGCAAAGACTTAAATGTTCTTTGACTGAGTTAATAGTTACATTACACTTATACGGTACGAATGAAAATAATAAAGATCGGAATTAAATCAAAAATTATAAAATCATCAACTGTTTCTTCAACCTGGACATTTAAGGGGCAAAGTAACAATCCATACTATGAAATGACTATATTTTATTCTGGCTAATAATAATATTTAATAAGAGTCTAGTCAAAGTACTGCAGTTTTTCTACGTCACGTATATCTCCCGATATTGCCGCCACAGATTCGTTTAATTATTTATTATTTAAAATTGTAAATATAGGCGAGGCAGCTGCGTGATGACCGCTTATGTGCGCGCTCCGTCTTCGACCGGTAATAAAAGCGATCCAACTTATTGCTGATTGATTTTCAGACCTGTGTTTTACACGGCCGGCTTGTTTGTTCAAGAGAATACCATTAAATTATTCCCTCCCGCGATCTCTTTTTGTTCCGCCGCCCCAATAAATAAAGCCTCGTGGATCTTCATATTGGGATGAATTATTATGCCCCCTGTACACGATTTGACCCCTTTCCTTCCCTCCGATACCGACATTTCGTTACATTAACATTTATTACGAAAGGGCACTGAGATATTTCTCGTTATCCCCCTCGCGGGTCTAACGTCTGCGCTGTTAATGTTAGCCTTCATTACCTAATGAACTTGAGTCACTTTAGTGGCGGATAATAATGCCTGCTTGTACGGAAGTACGAAGTACTCGAACGCATGCAAGTTTTCACTTGATTCGCCTTTTACACAGCAAGACTAAAACGTGTACATTAGGGTAGAGTGTAGCAATATGATGACTATTTTATTACTCCGTGTAATATTTAATTTAGTGCGATCAATATTGCCTTCTATAAACATTCGAATTTTCGTAAAACAAGCTTAAATACTACGTCCGTTCTAAGGGAAAATGTCGAGGAAAAATGATAAAATTAAAGATTTTATAATACAGTTACGATTACTTGAAATAAATTGTTGAAGCTAAGGATTATGAGTGAGTCTATTCTCAAATATTGATTTCTTTACATTTTTTCCTATATTCATGATAGAAAAAATTACTTTCAAAGTCTTTGTAAATAATATAAAACCACCACCAACATATTCGTGTGAATCTTGGATAACAACACAAAAACAGAAAAGTAAATTAACAAGTACGGAAATGAAGTTCTTGAGAAGAATAGAAGAGATAACAGGAAAGCATAAAAATGTAAACTACATATTCAGAGAAAACCGAAACATTGTTCTAATCGTAAAAATAATAGAATAAACTCAACTAAGACCACGTAATAAGAAGAGCTTAGAACAGATGAATTAAACAAATCTTCAAGGAGAAAGAAACGGGGGAAAAGAAGAGGGACATATTAAAAAAAACGTGGAAGGAAAAGGTATGAACAATAGTTAAGAAAAGAGGAAGAAAATGGGAAGATATAATAGTTGCATATAATAACGGGCTTTAACAAAGTAAAACTGAAAATTTCTATTTTTGCCTGCTTTTCATCTCATATATACGTTGTAGAAATCATTGAAAAAATTTCCAGCACTTCGGTGAAACACGAACTTGTGATCTCACCATTCGACCACAGAGAACGGCTATATTCAAGTTTACTAACTTTTTTTTAAGATATAAAAGTATTAAGAAGCCATAAGAAAAAGTGAAAGGAAATATGGAAGAAAATAACTGAAAACTTAATTCTAAAACAACAACTCTATGCTTAAAGGTACATAGTTTCGAAAATGAAGTAAGTGTTTGTCAAATAATTGTTGGTTGCTTTACTAGTGGTTCAACAGAAAGAAAATAACTCCGATCTTCATCCGTAAAATTTCTGTGCATTTTTGCCTATTGAAGGCGGTGTTTCTATTATGCACTTTATCTAGCACCTCGCTGGCAGAAGATTGTCTATTTCCGAGTGCTGTTTTTATAATTAACCATTAACGGTTTTTCTCGGTGGTTTTTTGCATAAAATTGATGAATTTGACCTAATTAAAATTGAAAGACTTGATTATTCAATACGTATCTAATAATAATAACTAATAAAACAAAATTTTTAAAATATCTCCACCGGTATTTAATGTACCGTAGAGATTACAGGAATAGATAACACCGTCTTCCAACGGTACCCAATGAATGAAATTTATAAGCTTAGACTCAGTTTTGAATAATTCATCTTTGACAGCGAATACCTTATGGATAAATATATAAAATTGCACGTGTGGTAATGCAATGTACCTACTTCTAAGAAATGTTTTTGCCAATGGAAGTCATGTTAAGCATATCGAAAGGTCACGGTATCCTAACACGTCCTTTTGCATGCGACAATATAACTAAATCCTCAGAAACAAATAAATGTGTAAATTATTCTCAGGAATGAATGGCAATAGAGTAATTAGCATAATAATTCCATAAATATTCTGCAATTTAAGCACATTCATTCGAGATTAATTACTTTGATTTGACGCTTCAGGCACGTTACTTTAGAAGTTTGTAAGGTGGATTGTTTAGATATTATATGCTATGGTAATTAGTGTTAGATAGTGATTTAAACGTAATTAATCATGTCAATTAATAGTAATGGTAATAATTAAAAAATATGAGCGGCGAAAATGTGAAAAAATATTTGTGGGAGCTCGTATAACATACAGTAAAATATATAATTATGTAAATAGGAACTCTTTATTCCGCAGAATCTATTGTTTGTGTATAAAACTTGATACACACGTACCCTGCTAGAGAAATATTCAATTAATTTATTTACATATTACTACTTACGTGGCTTAACTGTTTTAATACCTCTTAATATTATTTAGGAATGGTACAAAGTTCACTAACATTTATGTTCACAAAAATAGCTGTTTAGGGAATTATGCAATATTATTAAGGAATTGAAGGCATGTGGTGGAACACTAAAGGTTCACAGAAGGGGGTACCTATGGGTCTGACCCTGCGGGATGCAGGCGCCAGTTCAACTCACTTCGGTGAACAGAAGCTAAAGTTGGGATGGACCTGAATTTAACCTGTTTTAACTAAATAATAATCTTCGGAAGCATCTGGGAGGTACGTTTATGCTTTATAATTTTGAGACGGAAAGAAAAGATTGAAATAAAAGTGAAGAGAATGGAAAAAATAATTATCTTATAATTTAAGTGAGTCCTTTTCCCTTATTATACAATTTTATATTAAGTTCTTATTGTACTACACAATACGAGGCGTGCTTTTTAAGTAGGCACCGTTTTGATATAAAAAAAATACGAGTGTAATTTTTTAAACAATTTTATTTTTAAAAGTCCGGATCTTAATCGACTTTTCAACATTACCACCAATATTAAGGCATTTATCATATTGTGCAACCAACTTTTGAATTTTTAAATCCACCTTCTGATTTGCAATAATTTCACAAAGAATACTCCTTGAAACTTGCGGAAACTTATCAGGCAATGACGAAATCATAAAGCGTCTGTTTTCTCGAACTTTTGCATCGACATTCTGCACTACCTCTACTCCTCATCATGAGTACTACAATTCTTAAATGATCTAACCTATTTTCGTAAATCAGTTCCTTGCCCCTAGTGTTTTCTCCATACACTTCTCTAATTTGCCGATTAATTTTGACCGATTTCCCTTTTGCATGCAGAAAACAAATCACAACGCGTATTTCACAATCGCCAGAATTCTCAGTTACTTGGAGTATTTTAAATATGCGAGCGTAAGCACTAACGAATGCTTCCGTAGTAGTGTGACTAACCAATAGATGTAGACACTCAGCGCGCATGCACGGAACGACTATCACAGCGCTACAGCGGTCATATTTAAAAACTTAAGTAACGCACGTCATATTTGAGTATATTAAATGTACTAAATGTTGTATTTAATATTATATTTGAATTATCGGCGCTAGTTTTATTTTAGTGGTACGAAAGTTCACAAAATAACGTATAGTTAGTACAGTTTCGGACTATTTTTGTGTTGGTGGTGGGTGAAGTTGTTTTCCAGATGTGGATGCATTAATTGCAAATACTAAAAGAGTATTTCTCAAATCTCCCAAACGAATTCAAGAATTTCACAGATGGTACTCGAATTACCACAATCAATCCTTTCACTTTGTGGGAACATCGTTGAAGACGGCCATTTATTATTAGTATTTCCAAAAAATTAAATCTGCGATTCTACAATTTAATCCTGTCGTAGCTGCAGCTATTAAGGAAAGTCAGATAAGAGTTCAAGAAATAGAATATTTACAATTATAAAGAATTGTTCGACGCAATAGAAAAATTGCAAAATACTATGCTGTCGTGAGTACAAATAGTGATCGATATACACGCCGTTATGTACTGTATGTGGCCTAAACAGAAAAAAGTGTTTTAAAATACTTCGAGAGTGTTGTGAACAAAGTTTCTAATTTCACCAGATGCAGACAAATTTGTGATGGTCATTATAAATTCGCAATTTATTTATGAAGATTATTTTAATTATGCATATCTTATATCAGCGGAAGTGAACGGTTTTTTTCAAGAAATAAGAACATCTTTTCGTCACAAAATACACGTCAAATAGTGCAAACTTTTCACCAGTTAGACAATTCGCGTTACGTAATAACAATTATAAACATGGTAAGTGTTTCAGAAATTTGAAAATTATTTATTGTTCTTTATTTTATGCATCGACGAATTGTTTATATTCGATGCGCTCACATTTGATTGTCGGTACGTAGAGATACGTACTTTTACAACCGTTCCTGACCTGTCGCGACTATTTGTAAAAAAAAAACGATTATATTAACTACTTTCTTTTTTCATAGTTTTTCTAAAGTTCTTTGCAGCAATTCTCTCGTATTACCTGTTTAATATAATAGGTTAGCCCTTGCAAGCAGCATCATTTAAAACAGTTCACATAAGTGCAGGTGCTGTCGATTGTAGAATCATGTAAATTGAGACGTTAAATAAACATTCTTATTGTTACTGTTTAACAAATTGCACAATAAGCTAAAGAATAAATAAAACGTTTTGTCTAAATTTCACACTATATTATATATTTACTGCGATTAGCTTCGTCTGTTAGGACATTATCGAGAGAAAAAAGAAAAATATAATACAGCGTGAAATTTAGACTGTGTTGTGTCTAAATTTCTAAGCGCAAAGTTGTAATGGAATTTTATAAAGTAACGGCCACAACGATCAACTAAATGAACAATTTCATAAACAAAAGTGTTTCTCCTTTCTAAACATGTTCATGTACAGACTGCGTTCAGTTTATTATCTCTATACGTATATGCTTTTCAAAAGAGATGTTGTAAATATCAAAGAAGTCTAAAGTTTCATCTAACAAGATACTAACAGCAGATGCAGAAAAAAATCAACCGGTATTCCGTTATAAATTCTTCTTATTTAGTTGAGGCAAGTGTACCACGACGGTGGTGCTTAAGGGACGGGGAACGTGATGGACGGTTGATGTCAGCGAAAAAGACTCGATCATTGAATCAACCCCGAAATAGTACTCCGTTCGTCCGAAAAAAGTCGAAAATAAAATACGTAAAATGTGGGTATTATTATCTTGTATGTTTGGAGTTTAGAGAAGTATCCGTGTCGCGTGCGTGTAACGTTTTATTACAATGTTATATATAGATCAATTACTGAAATATTCTATGGACAAGCGCACCGCTTATATGATATAAACAACTTATATGATTGGTTCTCTCTATAAGCTTGTTCAAGTTTGTAAGTGTTTATTTATGTCTACAGAAACTAGGTAAAACAAAAACGAATAGTTAAATGAAGTAGCTAGCTTAACGATTCTTAAAGCTTCCAATTAATAATAATAATAAGGGATTGCATTAAATACGAGTTATTTCTACGAGATGAAGCAAACGGAAGTTGTAAGAATGTCGATTTGTAGTTTTATTTATTGCCTATTGTTTCGCCAATCAAATAAAGAGTTTCATAGTTCTCCATTCAAACATGCAGTATCTGATAATTTAATTAGCCCACCTCACAATTTTAGAGTTTTAACGAAATAAAATCCAATCACGTGAAATCTAAAACATGTACTTCCATATTACACATGCTAGTATATATGTGAACATACATTTGCAACTATAGGATATATCTGTTTCAGTGTTTGGTCAAACCTCCCTCAACTTGAAAAAGCGCTGAATTCGCTTCGACGCGCTGTCGATAAGACTTTTACTGTATCTTGCAACTTACTGTTTTCTTTTCAGACTTTTTTGATATTTTCCTTTAAAAAACACTTAAATTGAGATATGGGGAGGAGCAAACAATAGAATGAAGAACATTCCAAACATTCTCGATTGGATTGAAGTCCGTTGAGTTTTCAAGCCAAATTAATACTGTTCTATCTTGCATAAACATGGATGGATTTTCCTCTGCATCTAGTGAAGCAATAAAACTGTCCCAGACAGGTTTTGTTCTAGCTCCAGTAGTGCATGACCATATCGTCGCTGCGGAGGGATGTTTAACATTTTGCGATACACATTGCGTTTGTATCACAAATTTGATAGATTCTGTGACTCGGTGACTCTCACTGAATATGACCTGTGATTGGGAATTTAGCAACAATAACTAACATCTAATATAAGAAAATGATTTTAAAATGTTTGGGATATAATTTCATATAAAGATTTTCTCCAACAGACTGATGATGCATCTTGGCCCATTATAGACGCTTCTCCTACATTGCAATTTTGCTTTGAGGATACAAACCAGTCCCAATAAAGTGTCCATTCTAATTTTTTCACTGTCTGTAATATCTTTCGTCTTGTCTATGGCGAGGGTTTTAACAATTCTGAATGAATTTTACTCGCACAGCAGATAAAGATTACGGAATTCGGTAAGGGAACTTAATACTATGAATAAAATAAATGATCTTTTTGGGAGAGTGCAGTAATATATGTTTAAAATATAGTATTCAACACAACCTGGGCTAATTTAATTTAATTTAATTACCAAATACTGTACACGCTTTCAATTTGTTTTTGGAGGTACGAGAGGCAAATTAGGTTTGAATGAGACAATTTGCGCCATTTTTCAATATCTCTTTGATTGTACTTATCTTGAATAACCAACTTATTACTGCACGTAAAACGACAATTACTAAAACACGACAGTGTCATAATAGTTGAATAAAGAGCGACTCTATATTGTCGACAAGGTATTGATTGAAACGTATTTCGCCCAATGAAGCCTCTTCAGTTAACCTGGACATAGTCGACCAATTGTTCTTTCATGACGGTTCCTCGTTTCGAACAGATGCACCATGATTGTGAAGAGAAACTATACTAACGTCTCTTAAATAGAAAATTCGAATAGTTTTCTTTCTTGTATCGTGAATTTTTCTTGTGAAAATTCATACAAACAGCCTCTGGTTTGTATTGAAAGTAAAAATGAAAATCGGGCGTGAATTATAAATTAATAAAAATTATTATTTAGAAAATAATTTTAATTAAAATGGGAGACTATTTAATTATTCTATAAACGATTAGTGACAATATTGGAAAATAAATAAACAATGATAAAAAGTGTTTTAAAGTGTTAACATTAAATTAAAAAGTTATGTAAAATTGATTTTAGAAAATAAATATTGCAAATTAAATATTTCATAAGATGTTCATAATATTATACCCTAGCAAAGCAAGGTTATTTCGGAGAGTGAGCAGATGCCTAATCTACGAATCTTAGAGGGTTAAATTAATCTTTATACAATTAAAGACTTTTTTTACATAAAAAATATTGTTTAAAACAAAGAGTAGTTTTTATAACAACACATAAATGCATACAGTCATGCGTATATTCTTCAAATAAAACACGCATATATTGTAACATTTTCATATATCGAACTTGAATAAATTTAAAATATAGTTTAAAGCAAAACGATGCCTAATACGCAAACAGTGTAAAGCTTTCATCTTATGAAATATATCCGGATGAAAACTAATGGTAGAGTGAGCCGCCACAGGTCGGTAGATATGCACAAAGAAATACTAAATGCACCGAAAATGTTGATAGGGCCCTCTTAACTTTTCACTCGCACCAGATGCACTCTTGTGTATGTGTGTGTGTGTGTGTGTGTGTGTGTGTATAAGTCTTCCACTTTAAATGGGCTGTTAGGAAATCGGAGCATTTGATAAAATTTATTAATAAAAGTACCGCATTTATTTTTTTATAGGTCTGAAAATGAAGAAAATGTTGAATTGAATATTTGGAATATTAAGTGCACATGCTCGTCAAATTATTAAATTTATATTTATTGCTAGAATGATTTACATTTACATTTACAAGATCTTGCTAATCAACTCTTTTTACTGTCCCATTATTCCTGGTTTGGACGAATTTCATGTAGCACTATTTCTCTTACTAATTTCGAATGATTTACATTTTGCGTTTATTCTTGACGATTAGTATATTTCCCTGAGATATAAATATATTGCTTTCGAAAAATTCTTACTGAAGTACAATGTTAATTCTGAAGTTAATTAACCACCACAGGCTCCATCAAAATTACCTACTGTTAATTCGGATAACTATTCTTATTGGTTTTCCATCGAAACGAAGTGCTTAATTTAAAAGAAAAATAAAGTCTATAAGACTTACGGACGAAATCATTCTAAATTTAGCTAAAATAAATATGTATAAGCAATTGCAATCTGAATCCAAGGCCAGTATTTTCACTGATTACAAGCGATATTTGTCTTTCAGCGTAAACTTAAACACAAAAAATTGTTTGTAATTTCATAAATTATACCTCTTTTATTTAATATATCTCTTAATACTGGTATATTTCCTCATGAAAGGAAAATCGCTTTTGTATTACCTTTTTGAAATCAGACGATCGTCGGAATGTCTCAAATTATCGCCCTATTAGAAGCATTAACAACTAAAATACTAGATTTCATTGTTGCAGAGGAGATTTGTTAATATATTCCAGTTTAATTATTCCGGAATAGCATTTATAAACTTATTTTCCTTTATTTTTAATTACTGTTTTGCTGTAAGCTGCCTTTAAATATTATGTAACCGCTAGAGTATTTGTAATAATATTATATGCACTAATAGTAAAATAAAATGAAAATATTGGATCGCAAAAGACACCTCTTATTTTGGAAACGAAAACTAGAATTTTTCAGTATACATTTTGCTGCAAAATCTGTTACAAGGACAAGGTACAAAGATACTGGGATGGTCATTATAAGCCACGACAGGATGAACAAAATAACCCTACAGGTTGCAATGCTAGAAATATAAATTCTGATCAGACGAACAAAAAAGGTAAGAAGAATATAAACGGTCTACGTAATACAATTCCTGTTTTATTTACAATGAGGTATGGATAACTTAGTCAAAGCGAAGGCAAATAGAAAATATTCTTTATTATGTACTTTCACGAATTTCGATAAGTCTGAGTACTACGTTCATAAGAGAAAAATTTACAAATTATTTCAAAAAAATTTTTAGAAGTACAATCGTAACTATTTTAGAGGAAACAGTTACTTTGAGTTTATATTAATTACTTAACTACTAATATCAACTAATTACAATTTATACAACATAATACCGTACATGAAAGTAGTTTTTCCGAGTCGATAGAACGAACAAAGAATTAAATGTACTAGGAACGGCGTAAGTTATACATTATTATTGACGTATTACCGACGCAAAAGTAATTGATTAGATCTAAGTACGAGGTGCTCCATAATTTGTAGTTCTTAGAGTTTCTGCCTCGGGGGAAATCAGAGGATAGAGCTCTGACTGGTAGCTGGCAAAAGCACAACCGCCGTTACCGGCCGATGCACAATTTTCGAGAGTAAATTTATTGTTGCGTGCTACGGAATGACCGGGCCTTAAAATACAATTTATTTTAGTCGTTCCGTCGAAAATTATTGTTGGTAACGAGTATATGTATGGTAAATGTTATTTTATATACAAGATATATTACATGCAATTCAGTGTCTCAATTAATTGATTAATATTTTTTGTGGTATATACATTTGCGTAAGTAGGTCCCTTAAATTTACTTTAAAAATCCTACAAGCTCTACAGAATAGGAAATTGGATATAGTATGTTTTAGATTCTTTGAAACCAGTACATGGGCCCGGATTTTGTACCCAGATTTGTGATTAAGAATTGAAGGTGTACGTTGCTAGTTAGTCTTTTCTCTATATATTTAATTGAATTTTAAAGGGAAAAAAATGGAGAGTGTCACGTACAACTTCTGCGCACTAATCCGGTAATAAACTGTAATCCCTAATTTACCTAAGGTATTTCAGGCCACATTTATGGAATAAAAATTGTTTTATATACAAAAAGCACTTCATCGTCCGCATTACGTGATTAAGTAGATATAGATACGTATTTAAAATTAATTTAGATTCTTTAATATGAATTTTAGTTTGTAATTGCAATATTTTGCGTTGTCTACTTTTGTTTTCTTCGTTTTATTTTTCGTTTGCTATAATGAAAATGTATAGTATTTTGTTTTATAATCAAGTTTATCTTTAAATACTTTATTTATTTTCAGCATATATAATTATTTTTTTATTAGCTATTATATTACTATAAATTCCACCATCTTAAAAAATTGCTACCGAAAAAGAAAATATGAAAAGTGTTAATGTATAAAAGGCCATTATTATCTCATTAATGCAATAGGAGATTACACAATACACTCCCGTCCAGTATGCTTCACATTGCAAAAAAATGTGTTTAAGTGAAGCGGGCTGTACACATATATATGTACGTTTACCATTTGCTGCACCCCTCTCCAATAAATCTAATAGAAACACAAACGAGGACAATTTATTTTCATTTAGGATACCCTGGGGATTTTTATACGTGTAAGAAAAATACGTCGTAAGTTTTAAAAAATGAGCTCGCTTTTCTCATTTTGGATAGAGCTTTTCCGTAGGTATCAATTTTGATGTAATATACTTTGACGACGATTAGATACCGTTGTCAAAGTATTACATCAAAATTAAAGGCAAGGACTAACTAGAACTTTAGAAAGTACACGAAGTATAGATACGATAGTAAAGTAGACCTGCGTAAACAGCAAATAGCGTGAGCTATTCCCCTGAAAAACAAATATTTAGAAAGAATAATTAATTCAAGAGAAATATGAAAAAATTAATGACTATATTAACGAAATTTATGTAGAAAGATAATAGCAGCACCTAAATAGGAAAGAAAACGAAATACCAGCTACAAGTGTTTGCTCACGTGTATATTTTCACATTAATCAAATAAACAATATTATAGCCTAACTAAAACCACTATGGTATAGATAAACATTATACATGCATATTCTTTGATATTTATGTATTTAAGTACTTTAAAACTAAATTATCGACAACGACTATTCGCAGAAATTTGAAATACTATTATATTAGGCCATAAATCAAGTAACGAAAGGTGTCGTATTTGTATAAAAATTTGTTGTTTGTGTACTGTTTTAAAATAAAGTCGATATTTTGAATAACACCACATAGAAGAAGAACCATCGGTTCAAGCACATGCTCTTATAGTGTTTCATGATGATAATGGCAGAAATAATAGATTAAATTAGAGGAAAGATGGAGAATCAATTTTATTTATTAGTAATTTTAATAAAAGCTTGCATTGTATTTGTTGCGGCGTTCAGATAAAGTCTAATAACTATGTTACTGGTCGAATGTTCGCAGTGTCGATTCTAGTTAGTACCGCGAGTGTTCGGTCAGCAGCACGTGCTTCGAAGAAGTGTAAGGGGCTTCGCAGGTAATAAATGGAAATAAACACTTACCCTTTCGAGCAGTGATTTCAGTATGGAGATGCACGAAATGGATAAGGTTGGTTAAATATTTGCAGCATTAGGTACGCTCCGACAGTTTCTTCATGTAACTGTGTTTGTTTGCCGTGAAAAATAAATGTTCTACATGTATCAACCGTCGACATGTAATGATGAAATACATGTATAATTAAAATAACTATTGTTAACACTTAACGGATTTGTAGAGGCATCCTCCCCAAAAATTGTTTCATTCTGATAAAATCTAAATCTTTCGTTAACACCTTATCTACTTCAGTAGTAACGCTAGTACTTCTCCCTATATAATTGGTTGACATTTAAAAAATACATAACTTTTCCGACAACCCAATACAAAGAGAAATACAATGAAAACAACGCATTTGGAAACACCGATCGTGATCCTAAAAATTACAATAACACTTAAATTATATAATTTAAGATACACACACCAAACTCTGCGTGGCCGTCTCTTATAATGGTGTTTAAATCACGTATCAGAAAGTATAATCACAACGGCGAGCACGAGCATTTTAAAATACCACCGAAGATTTACAATAATTATTCGCTAGATAGGCGGTACATCGTACTTATTAAATATACATGTATTTTAGTGTGTTGTCGTCGTGGGAAGAAGGTTTATATACACCGATATATTTCATTTATTAACCGTTTGGATCATAAAGCCAAGCGTAAAATAATAATGCCGACCATTAACGCTCTAAAACAATAAAGCGGTCTGAAATATGTGTATATACTTATGTACATGGACGAATATTTTAAGTCGATAAATTTTCATGCGTGTATGGTAAAAGACGTTAAGTGGTGAAATTCAGAACATAATGGTGTGATAATAGGCAAGGGGATAACGTTTTGTGATAATCCTATAAAAACAATAAACTTTTTATATTTTTAATGCTCATCTACATAAATAAATACATTTTCCAAGATCCATTTATTTAGCAATATCGGTATTGGAGAAACAGAATAATCAAAAAAAATAAAGAAAAACCTTTACCACAATAATATTTCTATCCCAAGTACGAAATTAAGTTGTCATCTACAGTAAAAAAATAAATACAGTGTTGAACATGGACTCGCAATAAAGCTACACACAAAAAACTGCGAAACACTCTACTCAAAAACTTCAACTACAGTGTTTATGAAAAAAAACTACGTGATGTCAATCGAAATTTAACATTTAAATTTATGAAAAATTTCATGTCGAAATTTATCTAACCTTGTCGGCTTAATCCTGAGAAAGTAAAAAGCTTAAAACATAATACTAAATGTGAATTTTGATTTTGAAGTCAAAATTTTGTAAATTATTTGTGCTAATTTACTTAAAAATTTTTTTTGGGATTTTTAAAGATTGAGTGATTTTAAAAGCAATGAGCTTGTATTCTGTTAGACGAGAATAATTGTTTTACGTACCATAAAAACTAAATGCAAAATTGTTGATCAAGAGTCTTCAAGTAAAATCTATCAGCGATCTTAATTGGATTTAAAATGTGTTTCGACGAAGCTAACAAGAAGGTGTATAAAATATTAACCATGATTATTGTTATTTCTGAAGGATATAGTGTGGCATTCATCGACTCTGTTGAACAATAGAGAACCTTTGTAGGAGGGCATTATGCAAGATTACTGGACGAGTTGAATAATGTCGATGAGATAATAGTTAAGATGCGTTTCACTTATTGAAAATCCTTCAATAAATCTGCATCTCATCAACAAATTCTTCTCTCAAAGAGGATAAACGTATCGATAACTAGGATGTGAAAAATAATTATACTTCCACGTGTCGAATAGAATTAAAAAATCCAAGAGACGGAAACGAACAATGAGCGCGCTTATCTCGTATGTGAATGGTTATACTCCATTGCAGTACGAAAAGATGACAAGTGCTTTACAAGGCAGATGCCCGATCGTGATAAGTAACGACTATATTATCGATGATATAATGGTTAAGACTGGACAAAATAAGAATAATGTTGCTGTCATGTATGTACGTGTGTACATACCGATTGTCCACATTTCGATACTTACCATTACTATCTCGGTTATTAGAAGACGTAGGATGTTTTTCGGAATTCGATTATTAATTTTTTTGCAGAAGTCAGTATTTAGTTAAAATTATGGTGAATTCAACACGAGATTCGGGGCGAATATTATTCTACAAATATTCTTGCTTTATGTCTTCTAGTGACCGAGATACTAATGGCATGCATAGAAATATGGACACTCAGTATATAATTTCTTCATTTGAAAATTAAGAAAAATGTATTAACTTAAGACATACTTAAGCATTTCGTGATCTACTATAGTGTCTTTTTGAACTCACGCTAATATTAAAGAGAGTAATTAGTGAAATGATTCGCTGCTGAAAAAAGCAATGATTACATGTTGAATTCTAGAGTTCGTCGGGTAGTTAACTTTGTTCGGCAGTTCTACGCAATTAATCTTTCTGATAGAAGTGAAAGCACTCATATCAGTTTAAAATCAAAGAACAGAACACCTGCAGTGTATAAAGAGAGTACATATTAAAGTGTTTTATCTTGTTTTATTAAATTTTCATAAATTTCCAATTTAAATATTACTCGTCTAAAACATACATACGTTCTGTATATTCGATGCCTAATTAAATATTTATTTCAATGCAATTCAGACATAAATAACATAAATATGTTATTAGCCTTCCTTATCCTATTAAAAATATATTCCCTGAAAGTACTTTATTAACAAAATAAAAATACAGATTAAAGCGTGAATTACGATTTTCCTTCTTTTAAAAGTTTTTGTGGCCGAACACTTGTCTGAAATAATTGGTAGTAAATAAGGTTGTTCACACGTAAAGTGCTCCTTCTGAAAATGGAACCGATATCCGTCGTCATAGGTGTCAGGGGGACTAAAACACATCTGGCAATGAACCGAGCCTTAATGGAGTCAATGTACACCTCTCCTCAATGAGCTCTGATAAAGTAACGACAGCTGAGCCTGTCTTAAGAACCCGGCTCCTTATAAAACAAATGCACTTCCTTTACGTAGGATAACTACAACCGTAAAGATTATGAGAACATACAGATACCCTAGAATTTACGGGATGCATTCAGTATGAATTTTTAAATGCATATTATGCGTCGCGATGATGTTGCTTTGTAATAAAATAAAAGTTAATGCGAAAGTGGTTTTAGCAATAAATAAACTCTTATTCGCTTTACTTATGTATTGGGTTGGCAACTAAGTACTTTCGGTTTTGTAGTATAAAATAAAACACTTTTTTTTTTAAACAAAGAATAGTTTTTAATTACATATTTTCCATTTTGCTCAATGACATTCTGCCACCTTTCTTTCAGCTGCATGATTCCGCGCTCATAAAATTTCTGGTCCTTATCAGCAAAAAACTGAACCAGGTGCGATTGAAGGTCATCGTCATTTGTGAAAGTTTTACCATTCAAAGAATTCTGCAAACTTCGAAATAAATGGTAATCAGATGGTGCTAGATCAGGGCTGTATGGGGGATGTGGCATCACTTCCCAGCCAAGCTCCAATAGTTTCCCACGAGTTGCCAAAGATGTGTGAGGCCTTGCATTATCTTGGTGGAAAACTATACCGTTCCGATTTCACAATTTTTTTTTCTTTGATTGCTTCATCCAGTTTTATTAATTGTTGACAGTAAACATCATCGTTTGGTTTCTTGGAAGCAGCTCAAAAAACACACCTTTGTAATCCCACCAAACTGACAGCATGATCTTTTTTGAATGCAATTCAGCTTTCGATGTGGTTTGAGCTGATTTATCGTGTTTGCTCCATGATCGTTTTCGAACTATGTTACTGTACAGGACCCATTTTTCATCACCAGTGATGATTCTTTTCAAGAATGGGTCGGTTTCATTTCGTATAAAGTGCATATCGCAAAAGTTGATTCTTTGTGTTAAATGAATTTCTTTCAATTCGTGAGGTACCCAAATATCAAGCTTCTTAACTAGCCCAAGACATTTTAAATGTTTTTCAATTGTTGTGTGCTATACATGTAGCCTCTTCGCAACCTGTCGAACAGTTATATGACGATCCTCTTCAATTATGACTTTGGTTTTGTCATCATCAACTTCAGTAGGCCGACCAGAACGTCGCTCATCTTTGAGGGAGAAACCTCCAGAACGGAATTTTTTATACCAATTCTGACACGTGCGCTCTGTTAAGCAATTAACACCATAAACTTCACATATCTTTTTGTGAGCCGCAGCAGCTTTCTTTCCTTTACGGAAATAAAATAGTAAAATATGTCGAAAATGTTCGTTTCTGCACTCCATTTAAAATTAACCCACAACTAATAGCTTTAATAAAAATCACGCACTACTTGCTTCTGAAGTTACGTCAATGTGACTAGTATCACGCGACAAACGGTACAACAAAGTAGAGCACTAACATACGTTATACAAAAAATAAAGCAACGCTCTCTATCAGTAAAAACAGAAAGTACTTAGTTGCCAACCCAATACATATATGTTTGATGGAAAAATGTCCTGCATCGATACAATTTTCATAAAAAAAATACTAAATATTTTTTTCTCTTGCACGTATAAAGTGCTTCTTTATTAAGAGAGGACTGGATGATATGAACAGAAATAAATTACTATGAATCTAATAACAACGGTATGTTTTTAAAATGAAACAAAATTAAAGCTGTGTCAGATACAGCCAAACTTTATACATTACATTGAAGCAATGTAGTGACGGTTATAACATTTTAAACATGGTTGCCATTTCATTTCAAAATCATGTACTTACAATTGGAAAACTCTTTACATAAAGGAAAGAGTTACTAAAAATGCATATATAGTTTCTTGTTCAAGTGTACGTCAAGGAAGTAACTTGGGTGGGTCCCTTGCTTTTTCTCATATATGTACATAAATAATTTGTATAATGTAAATATCGATATGAAAGGTCTTCCAAAAAAATTGAGAGGGGAAGTTAATTTTTTTTGTTCTGTTATTATCGGTTTGGTAAATTTTGGAACATGCCAAGTACGCATTTATCTATTAAATCGAGTGACTTGTTTTAAGTAGGAGTAAAGTTTGAAGGGTTTTTTAGCTCATGCTGCAAATATAATCTTTTCTGGTGTCAATATTGCTTCAGCAAATAATAATAATAGCGATGATGATATAAAACCAAGTATTTTAAAAAAATCAAATATTTCTAAAATTGTCGTACGTGGAAATCTTGAAAAAAATCTCTCTAGAACATCTTATGGAATTGAAATATGCAATAAAAGCACATCCTAACTATTTAAAATAAATTGGTCAATATTGGTACAGACTTCTACGTAAATATGTACCATATATGGTTGTAATTTGTGAAATTTTTGATAATCATTGATTTATTCATCCACAACCGGCTGATAGTTCAATGGTAAATCACTGATTTATCACGCTGGGGGTCTCGGGTTCAAGTTTGAACGAATATTGACAAATAAATATCTCAAGTCGCCCCACGAACACGGACGTAGTAATCCATGGTCTTCCAAAGTCCCCTGTAATTGGAGTTAAACTCTCGGGAGGTGTGAAGGCATGAATTATTATCATTATATAATTATATATTATATATTATATAAAAAAAATGTTGTTATTTTTCAAAAATTATTGCCCGTTAATCATTGCTCGAATGTTGACATTTTCGAAATTCCCTTTTCTAATATCAAAATATGTCTAACCCTTAGGGCTTTATATTGAGAGAATGTAGAATTTAAAATGTCATAAAATGTGGACTGTTTAATGTGTAACTGTTTGTATTCTGCTAGTTCAGAACTACTGCTTTACGTACCACGAAGACTAAATTCAAAAGTTTACTTTTCATTCTGATGAAAATCTTAATTTTCTTCAAATCGTAAAAATTCAAATTTTGAAAAGTAGTTTTTGCACATTAATGAATGCTCGCGTGCTAACGTTTTCGAAGGTGAATGACACCTCGAGACACTCGACTGTAACTTGTACTATAGAAGAAGCTATACTGAAATGGAGGACCATTATTTCTGAAGCATTGATGAATAAGTATTACTCATGTAGGGACATATATAATGGAAATTAATGTAATATTCACAAAATTCCGACGGCACAGTACAGTAATATATAAAATTCCAGTCCCGTTTGCAGGCAGAGCTAATAAAAGTCCCCAGAACGTGCCTTTATTATTCCCGGAACGCAACGCTTCATACTTGTAATGTATGAACACGGATGCGTTTAGATTCAAAGAGTGACTTTTTCTGTTTCGATTCTGTATTAAAAAAGGCTAGACACGTGTACGTATATCGCTACTTATGTGGTTCCGAACCTAACTAGACGTTCTCCATACATTATTCATCATGTTATGAGCTCAAAATCCGGCATACGGTTAAAAATAATCCATACTAATGAACTGCCTGTGAAGTCCAACCCTCAAACATGATTTTTTTAATAACGATACATTAATTACTCCTCCCATCGCCATATATTTCAATAATTAAGTTATAACTCATGGAAGACCTATCTATAAATATATTAATGGGAAACTTCAACGTCGGCTTTGTCCTCAGAGATTGGAATACTAAAAATGCTTACTTCTAAACGAATGAGTACTAAATATATAAACAGCAAAATGGCAGTCAACTGTCATATATCAAGAAAAAATCGTAAACAACATAAATTACTTTGCGCGTTTTCTTTCGAGAAATTAATACAAATAAATTCAGAAACTGAAGAAATGCATTTTTGGATTTCCATTGCATTTATTTCAAACGTGTCTGACTGACTTTTTGTTACGAAAATGTTTTATTTATGGCATATTCTAAAAATTTGTACTTACGTTGTATGATATTTGTTTTATTCTTATTTAATAAGTGCAAACGTTGGTTAAATCTAATTTTAATATTCTAGTTGGTTTGAATATTTTGTAAGTTTTCATTTTAAGTTATCTTAGGGTATTTCTTCATACATTACAAATCATCAATGCTAATCGATGCACATCAATTATTCCGGAAAAAGACAAATATATTTATAAAGTAGATTTGTTTTTTACAGGACAAATTTTTGAGGAGGACGTTAGAACAATAAATTAGGTTGTTGTGAAATTATGAGTGTAATTATACTACTGTGGGCAAAAAATAGTAAGACTTTGTTCATAATTTTTAAATTCTTAATTTATTCTTCCAAATCTATTTCGTCCCCCTCAAAGTAATCCCCCCTGGTCCCAATACACTTGTGCCAACGTTTCTTCCAATTCTCGAAACAGTTGTTAAAGTCAATTTCAGGAATAGCCTTCAATGCGCGTAGCGATTCACGTTTAATGTCTTCAATTGACTAAAACGGTTTCCCCGGAGCGGTCGTTTGAGTTTGCTGAATAGCCAGAAGTCACACGGAGCTAAATCAGGCGAATACGGTGGTTGCGGCACGATATTGGTTGAAAATTTGGCGAAAAACTTACGAAGAATTAATGCAGTATGCGACGGTGCATTATCGTGGTGCAAAAACCAAGAGTTGTCGGCCCATAATTCTGGCCTCTTTGTACGAATAGCATTGCGCAAATGACGCATAACACTCAAATAGTATTCTTTGTTGACAATTTGGCCGGTCGGAAGGAATTCGGAGTGCAGAAAACTGTCACCAACATAACTTTGATTTTTCACTTGCTTTGAGGTGGTTTTTTGGGCTTCGGCTCATCTTTGATACGATATTCGGTTGATTGATCGTCTGTTTCCAGGTCATAAGCGCAGATCCAAGTCTCATCTCCAGTTATGATGCCTTTCATTTTGTCTTGACAGTCGGAAAGCATTGTTTCACAGACTTCAACGCGACGCTGTTTTTCGAAAAAATTGATTGATTTTGGAACGAATCGTGCTTTCACTTTTCTTAGGCTCAAATGATCTTGCAAAATGGTTTTCACTGATCCTTCCGATATTCCAACGATGCCAGTAAGGTCGGCGATTCTCAAGCACCAATTAATTGATTCTATTGACGCGTTGATCATCGGTTGATGTTGATGGCCGTCCTAGACGTGGTTCGTCATCAACGCGTTCTCGACCCTCTTTGAATAATTTGTACCAATCAAAAACACTTGCTCGCGACAAACAATTATCGCCGAAGGCCTTTTGCAACATTCTGAATGTTTCGGCACCAGAAATTTGATTCCGTACACAAAATTTAATGCAACTTCTTTGTTGAATAATTTCACTCATTTTGATGTGATATTTGGCACAAATGTCACTGACAGTCACACCAACCTAGAAAAAAAATATTTCGACGAATGAGCTTCCGCGCGAAATTTAAATGAAAAAGACCTACTATTTTTTGCCCACAGTAGTATACATATACGATGTATGTACATATGCATCGGTTTAGAACCCGAGAAAATATATCATATGTGTATACATACATATGTGTGTATACTAGTAATACAGTTGGGACAAATGCCTCGGCGACCATTTCTTTCAGCAAATCATATTATGACATTCATGTGGTAACTTTTGAGTATGGCCGTAATATAATTAATGGAAAAAATGAAAAGCGTGTCTCCGACAGCTTAAAAGAGCTAACAAAGATAACCTTAACAAAAGAAATCTGATCTTTCCAAACAACAGGTTAACTTGGTGGATAGTAATGGACTTGTGTAAACATTTTATTTTATTTGAAGTACTCAAATTAGTAAATATAATTATCTATCTAAATCGGTCATAATGCAACGAAAGAGGCAATAAATAAATGAAAGCATCTTCTTATGTTTTCAACTCGGGACTTGAGAGGAATAGCTAAAAATACATTCGTAATAGTGAATAAGTAGAAATATGTAAAATTTTCTTTCCCTCGATTGCATAGTGTACTGATAAGATGTACTTTCTGCCTGCTCCTCGTGACTAGATTGAGTATCTACTTACTCAATCTTGCGTTCATCTACCGTTAAGTGTAATACATAAATAAGTAGTAAATTGTTAAATTGATGATCTAGGTGTGGTCTATAAAAATGTCTCTCTTTGATGTTATTCAAATTTTATAATGACTCTTTAGACAAATAATGAAGATAAGCGCATAAGAATCTACATAACAAATAACTTGTTATGATCTAATTTAGGATCCACGTAGACGAATCGATGAGACTTTCTAATCACCACAAAAGGTATGTAGCATCACAATTGTCCCAAAAAAATCAGAAGTTTAAATACTGCGACACTTATAACCAGTAATTTCTTAACGAATTAATTGCTTTAATTTAGGCACCAGACTCATTTTAAGATACTTCAAGCCCACACAAGTCGCGCGATAAATATTCTCCTCTATGCAAATTTTCTTATCAAAGTCGAAATCTTCTAAAATAAACAAACTGGCATTAGCATAAATTTACATGTAAATTACTTTTGTCTTTTGAGTTTTTCTTTTCTCTTTTTTTCGCTAACCAGTTATTAGGCAAAACAATTAAATCAGCTTTCACTTTTCCATCACAATTCAGGTAATATTTTATGACGAGTTTTATCGCTGTTGACAGTTGATTAAGTTATAAATTCTGAGACATCTCTCTTAAAATAAAAGTTTTTGTTTGTTGCATAAGCATTATGGCATGCTTAGTGTAAATTTTTAAATACTCTTCGAATGGCGTGAAATAAAAACTTTTATGGGAATGGATCAATCGATGTTTTAATCTCAGGTAACTGTACATACATGCATACACAAACACATACTTAGTAACTTTCAAGCGTTATGGATGCGTTTTAAGAGAAATTCAGTCATTAAACGTGTTTGCGTCGCTTTTCATTGTTAACATGTAGCGTACACGCATACATTACCAGTGCATAAACTACAGAAGACATTAACAAAGCTTTCGTGTTTCGCTGACATTTACATATTTGTTAGTCTTTCTGTGCCTCTACTTTGCTATAAAATAGTGTGCAGCTGACGCTATGCGTTTTACGTTTTATAATAAAAAGATGCAAATGCAAGGAAAACGTTTTCCCATCTCGTAATTTGTCAATTTTATAAACTGAGACGTGAGCGAAATGGAAGTATTGAATTACAGAATTACACTCTGAATTTACAGGAGAAAAATGCTCGAATATGCAATACATTCTTATTTTTACGTTGTAGAAATTTTCGAAAAAATTTCCTGCTCTTTGGTAAGATTCGAACTCGCGATTTCATGGCCACCGGGAATGTGTCTAAACCACTAGATCACAGAGAACGGTGATATTCAGTGAAACTGAAAAATCCTAATTTTTACTGCTTTTTATATCGCACAGCCAGTCACAAAAGTGTTCGTACACGCCGTTAATATTGAATATCATCAGATGTGAAGACCCGGCTATGATAAAACACATTTCTATTTAATCAAAAAAGGAATTGCTAAATATTCCAACATCGAATGTCACGAAAGTTTTCATTTTTATAAGATATTTCCCTATTGCAAGCCATATTCATAAATTTAGAACGAATTCGGTGAATCCTCTCCATAGTATCAGGTATTTGTGAAAAATAAACATTTGATGCTATCTGCTTCTGGGTTTCCGGGCTGGAACCGCGTCACTAGTATATCTGTCGACGTTTCGTACAGTAGTTCAGCCCTGAAGATGTCCCATACAAATGGGTACGAAACGTCGGCAGATATACTAGTGACGCGGTTCCAGCCCGGAAACCCAGAAGCAGATAGCATGGACCACGACCGCGGAAGTCTACGTACCAAATTAAACATTTGATGCTTTTATGAAGACGAGTTGCCTGCTAATATGCGCTAACAACATTACACATTAATAGGTGGTACTCTTGCACAATAGCCAGTTTTTCTTGAAATTCTCTTTACATTTTCTTATGTACATACTTTCTTTCCAGTATAAAATTCTATCTATACGGCTATCCCTTATCTGGCAATTTTAGCTTATTGCACTTGTAACGGTTCTCTGGTCGCGTTTGTTTCCTTTGTGTAGTGTTGTTAACTCGCGCATATTGCCAGACATATATTTACTTTTACAACCCATCTTTGCAAAGAAATTTACCGAATTCGTCCTCATTTACGACGTACAATAGAGAAATATCTTACGAATGTGACATTTTATGTTAGAATATTTAGCGAATTCTTTTGCAATTGTAAATAGCACCAGTTTTCATGTTGCTATTAGAGATATTTTGAAGCTTTTTGACGTTGTTAAATGCAAGTAAATATGCTCTATCATAGCCGGATATTCACATTTGATGATATTCAACATTCACATGTACGAACACTTTAGCGACTGACTGAATTAACTATTATTACTTGAAAGAGGTAATAAAAGAGACAAATTACAAAAAATAACGAAAAGCTTATATCATACGTTCTCATCACGTTTGCCTAAGTTTAAGCCCGAAAGGGTGAGTGGGATAAGTATCTCGTTTTTTATTATTCGCGGTGTTCCATCTGGTGTCCATTTTATTCTATTCATTTTCCCTGTATACGTAAGCAGGTTTTGCACATATGATTAAACTAAATTTCATTTATCTATTGCTGCAAAACTACTTATATTTTGACGAACGGAAAGGCATTTAAAATAAGCTTGAAAAAAGATTTGTAATTGCCTTTAGCACAAAATTATCTTTTAATTAATGCCTGCATAATGGCTCGTTATACAAGATCAAAGTTTCCATTAGTAACAGAATGCATAAATAAATTTATCAATTTTCAAATAGTCCATTCCTCACGTCCCACATTTTGCTGATATTAAATCACTTTTATAAAACCAATCTCTTCTCAAAGATGACGTTTAATTAGAAGACAACAACGGAAAGCCATTACGTTCTTTTAGATAAAATTTATTCGTCGCTGATTGCACAACTTCCGAAAACAAGAAATATTTGAAATCAAGGAAACAAATCATACATAACCTCACTGCTCCACTGATACATGATAGAGCTCACAGTTCTATGATACATCAAAGCTTACAAAATAGGCATACCAAAAATAAAAAGAAACACAAAAAAAGCTTCTCTCATAACGCTCGAGTAAATTAGCTGTCGAGTCATTTTTGTTTTGTTTTCATCGGGACTCTTGCTTCTTTTTAGTCAGTTTTAATCTGATTGAACTGCAGCCGGTTACTTTTTACGTTAAGTAGTCGTTGACGGCCGATCATTAATAATGTTTTAATTTAGAAAAATAGCAGTAGCTACCCATTATTAGTCTGTGTAATAATTGATTTTCGTCATTACCTCGTGTCGTATAATAGACGACCGCTAAAGAAGAGGCGCACTAATTTGAAAGAAATTCTTGTTTATCGAAACTGGGATGAACTGTACCAGGTATTCGATGTGAAAATGTAAACAAACCGACCGAATATTTAAGTGAAATTAATAGTGTTGATACGTTTTAATGTGAACGGTTTCGGAGAAGATGAAAAAAGTTCAAAGCTTTTGGATTAAATTCCAAATTCTCTCGCCGACTTGTAGGAATGCGTTCACTTCACTCAACTTCACCTGTGATATTCTATTTAAATAATGCCAGCAACGTTATTATTTTTAGAAATAAATTAGCTACAATGGAATAATAATAATAATAACCAATTACATGCACTGTTTTACTGGATTACATGACGCGTTTCTACAATAGATGGCGCTAGTTACTATTTGCAAGTGGTAGTTATCCGCGTCTATTTGTAAGCTACGTCATATGGTAACTGACAGTTCTAACCTAAGAAAAGTCGAGCGCAACTTTATATTTTTGTAAGAAGGAATATTATTATTAATATGTTTCTATTTAAATGCAGATGAAATTGGGTTTTTCTTTATTGTGTATTCAGAAATCGAAAAAGGAAATAATGTTCAAAATAACAGTTTTTTGCAGAATAATATATCTGGATTGAAATCAACTTTTGAGTTGTTTAAGAATTCTACCATAAAAGTATAGAAATTATAATTGGTACAATTTTTACCTGTTTCTGATTTATTATTATTATAAAAAAATATACCATGATTTTTCCGACAACCCAATAGAAGAGGAACATCAAAACATTTTATCCTGAAAAAATATAATAAAGGACTAAATTGAATATAAAGTCCTTCTTGAATCTTGGAGTTATCAATTGGGGCAAATGTTTCTGTAATGATAGTACTTATACACGTCTTTTAACCGTAGCTTCAAAGTTTATTTTGACTACGCAAATGTTACATCGGTCCACTGGATAAGGGAATGATCGTTTTCGTTGTTTTCTCATGGCTCAGTGAAACGCTATTGCAAATATTTCAAATGCTGCAGGTGTATACCCAACTTATTCAATTAGATACTGTTTTGATCAATTGGTTGTCGAAATGCGTATACAGAATTTACAAAAGTTAATGTGGAAAGGGGTTATATACCAACCTTATTGATCAAGTCAATCAACCACAGGCTCCATCAAATTCAACTAGATACTGTTTCATAGAAGTGTAAGTATTCAGGATATTTTATATATTACTACATATACACCATTACTTATTGATTATTTCCTCGGATGCGGACGGCTATGGTGCTCGTACCAATATAGCAGCTTTATTTATCATTTGCTGTACAGTCAATGTGTTTTCAGAAGTGACAGATTTTGGCCAACCTTTACGGACATCATCATGTGGAGAATTACATTCCCTACCATATTATTTATATACAATCACCCGAGATGGAATTTCACTCCCAAAAGCAGAACAATGCATTGATTACTAGCAATCAAGACATTGTTCATCTTTAAGACCAACTTTAAAATCATCGTAAACTATCGCACGATTGTATTCTCGTGAAAGATTCATTCGTAGTTTTTGCAAATTCTTCTATTTGTTTTTGGTTGATATAGATTTAATGTATTGGGTTGGCAACTAAGTACTTTCCGTTTTGTAGTATAAAATAAAACACTTTTTTTTAAACAAAGAATAGTTTTTAATCAATTACATATTTTCCATTTTGCTCAATGACCTTTTGCCATCTTTCTTTCAGCTGCATAATTCCGCGCTCGTAAAATTTCTGGTCTTTATCAGCAAAAAACTGAACCAGGTACGAGTGAAAGTCATCGTCATTTGTGGAAGTTTTACCATTCAAAGAATTCTGCAAACTTCGAAATAAATGGTAATCAGATGGTGCTAGACCAGGGCTGTATGGGGGATGTGGCATCACTTCCCAGCCAAGCTCCAATAGTTTCCCACGAGTTGCCAAAGATGTGTGAGGCCTTGCATTATCTTGGTGGAAAACTACACCTTTCCGATTTGACAATTCTGGCCGTTTTTCTTTGATTGCTTCATCCAGTTTTATTAATTGTTGACAGTAAACATCAGAATTGATCGTTTGGCTCCTTGGAAGCAGCTCAAAAAACACAACACCTATGCAACCCCCCAAACTGACAGCATGATCTTTTTTGGATGCAATTCAGCTTTCGATGTGGTTTGAGCTGGTTTATCGTGTTTGCTCCATGATCGTTTTCGAACTATGTTACTGTACAGGACCCATTTTTCATCACCAGTGATGATTCTTTTTAAGAAAGCGTCGCTTTCATTTCGCTAAGGTGCATATCGCAAAAGTTGATTCTTTGTGTAAAATGAATTTCTTTCAATTCATAAGGTACCCAAATATCAAGCTTCTTAACTAGCCCAAGACATTTTTAATGTTTTTCAATTGTTGTGTGCGATACAGGTAGCCTCTCGGCAACCTCTCGGACAGTTATATGACGATCCTCTTCAATTATGACTTTGATTTGGTCATCATCAACTTCAGTAGGCCGACCAGAACGTTGCTCATCTTTGAGGGAAGAATCTCCAGAACGGAATTTTTTATACCAATTCTGACACGTGCGCTCTGTTAAGCAATTAGCACCATAAACTTCACATATCTTTTTGTGAGCCGCAGCAGCTTTTTTCCTTTACGGAAATAAAATAGTAAAATATATCGAAAATGTTCGTTTGTGCACTCCATTTAAAATTAACCCACAACTAATAGCTTTTATAAAAATCACGCACTACTTACTTCTGAAGTTACGTCAAAGTGACTAGTATCACGCGACAAACGGTAAAGTACAGCACTAACGTACGTTATACAAAAAATAAAGCAACGCTCTCTATCAATAAAAACCGAAAGTACTTAGTTGCCAACCCAATATAAAGAGCATCCCAAAATTTCCCCTCTTATGAAAGAAGAACAACATTCATGAAAGATTCCTTGAACATAGAGGGAGAATGTGGAATATGAAAATGGTGGAAAATTAATATATTGTAGATTTCCTTGCAAAAACCTTTATCAAATATTTAAATTTAAATATTAACAGCACCTATTAAAATTGAAATCAAAATAATAAAATAATTTTAAAGCCAAGTAGTCCGTTATTAAATAACTTTTCAATACTTATTAAATAAACATAATACACTATACATTATGTATGAAATTTAATACGCATTAAAAAACGATACGGATTTTAAATTATATATCCAGAATCAACTTTCGCGTTTGCATTATTCATTCTATATGATCCATATACATATGTAAATACACGTTTTGCCTCTGGGAATGAAACAATTTTTGAGACGTAACAGAAAGGTATTTTATGTACCTTTCAACACATTGCAAGTATTTTTAATATCGAAATTAATTAATTACTGAAACGTATAGCGTACGTATAGTATCCGTGTGGTAATTTTCCATATTAATACACTTACTTTTACAGAGTTCCCGTCAAAACATTTGCCTCTCCATTTATGTTAATTTAATTAGCTTTCCATTTCGTTTTTGTTTCTCTTCTAATTAGATAATACGAAAAATGTTCATTTGTAATTTACTTTTTTTTTGCCAGACAAACGTTTCTATTTTACATTGTAATAACATTCAAATTACAAAGGGAGAGCATTGCTTTATTGAAATGTAATGAGGTCATATCATCAGATCAGAACTGCTGCTTGGAATACTTATATTACTGTGTTGACCGGAAAGTTCGAGCGGGTTTAACTGTAGATGGCGTTAAGGTAAAATTTTCGGGATATATTTTCTGTACGTAATCAAACTTGTCCAATACTCGGTAGTGACATGTCAACTACACGCTTTGTTAGTAACGGGTGGGCCATCTATCGGTTTAAATTTGAACCACCGGTTATTTCGAATCTGGCAATAATGTCATTCTATTCTGTCACAAAATTCAGTATATTATCTTCACTGAACGAAATGAATCGATTTACGCTTGAGCAACGTTGGGATTTATTACAAATTTATTTCCAAAACAAAGACAATTGGTCGGAAATTGCACGAAAATGTCGTACAAAATTTGGTCGCAGAAAAGGGCCAACAGTGTTCGCTATACGCAAGTTTATTGCTAAAGTTCGTGAAACTGGTTTCATTGTTGATGCGCCAAGACGTGAGTGTGCTCGTTTAGTGCGTACACCCGAAAATATCGAAGCTGTGGCTGAGAGTATGCATGAGAATCCATCAACATCAATTCGTCATGGTTCTCAAGAATTGAACATTTCACGCACCAGTTTATGACGCCTTACAAAGTTCAATTGGTTCAAGAGTTGAAGCCGCATGACCATCGGCTTCGTTTTCGCTTCGCTAAATGGGCCAACGAGAAACTGCACGATGATGTCGATTTTGCCAAAAAAATCATCTTTTCGGGTGAAGCTCATTTTCATCTTGGTGGGTATGTTAACAAGCAAAATTGCTGTATTTGGGGCTCAGAAAACCCACACGTGGTCTTACAGAAGCCAATACACCCATTACGAGTGACTGCTTGGTGCGGCTTATGGAGCGGAGGCATCATTGGCCCATATTTCTTTGAAAATGAGGACGGCGCAACCATTACGGCCAATGGAGACACCTATCGCACCATGATAACCGATTTTTTTGTACCCGCTTTTCATGGTATTAATGTTCAAGATGTTTGGTTTCAACAGGATGGTGCAACTTGCCACACATCTCATGCCATAATCGATTTATTGCGCTAAACGTTTGATGGCCGTTTAATTAGCCGAAATGGTGATGTCAATTGGCCGTCAAGAAGCTGCGATTTGACACCGTTGGACTATTTTCTGTGGGGCGCCGTTAAAGACAAGTGCTCTGCCGACAAATCAGAGAAAATTGAGCATTTGAAGGCCAACATTCATAATGCCCTTGCCGAGATACGACCCCATACACTCGTAAATTGGTCCGATTGAATGGGGTACTGAGAACCAGCCGCGGCAGCCATATGAATGAAATAATATTCCATCTCTAACCGGAACAATTGTATGTACTACACAACAAAAAATAAATTTGGCAAAATTTCAAACCGTTTTTGTTTTATTGCATTTTTAAATTTAAACTTTTAAATGGCCCACCCGTTACAAGCAATTTGACAACAAGTTATTATATTTTACAAGGTGACTTGAAATGGGAGGAAGTAACGTGTTCTTTCGCAGCATTTTATGTTGTTTTATTTTCACAAAGACAAAAGTGCAAGTGAGACTAAAAGCAAATTATGAGCTGTGTATGGAAAAGATGCCGTAATGGGGCGTGAATACCACAAGTATAAATATCGTTTGGAAGAAACTGGTATCAAATTTGTTCCTCATGCTAGTCGACTTGTTTCTACGTATATCGACCGAATAGTTAATTTAGTTGATTCAGAACCACATATTATAGATCTGGAAATCGACGGAAAATTAAATATAGGTCAATCGCCAGTTGCTTAACAGCATTTAGCTTGGCACGGTGAAAAATTCAACTTCTAACGCATGTTCTGTCTCAGTACTTTTAACAGGCTTTTTACGGGCAAGTGTATAGCGTAGAACTAGAATTGGACGCAAAATTTCAATTATTGTTAATTCCACACACTCGACCACCACGCTACGCTGCGTTAGTTGGGCAAGAAACAGTCCTTCGCAGGACTATCCTGATAACATCAAAGTACATAAATTCTTTAAAAATGGAAATGGCCCAATTTGTGCAATTGGTCTTTGAAAGTTTTTTCTTGTACACGACAAAGTGGAGGTATCCATATCCTCTAATCATATCACAAATAAAAATAAATGAACTCACTAATTTCAAGTAAGCAAAACCTACACAGCGTCATACGGGAACACAAACTGAAATAGCGTCGACAATTAGATACCGAATTATTACAATGACAATTCACAATGCCCTTAAAAGAACTCGTCCGCATATAAGATAAAAGCATTAGTGAAAAGGTTAACGACAGGTACAAAGAAAATACCGTCCCAATTTTTTTTTATATATATATTATATTGAATTATATTAGTTGAAATAAAGAAAAAATACCTTAAAGGACAGCGGTTGAGAACAGAATCAGATACTGTCAAAACTTTAGAGGCGATTTTGAAGAAGTTCTCAAAAGAACTACTTTTGTCATGCCTTTGAACAATGGCAGTACCGTTGGAGTAAGTTTATTGTACCACAGGGGGATTACATAGAAGGTAATAAAATTAGCCTGGATTAAAGCCAATAAAATTCTAGCAAAACTAGTCTCAGCCTTTATTGAAAATTCAACACTGCTTTAATTAGGTATATTTTTATCATGCTGTAAAGTGTAAATTAACATATTATACTTTGTCTATCTTTTGGTTGTTGTAAATATAATTATATAAACACTAACAAAAGATGTACCAACTCAATATCTTAGAGTAAATAAATAACTTTGGACATCTAATCATCCTTTAAATATTATTGAACATTAAGCTATCAGTAAGAATATTATATATAGGCGTATTCTAATTTTCATAGATAATAATTTTTAGTTTTAGTTCTAGTAATAAGTGCTTCTTGTAGTTTGAGAATTGTTTGCTGTATTGTGTGAATTTCGAACAAATAAATCTTCTTGTTAAAATTCTTGAGTGTTTTAAAAAAAGCTGATTCAAGAAAAAGAACCAAAATTATATTATTAAACTACACGAAATTTTCTGATACTTAATTCGATTAGAAAATACAACTTTAGTTAAGATTAATTTTTTCGAAGGAAAATAACGGAAACGTTTTGATTATTTCGATGTGCTCGCAAGAATTATCCTGATTATTACGAAATTTATTACTATTATTTAATTCGATTAGGAAACGGAATATTATTTAAAAATCTATTTCCCTTTGATCCAAAATTGATTACCCAACACTGGATAACACATGAGGGTGTTCGTCGCAGTGTCTGTACAAAAAGAGGGTGGCCTACTGGAGATTTATGATCATTGTTAGTAGATGCGTCGACCGGAACCGGCCTTTTCTTTAAACGTCCCCCGGGACCAACCACCAGACAAAACATTACATTACTGCTAAGTGGTGCCCGCTAAGTTGAAATATGCATCCTCCTAAACGAGTTACTAACTCGAAACAAGTTATCCGCCGGTTCGGAAATGCAACGTATGCGATATTGTCGCCTGTACGGTGCTTTACACGTGACATCAATTAGGGAAATAACGTAATAGTCTTTTGACAAAAACCTGAAACGAGTTTATAATTAAGGATCGCCCTTAATGAATTATTCATTTGGCGTTCGATTTGATAGGTGCATCATGGAGAAGGGCGAAAAAGTAACTCAGTAATTTGTTGGTGTATTGAAAAAAAATATTCTTTTTCTGAAAAATAAACGTAGACAAGTGTTTTCTCAGCGATTCCCACCGCTATCTTTTATAAAAATAGATGCAGGTGTGTAACAATTTGATTCTGATATATTTCTCGCGGTGGTATTGGGTTGTTTGAAAAGTAATTTCGAGTTTACTCGCGAGAGTTGTTAGTTGTTTAATCGGCCAACTTCATTCTAAACCATTATATTGGGTCGGGGAAAAAGTTCGTGGCGTTTTTCCCGATAGATGGCATTGGTTGCCGATAACTAAAGAACAACAAGTCACAGCGACACCACCGACGGCTCGTTTTTTAGATGACCTTCCGAACGTTAGTTTGAGCGTAGAAACATTGTAATCGGTGCAGTGGTTGGAAAGTTATTCGCACTTGAAAATGGAGAAGAATAATGAGAAATTTCGCTATATTCTGCAATATTATTATGATAAGGGGAAGAACGCTGCGCAGGCTTATGATAAAATTTGTGCTGTGTACGGTGAAGGTACTTTATCGAAATCTGTTGCGCGGAAATGGTTCGCTCGCTTTCGTTCTGGAAATTTCAATGTGAAAGATGAGTCGCGCTCCGGTCGTCCAATCACTGAAAAATCTGATGAAATTCTTGAAAAAGTCCAACAAGATAAGCATATCAGCAGTGTCGATATTGGCATGGAGCTAGGCATTGACCACAAAACTGTTTTGAACCATTTACACAAAGCTGGTTACAAAAAAAAGCTTGACGTATGGGTTCCTCATGAGTCGAGCGTGAAAAACATGATGGACCGAATTAACATCTGCGATGCGCTGCTGAAACGGAATGAAATCGAGCCGTTTCTGAAACGTTTAATAACCGGAGATGAAAAATGGATTACGTACGATAATCGGAAGCGTAAGAGATCGTGGATAAAGGATGGTGAGCCGTCACAAGCGTTCGCTAAGCCAACATTGACGCCAAAAAAAGTGATGCTGTGTGTATGGTGGGACTGGAGGGAAATCGTCCACTACGAGCTACTTCCAACTGGTCAGACGATTGATTCTCAACTCTACTGTGCACAACTAGAGAGATTACGCCAGGCGATTGAAAGAAAACGGCCCGAATTGATTAATAGGAAAGGTGTTGTCTTCCATCATGACAACGCCCGACCACACACTTCTTTGATGACCCGTCAAAAATTGAGAGAGTTTGGTTGGGAAGTTTTGATGCACCCACCTTACAGTCCGGATATAGCACCCTCTGACTATCATCTGTTTCGATCTCTGCAGAACTCTCTCAATGGAATTAAGTTGGTTTCAAAAGAAGCCTGTGAAAACTACTTGATTCAGTTTTTCGACCAGAAACCACAGAAGTTTTTCACCGATGGGATCATGGATCTACCAAAAAAATGGCGAAACATTGTCGATAATAATGGAGCATATTCGGTTTAAATGAATTCGTCCACGCGCCATGCGGGGACCACTTGAATTTTACTGAAAAAACGCCACGAACTTTTTCCCAGACCCAATATATATTATACCGTATGTCATTATATATTTTGACAGCTTACATTTTAAGGTTAGTTTATAAAGAAGAAAGTTTTTGATTATTTGCGTTTTTTCTCGGTCAAATTTTGTAAATGAGAAATAATGGTGAGTATTTTCGACATATTTGTTTTATCACTATCGAAAAGGTAAAAGCGCAGACGAAGCACAAAAAAAGGGTGAATATATAGGAGAAGACGTTTTAAGAGAATACTAATGCCGAAATAGATTTGCGAAATTTCGTTCGGGTTTCTTTAGACGTCAAGGATGCACCTTGTTCTAGAAGGCCACCTGAAGCTGATGCGGACAAAACGTGTTGATTCAATCAAATATTCAAATGACATGAGGAGAAATTGCTACGAGATTAAATTTGTCGACGTCGACCATTTATGATATTTAAGTTCCACTCGTTCTTAGAGAAAGATATTTCCTGCGTCGCATTCACGTCTGTGATTTGCTTGTGCAACATGAAGAAAATTATCTATTTCTGAAACGAATCGTAACTGAGGATAAAAAAATGTATTGTTTACAATGTTGGAGCACTTGTTCCGATTTTTATACAATTCTTTAGATGGAAAATCATTTAATTCCAATGAGAACGTCAAAAATCACTTTGGTCTATTTCTTGCAAGTAAGGATCAAACGTTTTACTAGCATGGAAACATGCTACTATTAAAAAGATGGCAAAATGTATTGGACCAAAGTAGTCAGTACAAACATTTATAAAAGAATTGTTGTTCATTTCCATTAAATGTGACATCTAAAAGCTACCCATGCTGTGGAGAATTGCAGTGGATATTGCTTGGGCATTTCCAAAGACTCGATACAATTCGTGACTCAACATTTGCAGATTTCAAATAGATGACAAGGCTGGACTGTACAACCCGTGCCGACGAAAGTTACAAAAAGCCTGTAAAGCACCCTATACTACCAGCGAGTCTAGTCTATTAATGACGTCGTGTATTGGCTGCGAAAAACTGCTCGGTGTCACTTCGAAGTGGTATATGTCGATCATTTAGTACCCTACAATGGAACTAAATCATAGTGTAACGGGGACAGTCATTCTTAATAAGGGGGCAATGTCGCGAAACTTAGCAGGCCATTTATGCAATTTCAAGTAGTTTAAAGCAATTTCTAACAACATTCTATTGATTTTTTAAACAAAATAAAAAATTAAAAACAGTTGTTACTTACTGTGAATTAAAAAGTAAATAATTCATTCAAAATTTTACTTGCACTTACATAAAATTACCATTTCTCTAGTTATATTAGCTACATTCAGCAAACAAATCATGTTTGTTTCTAGCTTTGCTTCTATTTTTCCCTTTGTATATTTTTGAAAGCTTTCGATAGTGTAAGATACACATTTGCTTTCACGGAATAGCCGACGCATGATATTGATATTACGTACATTTAGTTCATGCACAGCGAACAGTTAATAGTTGTACGTAATATCGGTGCATATTTTTATGTATGGCGAGAGGTCTCTTTCGACACCGGGCATTTATTATGTTTCATGTCCCTTCTCTTTGCCATTGTAAACTGAGAGTTATGCGTACGAACTGTGCGTCTATTATGCTCGTAAAAGGCCGATTTGTAAAGATAGTTTAGTACAATGGCTAAATACCCGATCCAAACAACGTCACGAACGAGTTGTAATCCGAGAAGTTCTGCTATCGACAAAAACAATCGCTAAACTTTGTTCACGAAATAAAGAGTTTACCGTGGCGCGGTGTTTACGGTTCGAAACGGAGCAGGAGATGAAAGCGAAAAGAAGAAAGACGGACGCTTTATCGGGGATACGATTTTAAAGGATTATATTAGAAAATAGTATGGTGTGTTCCACGGGTTCCCAAGAATATTAATTTTCATAGATATATAAGTGGGCCCTTTAAAATATTATAACAAAGAAACTACAGGAAATCTTGTTTATTTACAAAAAGTAATTTAATACTTTCTTAATTTTATTTCACAACCTAAAAGTACAAAAATAAGAAAGTTTTCAAATATGGACTCGAAGAAACGTAATGATTTTTTAGATTATCAAGTATTTATCGGATTTGGAGTTGAGTAAACAATCGGTTTTAAACTACTTCATACATTTTGGATTGGGTTTAGATCTGAAGAGTTACCTAACCACAACCACGCCAACACGGGCACTATCTTTCATAAATTTTCTAAAATTTAAAGAATCAATGGAATTAGTATTGATCCATTATAGATTTGTTCTGAACTTGCTGTTTCGCTCATTGTAATCTCATTTTCTTCATCCTCTCGATCAATCTTTGCTTTTTCGCTGGCCGGTGACTATAAATCGAGATTGTAAAGTTCGTCTCGGTACTTTAATGTTATCTGTTTCTAAGACGGGCTGCAGCTCTCTAACAGGTCGCTGTCGGCTCTCTAATGATCTTTCTACAATTAATCTGTCTCCGCAACCCGTTGTCTTTTTCTTTCTTCTACAATGAATGTGTCCGTTTCAAGAGGATGTTAGGTTTTCTGCAAGTAACTTTGCCACCCTGTTCATTATTTGATAAGAAACACATTCGCATCTCGCTATTTATCGATGAGAATTGTTCCTAGTTTTTAATAGATCATCTTTTGCTACATTTTTGCACTGATAATGTCTTTGCATTTTGCTATTGTTCCAAAATCGCGATCCTCCACACAACGCACAGAAAAAAGGTAAAACAAAACCAAGATGTCACAAAATTTTAAACTAATTATAATATTTCATAAATTCATTTTACGCATACAACACTGCATACATAATGACGAAAAGCAGGTAAAAGTAAACTACCTATAATTGCGTTTAACCTCTAAGGGATTATCACCAATACTACAAGAGAAGATATTTTAATCACTGAAGGTTGATATATAACCCCTTTCCACATTAATTTTCGTATTCTGTATACCTATTTCGAAAACTAAGTTGTCATTATCAGCAAATAATTAAACAGTGTCGCACCTGGACAAAAATTATCTGCTGATGATGACAACGTAGTTGCTGAAATACGTATACAGAATACGAAAATTAATGTGGAAAGGGGAGTATATATTAACCTTAAGTAATTAATTTAATCAACCACAGGCTCCATCAAAATTACCTTCAAGATATTTTAACAACAGAAAATGTGATATAATAACTCTAAATATTTCTAAGAGAAGAGAGTGGCCCTAACTTAATTGCGCAGTACTGTATAGGTGTTTAATTGTAGAGATCTTAAGAGAATTATGAAGATTTGTTTATTGTTAAAATTAGTAAAATTAATTTGCATATGCGAAATAAGTGTTATGAAAATTTTGAACGACCTGCTAGATACGAAGGGGTCTGCAAGTGGATTTTCAGATTACTTACACCAAAACAGAAACTGCTGAGAAAGGAAGTTTTTTTCGAGAAAATTTATTTCATCGTGTTTGTGAAAAGAACTATGCCCGGATTATATTTTTTGCTTTATTTCTATGCTTTTATCCCCTTTTCCTAGATATCGTTACCGACACACTCCTTATTAATATTGTACAGGCTTTCTAATTTTTTCATTTCTATTGTATATGCGAGTATAATATTTAGCATACAATAATTACGGTCTTGACAGAAATCTCTGGCTTAGTTGACACATTAAAAATGATTAATAAACATAAATGGAACCAAAATTCATTTCACGCGCCACTAGAGCGATTCGAATCTAGTATGTTCCGCGGGTGATTTCAAAAATCCCTCTTCAATCCAACACAGATTTTCAACCCTCCACAATGAGGAGATCAATTTCGGTTCAGTAATTCGTGATTACTTCTTCTTATTGTTATTACAGTACATTAAATGTCCCCATACCTATACGAGTGGACGGCTTGATTCAAAACAAGTACCGCGCCATATAGCACCTCGTTTATTATTAGACTTAAAGTTACAATATTAAGACGTCATTATTTGTTATGTTTGCTATGATATACAGCCCAATTATATATATTTTATTTTACTTTCTGATTTCAAATTATATTATACGAAGTGGGAAATCCGTTCATAAATATATTACATAACCAACGAAATAAAAAAACGTAATACCGTCAGAACCATATCTCGTGATATAATAAACTTGCAAGCTGAAAAAATATGAAAGCAATTATGTAAATACGTAAAAAATAACGTAAGGGTAGACACGTCAAAGTCCATTATTGTTACTTTACATCGCGTAATTTTCTCAGAAAGATGTTAATTTGAATCGATATGGGCGTAAATAAAGTAATGTTAATAAATAAAATGACTACGGAATATAAATTGTTCGTCTGTCAGTTGTACGAATGCGTTACAGGAAGCAGTAAAACATCGGTACAAAATTGGGTTTGATCAACTGAACGGATAATTTCAGTAATTAGAATTTAATATTTTCCGTCCAGTTCATCTACAACGAGGAAATTATGGGTTATCCAATAAATTTTTTATTAAAGTAAAGACGGAAATGTATATTTATGTATTTAAAAGTGCTCATTAAAAACCTATCTAGTACTTAGAAATTTTTATAGAAGGATTGTAGCGAAAAATTGCAGTACATCAATATACGAGGGTGTGTCAAAGTGTTCCTTCAATTTCACAAAGGGCCAGAGAGGTGGCGGAGTGACGCTAAAACACAGAAGAAAGCAGCAGCTTCGGTAAAAAGATGGATGCCCTACTGCATTGAAGAAGCAAATCTGTTATGCATTTTTTTAGTTGTGAAGGTGTCAAACCAATCAAAATTCATTGCAGAATGACGATTATTCGTGTTTGACACTGCAAGTAGCGGTGTACAAAGTATAGAAGCGGCACAACTTCTGTAAAGGGTGCTTCAAGGCCGGGTCAGGCCCATTGTATTAGTGGAAAACTGTGCATAATTCTGAAAGAAGTAGTGACGACTTTGAAGATTAGTTATGATTCGGCGCAGAATATTGTCCACGTTGTACTGAAGTTGAATAAAGTGTCTGCGAGATGGGTGCAATATCAGTTGATACCCAAATCGAAAGATAGAGAGGGGAACTTTTGCATCGCTTTCATGTCGAATTTGATGGATTTCTGGAAAAAATTGTTATATTCGATGAGACCTGGGTTCACGATTAAACGAAGAAATGAAAAGGCCAAGCAAGAAATGGCGCCACAGCTCATTGCCTAAATTCCGCACGCGCAATCGCCTATTGGAGAAGAAATGCTCACTCTCTTGTGGGATGCAAAGGAAGTAATTTTGGAACATTACATGAATAGAGAAGTGACAGTAACCGGTACTTCTTATTCAGAAATGCTTAGAAATCAACTTCGCCCTAAAATCAGAACTAAACGACGGGAACTTCTGACTTCAGTTGTACTGTTACAGTATGACAACGCCCGACCTCATACAGCCCGTTCGCAATTCAGACTATGCAAGACGTGTAATTTGAATGTCTAGTATACCTCCCTTATTTACCTGGCCTTGCTCTTAATGACTTTTAATGTGTTCGAATCAGTCAAAGAAGCAACGAGAGGCAAGCATTTCAGAAGTGAGGAAGAAGTAAACACCGCAGTGTAAAAATGGTTACAGTCACGTGTGAATATTTAAAGAATAAGTGAATATTTAAAAGTAAATGGATCTAAACCAACGGCGAATCTTGTGTTCAATTCTGCTTAGTTCAATATTAGAGGAGGCAAGCAGAGAATATAAGTAAGAAGCGAAAAATTATATCTCTGGACTTTTGAAGAAGAAAATAGCATGTACATATATTTGATATACGTTAAAGTTTGATCTATGTTAAAGTTAAAGAGGTCCCAGCTTCAAGAAAGGCAGACGTTTTTTTAATGCAATTTTGGACTCATTGGCAATAATTAACAGGCAAAAGCTAAAACTAAATAGAATGGAAACGGGGGTTTCCAGAAAAATGTAAGAAGAAGAAAGACACATAATTATAGAAGCATATAATACAACATTCTTAGTACGGAAAACAAAAAACTAGTGGAAGAAATACATAAAACAAAAAGCATCGGCAAGATAAGGAGTAGTCCAGAAAAAATTCGAATGCAAGGAATGGAACGCAGAACTGAAAACAGCAGTAAAACAAAGATGAGAAAGATGGAACTTTGTGTTATCGTGGAGTTTTTATTGTCAATGATTCGTGTCATTAAAATATTAACGGCTTTTAATTTGCATACAGGCTGTATATACAAATGATATTACTAACGCTTAAAGCAACACTTCTTCTCTCTATTTTTGCTGTACATAAAAAATGTCATTCTTGTTACATTATTGAAATATAATTTCGTTCTGTGCTTAGTTTTGTACTAATTTCTCTTATGCAGGGTAGGGATGCATTCGAATGTCTTTGAAAGAACTACTTAGATTTTAATAACATTTTTTGCATTCAATTTATTATCCGGGAAACATATTAATTTACCGGAAGCAATTAACAACTTTTCTATAATTTAAACTGTTTCCTCAAATGTTATTATACGTTCAGTTTTGCACATTAGTGTATATATCAATTTAATTTTCTTCTGTCCAGATTTTGTCGACCACTCCCAAATAAACTATTGTTATTGCATGTATCACACTTTACAATATGCGTTACATACAGCAATCGATGCCAATAATTACTGAAGTGAACCGCGCAAGTTTGTCTTTCAAACGGTTATCGATAAACAACTACCGTAATTACAGTGAAATAATGATTTTATGGGTCGTGTAATGCATCTAGTGTAACAAATTAAACGTCATGCGTACGCGGGGTTGCAACTATGACTAATCAGTTTGATCCGTCCTTTATAACTCAATCATACGGGCAGTGCGTTGAGCTTTACCAGGCCTCCTCACAACGTGACTGCAAGAACGAATTGTATGTACATATACCCTCTTCTGCGCCTCCCATGATTCGATATTTCAATTATAAACAAAAGAGTAAGCGTACCATCGCTGTAAATGCAAATGCTCCAGATAATCAAAGCATTGTATCTACCTTGGTAATTTATCTTGTAATGTCGACCGCACACTGACAGCTTTTGCATCTTATTAGAATTCGTTCCTGTAATGAATCCGTTAGATCGTCTCATCAAGACAATGCGATTTGTGAATTAATTTTTAATACTTCTAATATCAATCGCTTGATCGATCGAGTGACAACATCTAATTGATTCCAGATTAAAACTGCAAACCGGCTTAGTTATTTCAGTATTTTTTTAGCTTCAATTTGTCAATATTCCAATGTATATTTCGTTGCTATTCGTGATTGCAACTTACCTGATGGCAATTGGACATAGATTGTAGACATCGTGACTTACCTGGAAAAAGAGGAAAATATTACATAAATTCAATAAACGTTAGTAATTATTACAAGAGACATTGCAACACTTTCGTTTGCAATTCTTAAAACTTTTAACGGCTGTAATTCTACACGAAATGCGAAATCATTTTTAAAAGTAATAATACATAAGTAAAGTGACCGTAATTCAATTGTTTGCAAATCGAAAGTATAATTTTAACATTTAAAACAACATTCTCGTATTATATTGGCTTTTGCAATGTTGGTAGGTAATTGAGTTGCGCAAACAATGTTTCAAAGAACTAATTGGAAGATTATATTCGAACGCTGTAATAACAATAACAATAATAATAATAATTAAAAAATAAATATCAAAACACTACATTACATACAATAAACCATCTACTCTACATAGACGATAGAAAATTATTTGTCTTAACTCTTTCAGGGTTGATGGTCAGTTATCTAACCACCTATTTAAGAGTTCTCAAAACCACTGTTTATGCCGTCTGATGCCAATTTGTTAAGCAATTCCTTTTTTTAAAGTCGTCGTTGATCGTTTAATTCGAAACTTTTACTCCAGGGCATGCTGGGTAGATTAACAGATTTATTTGAAAATGTGGAAATGTGTTGTTTTTTAACGGGACTTTCCCGAATGTAAAAAAAAATGCTCAGGGTTTATTATTTAAGGAATTCGGTGTTACTCTATAGTATAGTGTCCGTTTAATTATTTTATAACAAAAGTATTATAATATATTATATAATCTACGATAAATAAGGTAAGTAGCACGGTAGTTAGATTACTAACCACTGTGACTATAGTAGGTTTCATAAAATACATATTTATGTTGCATTATAAGGATGCCGCGTGTACTTAATGAACGTGATATAGAAGATATTTTGTTGGAAAGTATACCTTCTGATTGCGAAAGTGTGTGCAGTCTTGAATCAGATGAAGGAGAAAATTATGAGATGCAAACGAACCCGATGGTGCTCGGTGACATACCTTCTGGGCTCCAGCTAAATCTTAAAGATGAATTTGACTCGAACGATGGCATTACCATTTCAAATTTGCCTGACACTACTGGTAGTGCTACTACGAGTGCTTCATTTACTCAAACTGTTATGAGAGAACCAAAATGGAAGAACATTTTCAGAAGGGGGCAACCGGAGTAGTATACTGGGGGTAGGGGTGTATCAAACGATATAATAGAGTTAGGGGATGTCACACCTACGCCTATTGTTTAGATTTCGATATATATACTGGCAAGGATAGTGACAAAGTACAAACTGATCTCGGTGGTAAAGTTGTTTGACAATTTTGCATGGATTTGAAATTGAAAAATGACAGTCTTTATTTATAATTATTTCAATAGCTATGCCTTGCAAGAGACTTGTACAAAGATAACATATTTGCTTGTGGTACCGTAAACTCAAATCGTAAATATTAACCTATACTAAAAGAAGACAATGGTCTAAACAGGGGAGAACACGATTACAGAGTCGGTGACATAAATATCGCCTTTCTAAAGTGGAAAGACAAAAGATCAGTTTTCATGCTTACGAACTACATAGATCCGAGAAAGACTGGTATTGTTACTAGCAGGGAACACAATGGAGCCAAAAATGAAATAGCTTGTCCTGAAGCAGTGATACAATACAACAATTCTATGAACTATGTGTACAAATTCGACCAGCTAAAAAGCACTTTTGCTATAGACCGAAAATCACGTAAATGAAAAATCGAATATTTTTTCATTTTTTAGACTGTGCTATCACAAACTCCTACATTGTGTACATGGAAGCAGCTCACCAACAAAAATTTTCGAAGAAGTGTTTACTAAGGGATTCTGGCACCAACTCAGATGAAGAACTCTGAATTATGCTCTAAATGCTCCCACAATAGCTATACATCTTCTCCTGTGCAAATAAAGCGGCATAAACCAGCAGTACCAACAGAATTACGTCTAGAAAGTAGCATGCATCAGCCAGAGTGAACCACTTCACGAAAATGCGCAAAATGCAGCATTAAGAAAAGTCCGGTGCGTACTATATGGCAATGCAACACCTGTAAAGTCCCTCTTTGTATACGAAAATATAAAACGTGTTTTTCAGATTTTCATAGAAAATAAATTTGCTTATATATTATACTAAACTTTTCTTAATGATTTGTTATGCCAACAGCCATGGTGGTTAGTATGCTAACCACCCTAATTTGTAAAAGCCCAAACGGTTTTTTTTCTTTTTTTACATGTTTTTCATAATAAATAAACGTTAATTAACCTAAAAATGCAATTGTTTTTTTTTCTGAAGTTATGTATAAGAAAGCGTGGCTGAAAGAGTTAAGTAAAACGCAAATGCAAGCAAGGGCTTTTTAAAATAACAGAAGAGTTTACCAAAGACATTGTCCTGGAATTTGGAATAATCAAAGATAAAATATCATATCGAAACGGGAAAATTTAAAACAAATATGGAACAGGAAAAACTTATAAACGCTTGGCGTTTGGTGAAAAGGACAGAAAGTTGTACTGCTCTACGTGTAATTTTGCGTGTTATAAAATTCTTGGTTCGCCTTACTTGTTTATATTACGTAGGCTTAATTTAAAACTTCCTTAAATGTCTTTTTTGCAGAATACGGAATAGCGTATTTATGCGTCCGGCTTTAAAAATGCATTCAGTTTTATTACGCGGGTGGTTCCGTCCATAAAATAAGACGATCTCACATAGATCTTAATAAATATCGTAAATTGAATACCGCAAGGATTTATCCAATTAAAAGCGGTTTGCTGTATGAAAAAAAGAGTCGAATGCTTGCACCGTAATAAAACTGTCACGGTAGCCGCTCGCGGTAAAACAATCGCAATGTGGTCAAGATGCCAGAACGTTTCGCATTGCACCTGACGAAATTCCGTGCCGGGCTGAAACAGGACAATTAAATCAAAGTGTCCGTTGCGTCGGTGTTAATAACGGACTCAGTGCCACCAAACCGATCGTCTTTTGTCCGCGGACCCGTTTTTCAACTTTTCCGCGTAATTTATGTCGTGCGTCTCTCGTCCGATCTTCGCTTGTCCGCTCCTTCGACTTTCGTTTTTCTTATTTCTCCCTCTTCTTTTCCCTACTTCGTTTTTCTCCTGTTTCGACGCGTTTTCTTTTTTGTTTTTCGAAGCATCTGATGCTCGGATTTTGTCTGTTTTATTTGCCGATCGGTCGCCTTTGTTTTGTAAATACGACCTATTGTTTCTTCTCGGTCGGATAAGAAATGTGGTTGCATTCTGAAGATATGGCATTCCTGAAATATCTATAACACTAGTGCCATATCTCCGAGTTTTCTATCTTTTGCAACTCCATTACATTGAATGTAACATACGTACACGTTAATGCACCTGTGCAACTATCCTTGATGTGTACTTTATTAATTACTTGAATTAATTAATGCGATCTAGGTCGTAATACTATCATCGTACTGATAGTGTTCTTGGTAAAAATACATACAGTCACCGACGTGTTTTTCCCTTCGTTTGGAAGACTTTGACATGAAAATTGTAGCACTGAAAATGTTTGCATTTAATCAAAAAATCAGCTTTTCTACTAGAGTTCCGCTTCAAGACATTCATTTTCGATTTGCAAAAATCATATTCTTTCCAAGCTCCCACATTGGCATACTACGTGAATCACGGTTTCTTCTACAATTTGGCAGAATCGCCAGAAGAGAAATACAAAAGTATATATAAAGAGGAATGTGGTGGGGTAATGGTAACGCTTTCGATGGCGGGCGTAATATGTAATATATCACTTAGGATCGGTTTTATAATCATAATATAAACTAGAAATAACGTTATTCGAAGAATAAATTTCTATTTTACATTTTACAAGTGAGGCACAGAGGGCGAATAATGGGTATCCATGGAATAGACGAGGGATAAGTTATACGACCACCACTCGGTTTGTTGTTATTTAAACAAGAAATGTATCAATTCCAGTGGACGTAAGAATATTTGAGCCTGACGAAACGAACAAATATTTTATCCTTATAGGCACAGGCGGCCTAGAATATTTCAACTTAGATAAGTAAATAACTTCATACAATATATAATGCATATTGTCGTAAACAAAAGTTTATAGAAAAAACTAATTTGAAGATAAGAAATGCTTCGGATTTTTTCATTTAAGAAAACATGTTTGAGCTTGTCGCAAGGAATATAGAAAGATATAAAATCAATGGTAAATAGAAATCATGCATTGACTCCACAAACAAAATTTCTATATGCAATAGCATCAAATGTGCGTGTGTCAGCAAGAGAAGTGCTCGCTTGGCAATGAAAAATGTCTCGGAAACAATTGCTGTTGTTGTGTTAGACCATATTATTCTTCTTCAAAGTTTGTGATAAACGGTGTTATTCTGTTGAGTGTTATTAATATTCATTACTCTTTTTGATTGCGATGTATTTCTGTATCGTTGACAGTCGTATAGCCTACTTAAACATTATTCCAGTTTAGTTTATAAAAAGAACATAACGAGAAATGTTAAAAACTTAAATATTTATCAGCGGTAATGTAATGGCGGTACACAAGTATTAAATTTAACAGAAAATGTATATTTCATGTTCGATTCGACTGAATACTGACGGTAAAAAAAATTGAATAAATACGCCGATAAAACCACCTTAAAAAAGAGAAAGAAAACTGCATCAGTTGTATAATTCGTTACCATTTCGAAATACGCCCGTATTTGCCCGTCCATATTTGGTAAACGTATATATAGTTGTACACACACAGGTAACTGAGATATGTACAAATATTCCGGACCATTATCTTTTACAAAGAACAGACACCGCGCTTCCATTTTCCAGTCAGATGCACTAAAAGGATGATCTTAGGCCCGGTTTTTTGGGCATTGTTCGCTCTGAGACAAGTCCTTCGAAAGATATCAGTTAGATAATTTAACAAAGGAACGCTGATGTACACTCCGAAATATAAGCGGTATTCTCTTTTAATCGATATTATGTAATGCATTAAAATATGTATTGGCAAATGACGCAAAAAGTTAAGGAGAGAAATGTATTAGTTTGACGAGCAGATGTATTTCTGCCTTTTTCGTTGAAACAATATTAATACACGAAACGCTGATAACATCTATAATACATCTTGCTGTTGGAATTGACCTGAATTTGCGCAAAAAAGGTTACATTTAATTTAACAATGATGAATATGTACAAGTGTATACGTGTATGTATCCCGCTGATGCGATGAATAGTTTTTGAATATCTCTTTGCGTATACCTAAAAAGGGTCTAGAAGATTTTTTAATAAGAAATATTTCATCTTTCAAAGACAGGAAGACAGGAAAGTATAAAATTAACGCTTAGTGATTATTAAAATAATTTTATAGTTGAATATTTATGAACCGGTTGATGTACCAAACCTTATTTTGAAGTACTGGCTCCTAGATAAAATACTACGGGGATGGCAGGAGGCGAGACTCATCTATCAGTGTTTGTTTGTGGAAAGAGTAGATCATGCATTAGAAAAGGCTGCTTAAATTTGCAATATCTTCTGACGTTTAGTTTGACAGACACAGTTGCTTGAAAAAGGTGTTCGATCAACGTTGTAAAATGAATAAAATCGTTATACGTGGTGCAATTCAGTACTCGTTCTTTATGAAGATAAATAAAGGGTTTTCCAATAAGGAACTCGACTTCGTTCATATGGCCACCGCGGGCACGTTTGCAACGGTCGATTCGTTGGACCCAATTTTCGATGACTCGGCCACACAATTCGGCCGAAACGGCTGCTATTTCGCGTTCAATGTTGGCTCTCAGCTCTTCCAACGTTGTTGGCTTGTTGGCATAGAGCAATGACTTGACGTAGCCCCAAAGAAAAAAGTCTAGAGGCGTTAAATCGCACGAACGGGGCGGCCAATCGACTGGTCCATTTCTTGAGATAACACGCTCATCAAACTTACTCCTCAATAAATCGATTGTAATGTGTGCTGTGTGGCTTGTGGCACCGTCCTGCTGAAACCACATGTTGTCCATGTCCATATCTTCCAATTCGGGCCAAAAATAATCGGTAATCATGGCGCGATAACGATTACCATTCACAGTAACTTGACGATCATTTGCTACGGACGTTTCAACGGCAGCGATATTTTCGACACTTCGACCAACCCGTTGTCTCACTGGCACGGCAACATCACACAACGAATACGTAGACTCAAATTTTTGCACTAAACTTGTTACTGCCTGTCTACTAGGGCGAGAATTACGACCGAAAATCGAAGTTAACGCTCTTAAAGTAGCGGTCACCGACTCCGAATTTCTGTAGTAAATTTTTATAATTTGCAGACGTTGTTCGTTCGTGTACTTTACCATGAAAAAGTTAAAAAAATGTTAAGTTTACTGAATAAATTGACAGTGACAGTTCGATGATTAGTGAAAAATATATAAAAATATATAAAAAATATATACGACTACACAAATACCAAACAAATATAATCTGTTAAGTTGCATAGGCTCAAATCTAAACAATTAAATAACAAACAAATATAATCTGTTAAGTTGCATAGGCTCACAATCTAAACAATTAAATAACTTACTTAAGAAACATGATGTAAATATTGCTTGTGAAACTAACAATTCTACGCTAGGAAAATTAATTAAAAATAACAAAGACGAAATGAATAAATCCAAGAAGTCGGGAGGATATGAGCTTTCTTGATTTCCCTAAGATATACATATATCGAACAAGCCGGAAGATCTATAAAAACAAGGATATCAGAACACGAAAGAAGCTTTGATAATACAATAGTAATTCCAACCATGCAGTACATTTAAATACTTGTAATCATGCTTTTAATTCAGATTATACCATTCGACATTCCGAAAATAAAAGTATATGATTATCATTATTTTAAACCATAGAAATAAACGAACATTAAAAATGTAATAATTTATTGAATGATCAAGTATATTTGAATAATTCTCCACTGTTAAATTTATTTCCTTGTATTTGTATATCGCATCCATCCTACAATTAGTTTAGTTCACTAGAATATATTCAGTTCTCGTTAGATTTACCTGTTAGCCTGAATGAGCCACAGTGTTGGTGAAACGATTGTTACCATTTGCAAATTAAATTTTGGAAAAATGACACAATTGAGTTTTGTTATGGATTTTCATCAAGTGAAGGCCACCTCAGTTAATTAACTACTTTAAACATTTTTATTTTCGATTGAAAGTATTTCATTATCATCCCAGTATGTTATGCAATATTTTGTTACAAATTTCGAATTCATTATACTTTTGCAAACACTAGTATTCTATTACATTTTTCTAATATATAAATTAATTGTAGTGCCAGCTCTCGAAAAAAGATTTTAACTAATAAAAATAACGCTTTTTTAATAGTAATCGGTTTTGAATAGTGGGGTTCACAGTGAAAATTAAACTCATCATCAAGAAGTAAAAGTCACATCAGCTTCACAGCGTTTAGGCGTATGATACAGTGCCGATTGATTGTTCTTTAGTAAACTTAATCTTGTGCAGTTGTTATTAATCCTATTCTATTATATTTTTACTGTAGTATATACATATATGGTATCTCTATTCGTGGCTTCATATCATTTTATTTTCAGCGAAAAGAATCGTGACCTGCAAAATGAGACGCGAAATTGTCATCATAAATAAATTCTATTTTAAACAACTAAAAATCATAAACATTATCCAACACAAGATGCTCTGAGCCTTTAAAACATTACATAATTTACTGACCAATATTACGGTACATATTCCGCGCGATGATAATACAACAGACGCGATCAAACCAAAACAAATACGTATTACATCGCGAAGAACGTGGAAATTCAGAGTCGACACGCTTAAATGGTGTACATGTGAAACCGCCTCATCCCACATAAAGTAATTTTAGCCTATTATTTAGACGGAAAGTATAAATCACACTGCTGGACATCGTCTGCAAAAGGTACCGCGTAGCGTAACGATAGCCTTTGCGTGATACTCGGTGATGTTCAGCGCCGCGACTGAAAATGGCAAATTGTTGCTATTGAAGGCTCGTTTGGTTTGTATGTACGCTTCACATAGCATATACAGAACATATACATGATAAAAAAGTTACGGATTTGTAAGGGAATTTAATAGGATTTTGCCGATACAAAGATGATGTTTCAGAATTCCCTGCAGATAGAATAAAACTTTTGTACGAACATATACAGTATTTCTGTTATTATTATTATTATATAAGGTTAGGCAGCTGTAAGGAGTTGAATATTTTTTGCTACGACTACTTAGATTTAAAAAATTTTTAATATAAGTAAGAGATTCGATGAGCATATTTATATTTGAATCAAACTTTCGGTTAAGCTGAAATCCTAAATCCTAAAATTCATAAGAATTTCAAATATAACATAAATTACTAAGGTTACTTAAGTCTAGATATTCTCAATGGTCCGTCCTAGTTTCTAACAAATTAATTGCGAGATTGTATGAATGTGTAAGATCTTCAACTTTGTTAGAGGAAGGACATCAGGCGGCTAATTTGCTGGTCGTTAATCGTGTAACGGTCCGTAGAATGGTTAGAATTCAGAGACATCGAACTCGAGAAGATGTGGTCAAAGTAGAAAACGACTCACAAGTGCTACGGATGACCGTTTTTTGCATAAAAAGTAAATAACAAGCACAGAATTGTCAGAAGTTCTGCTTTAACTATAAGGAGAAAGTTGAGAAAAGTAAGATTGAGTGGTAAGAGGTCTGCAGTTGGATTATTACTAATTGCACTACATAGTGTACAACGTTCGAAATTTGCAAGAAATCGTGCATATTGAACAGTTGAAGATTGGAAGCGAGTTTTGTTTTCGGACGGGGAGTAAGTAAGTAAATCTCCAGATTATCGCTCGCGAAAGATATCATGACTGCAAAATCTCTCAAAGGAAGTCCTTTGATGGTGGATCAAGAAAGTTCTGCGGAGATATTTGCTTTGACGTCTGCATAGAGTTAATCTCATTCACCAAAGGTCAACGGATGCTGAATAATACCTGAAGAAAATTATTCGGGACCATGTAACCCTCTTCGCACCATTTTTAAGGAACAATTTCATGTTCGTGCAGGATAATGGGAGGCCCACGTTGCTAGATAAGTTTTGGGTTACTTGCAATAGGTCAGCATTCAAGTCAAGGACTGGTCACCACGAAGCCGTCCACGCTTAAATCCAATTGAACACGTGTGGAATGATCTAAAAAGATCAGTAAGACGGCATTCACTAGCTCCTAGTAATCTCTAGGAATTCGAATAAGTCGTTCTTTCCGAGTGGAATAATATTTCACCAAGAAGTAATCTAAAATTTCATAGTGAGCTTACCATGGCGAATACAAGCGGTTATCAGAGCTAGGGGAGGTGTCACACGTTATTAACTTTTATTCCTACGTTCCATTTTTTGTTTTCGAACTTGTAATTAAGGAGAATTTTTTAAATTTTTTAAATTTTCCATTAAAAACAAAGTTAATTGACGCAGTCTCTTTAGTTAAATTATTTTCTGATTATGTTACGACCAATCAAACAATTTTGTAATAATTGTATAGAATTATTTGAGTGGCGCGTTAATTTTTTAACGTAAGTTTAATAATAATTCTTTGTTTGTAATATTTTTTCAAAAATAGAAAGGTCTCAGACTTTCGAAAGTTAAAATTAAAGAAAACCATTTCCGGGTTACTACTATTTAGAGTTATTACTAAGAAAATAATTATCATCTTCTCCGTCCTCTAACATTGATCGTTTAATATTCCAACATTCTCTGTAAGTAAGCAGGCAATCTTCGAGAGTTATTCAAGGATTTTAAGTAGTCGGTAAGTTATCGTTAACTATTTCATTAGTCTTTGCAAAGCATAACGCTAAGAGCTAAAAAGCAACACTGTTGAATGCAAATTGTGAATTATTCATAAATTAATATGTCATCAAGTGCTTGTATGGAAACAATAAAATGATATTTTTTTATAGAGAGTGCGTGTTTAGTAATTTCACACTTGTCGTTTCTATTTTATACGTAATTTAATACACGTTTACGCAAGGCTAGAGCCGCAGTACGCGCGATTGTTATAAAGATATAATTTAAATTGGCATTGCAATGTAAACATTCATATCTGTTTATTACACGTTTTATTATTTATGGTGGAATAAGAGTTGCATTCTTGAAATGCATAAAATTAACTGTATCAGATTTATATGCTTATTACAGCAGTAGCGACATGCTTGCAGATAAATGTTTATGCATACATACGAAAGCGTTTGATATTGTTAAAAGTAGCCTACCATTCAACTTATTGACTTTAATAATATATTTTAATTAATACAAAACTACATACAAACAAAAATATGTAGAACTGAAATTGCGAAAAGATGCATACAACAAATTTTAGGAGTTCTTAAACCATGGCCGTTTAGTATAATAAAATTACTAATGACGTATCCTACATAACGTACGCACTGGGTCGTTGCTTGGGCACGCGATCAAGTTTACGAGCATTAATGAGCAATAAGGGCGGTTCACATCAAGCGGTCATATTAGAAACTGACGAGAGCATGGGCGTGTTTATGGCTGAAATTTACACATCGGTAATCTACAGTTTTTTCGTGGTCGTGCCGTCGCGTCTAAGGTCGTTTGTGTATGTCGAATTCTTTAGAAACATAGGGATAATTGTATTTGTCTACATTGTGCAGTACGTGAAATTAGAAAAATATAATATTTAAACATAGCTAAAGGTTTGACTGATACATTTATAAACTTACTCTTATATCTAAGGTTGTATTGAAACTGCTATTTTTGTAGAATCGGCACTCTTCATTAACTATGGTCTTGTAGAAAAAGTCATAACGGCTTTTTCTTGTTCTTCATGACATTTATTAATAAAAGAAAAATAAGAACAACTATACGTTTCCGCTTTCTTAGATGACCGTTCGCCATCTTTCTGCAAGCTTCATAATTCCTCTTTAATATAAGGTTCTATCTACGAGGGAGCGTTTTTATATTCGCGGAATGAGCGGGTTGTAGAGGGGTGAGTAGGCGCATTGGAGGCGTGGCCTGTGCAGCGACTCATGATTAGTATAAATACGAAGTTTCATTGTTATTAGACAGTTAGTCTTTGAGCTATCGTCAACCAAGTAACATAATCAGGAGTGAAAAGTGAAATATGGAAAAAATCGAATATCGTGCCGTTATAAAGTTCCTTACCAGGCAAGGAAAATCAGTCGCGACCATAATGAATGAGATGTCATTGGTTTACGGCGACTCTTGTCCAGGAAAAGCCATGGTGTACAAGTGGAATAGTTTATTTAAACAAGGAAGGGAATCCCTTGAAGACGACCCGAGGCCGGGCAGGAGCATTGAGTTGACCACGCCAAAAAGTTGAACAAATTGTACTCGAAGATGCTCGACTAAAGAAGAAACAACTCGCAGAAATGGTTGGAGTATCCGATACAACAATTTTTAAAATCCTACACGATCATCTCGGCATGTCTAAGGTCAGCGCAAGATGGGTGCCGAGAATGCTTACGCCGCCGCAAAAACAATAGCGCGTAGAGTGTTCGCGTACATTTTTGGACCTCTGTAATGAAGACAAAGATGGTGTATTGAGTGGAATTGTTACTGGAGACGAAACTTGGGTTCATCATTATGAACCTGAGTCCAAACAAGACTCCATGCAGTGGCATAAAAAGGGCACAGCACCTTCCAAGAAATTTAAAGTGTCACAATCAGCTGGGAAACTCATGGCAACGGTATTTTGGGACTCGGAAGGAATATTGTTGATTGATTATAAAGATAAAGGTGTTTCTATAACCGGAGAATATTACGCTTCAATATCAGAGCGACTAAAAGAAGCCATTAAAGAGAAAAGACGGGGAAAATTGACAAAAGGTGTTCTGCTTTTGCACGACAACGCGCCCGTCCACAAGAGCCGCGTTGCGTTAGCTGCCCTGCATAAGGTGGGCTTCGAAATTGTGAATCACCCACCCTACAGCCCAGACCTGGCCCCGAGTGATTATTACCTGTTTCCGAAAATGAAAAATGAGCTGCGGGGTAAAAAATTTACTGCCGATGATGAAGTCAAGGAGGCAGTTTCGGCGTATTTTGCAGATAAAGAGAAATCATTTTTTTATGGGGGTATAAATAAATTAATTGAAAGATGTGAAAAATGTATCCATCTTGAAGGTGAATATATTGAAAAAAATAATTTGGTTTTTTTATTTCCACCCCTTGTCCCCCATTCCGCGAATATAAAAACGCTCCCTCGTATGTCGGCGAAAAATTTTACAGGGTGCTCGTTTGAATTGAATATAAGAAGTTTTGAAGAGAACGTAATAAGTAGAAGTCTGAAAGTGACAGTCCGGCGAATATGATAGCTGTGACAGCATGTTCCATCCAATATTAAATAGTTTTTAACAGGCTATCAAACTTGTGCGTGGTCTCGTGTTGTTGTGATGAAGTATCACTGCTTTACGACTGATGCGCTCAGGTCATTTCTGGATGACGGTACAGATTTGAATTAACTGTTTCGTTCCTTGACAGGAGATCGGAAAACATGACATCTTTAAAACCTTACCACACTGAACACATAATCTGTCTCTAACGAATGTCTGGTTACGATGAGGTTTGGGGAGAATATTAAGGTCGAGACCAAGACCGTTTTAGCACCATCTTGTTGTAAAACAATCTCTATCTCAATCTCTCTCGATCTCAATCTCTACAAAAAGGATCGTCTTAAACTAATTATTGAAAACCCAGAAGTTGCAAACATGTAAATATGTAAGGACATTTACCGTTATTTAACTTAAACAAAAGATTATTGACGAATTCGCTGAATTCGATGACATTTGATATGTGGATTCCAAAGGGTACAACAATATTCAAAAGTAGAACTCCTCACTCTGATACATGGCGATAATGGCAATAACATTTGTGAAATCTCGCATCTGACATAAAATCGCACAACCTATTGACTCAAATTAAGTCGCTAATGAGGGAGAAAAAGGTTAAAGTTAAATAAAAGAAAATATACTGAAATCTTTGATAAGATCCACCTTTTACAGCAAATAATTCTCGATAGATTATAAATATTCTATTGCATCTTTTTTTCCTTCTCTTGAGTTAATTTTGTACATAATAGTGGATTTAATTGTTTATAAAATAAAGTGATAAGTTGTAGTAAACTCTCCCTTTAAAGTGTAAGACTTATTAAAAGCAGTAATTAGGTTATTATAATACAATGTAGGGATAAAACGCAAAGGGCTGATTTAGAAATGAAATCCAGACAATGTGATAAAATGAATTACGTAAAAATGTGCGAACATGCAGAATAGATCCAAATGTATTTGAACGTCCCATATTACAACACAAATGCTAGAAAAGTAAACCTCTTGTATACGTAAACACCGACAGACTACAACAATTAAACAATTCACACAAATGCACATTAAGAACTTACAATACACAGTGTTTGCAATATTTCTTACACTATTTTTCATTAAGTTTCAAATTTACATTTTGAAATGTTTTCAAAATGTGTCGCGCGAGCCCTTCAGTGTCTTGAGTCTAAATTTCGTGAAGAACTTACAGTCGAAAGATCAGTCTACTACCAGTCCATGCCCATCGTATTCTTGTGTTTGGCGCCAGCGACCTCCCGTCGGACACCCAGACAACACGCACACCCATCACCGCCCGCCGTGTTTTATTGTTTTACCGTTACAGATATCAAACCGTCCCGTCTTCGGTGAAATACGACCGCCGTTGCATCGATGCATACCCGCGCGGTCGTCCTCATCTTTACGGGTTTTGTCTAGTTTACGAGTGGACCTCGGTAAATCAAGTTGACAATCGGTGACCGGAGATTATTATCACGCCATTCTCATTTTATACCCATCGTACGTAGATTACCAAGTATAGGCCGATAGAGGCTCACATGCATGCTCGTTAATTGCACAGGAGATGGCAAAGGTCATGCTCATTGTGATTTGCGTGCGAGATTAGCTGGTTGCTGTTTTATAAATTGCAGGAGATTAATCAAAGACTCTTCTCGGTTTACTCACAAAGCTCGTGTACTTTTACTGAAGAAATTATTAGTTTTCAAAAAAGAAATTGGCGAACAAATACTGTTATAACCCACGTATACCGTATAGATGATGGAAACATAAACGAATGCGGTAACACCTAACCCAACCAACTACACTACTCTTACAGTAAACTGCAGTACTTTAAAGATACCATCAAAAGGGTTATCAGCTGTATTTTTACAGGTGATGAGCTTACAGAATCCTGGATTGTTAAGGACTTAGTATTTATTTCTAACAATTTATGTGTAGTTTATTAATTTTATGTATTTACATTTATTTATATATATTTCATTCACAGATTGTATAAATTAATCGCATATTTTCTTTATTTGTTTATAAATTATATGTACATATCTAAAATATTACGACTTCAAATCGATACAATTGCCTTATCCCCCACGTAGCTGTATCTCCACACAATACGCGATGGCGTAAAATTCCACAAATATATGGGGGCTGCAGCCTGAATAAAAATACCAGTCAAGGCAAATCACGTATATGACAGAGATCTAGAATGTCAGAAGCCCCCGTAATTTACATTGCAATTATGATCGGACTTAAAATTGCTGCAGTCCCCTGTCTTAAACTGTTTAAGCGAAAAAGATTCATGATCTGCGATCAAGTGGAATCGATTCTCGTTTAAATTAAACGTATGCATAAGTGATATGTACAATTCGAGTACTCCTGTAAGACTAGTTTGCGCATGAACCGTATCCTACTATAACTGGACTTACACATATATGCAGTGTGCATATGAAGCACATAAAACGCCCTCTCGGGGCAAAAATGTTTGTAACTGCAAACTAGCAGGATATACGTCCTTTAGGGACAAACATATACACATTTAGCGGCAAACGGGCGGAATACTGTTACGATATACATATATGATATATTTTATTTTGGAAAACATTGAAGATGTACATATGCGATATATTACCTGCACTACGCCGTTTGATATCATGAGCACGATATATCTATATATTTCTTTTTTCCTATCGAGTAACGTTTCGGCAAGTTACAGACAGATTTTATCTCCTAATATCACTGCACTCAATTATTTACGAATGACTTCGACTTCCTCATATATTTGCACGAGACATTTGCGGACCTTTCGGATAGACACAGAGCAACACAGCCTCGTAGAGTGACGTGTACGTGGCATTTATGGCGCTTTATGTGTTTCCTTGTCAAGAATTCAATTCCAACTGAATCTTTCATGACGATCCATCAAAGAGAAAGGTTCCATCCTGCAGTTTCTAAAATTTCTTTTGTCATTTTCATTTTTGTATCTTATTGAAGTAGGACAGATGAACACATTGAACTGCCAAACAAAGCCAGACTGCCTGATGTGCTCTGAATTAGGCGAAATGGTAGTTGTACTCATTGCTTTGTTAGGCAGGTAGTTGCTTTCATCGTACTCACTGCTATCTTCATACACACTTAGGAATATTTATATTTTCAGTCTATAAAATATATTGGGTCTGGGAAAAAGTTCGTGGCGTTTTTCCCGATAGATGGCATTGGTTGCCGATAACTAAAGAACAACAAGTCACAGCGACACCACCGACGGCTCGTTTTTTAGATGACCTTCCGAACGTTAGTTTGAGCGTAGAAACATTGTAATCGGTGCAGTGGTTGGAAAGTTATTCGCACTTGAAAATGGAGAAGAATAATGAGAAATTTCGCTATATTCTGCAATATTATTATGATAAGGGGAAGAACGCTGCGCAGGCTTGTGATAAAATTTGTGCTGTGTACGGTGAAGGTACTTTATCGAAATCTGTTGCGCGGAAATGGTTCGCTCGCTTTCGTTCTGGAAATTTCAATGTGAAAGATGAGTCACGCTGCGGTCGTCCAATCACTGAAAAATCTGATGAAATTCTTGAAAAAGTCCAACAAGATAAGCATATCAGCAGTGTCGATATTGGCATGGAGCTAGGCATTGACCACAAAACTGTTTTGAACCATTTACACAAAGCTGGTTACAAAAAAAAGCTTGACGTATGGGTTCCTAATGAGTTGAGCGTGAAAAACATGATGGACCGAATTAACATCTGCGATGCGCTGCTGAAACGGAATGAAATCGAGCCGTTTCTGAAACGTTTAATAACCGGAGATGAAAAATGGATTACGTACGATAATCGGAAGCGTAAAAGATCGTGGATAAAGGATGGTGAGCCGTCACAAGCGTTCGCTAAGCCAACATTGACGCCAAAAAGAGTGATGCTGTGTGTATGGTGGGACTGGAGGGGAATCGTCCACTACGAGCTACTTCCAACTGGTCAGACGATTGATTCTCAACTCTACTGTGCACAACTAGAGAGATTACGCCAGGCGATTGAAAGAAAACGGCCCGAATTGATTAATAGGAAAGGTGTTGTCTTCCATCATGACAACGCCCGACCACACACTTCTTTGATGACCCGTCAAAAATTGAGAGAGTTTGGTTGGGAAGTTTTGATGCACCCACCTTACAGTCCGGATATAGCACCCTCTGACTATCATCTGTTTCGATCTCTGCAGAACTCTCTCAATGGAATTAAGTTGGTTTCAAAAGAAGCCTGTGAAAACTACTTGATTCAGTTTTTCGACCAGAAACCACAGAAGTTTTTCACCGATGGGATCATGGATCTACCAAAGAAATGGCGAAACATTGTCGATAATAATGGAGCATATTCGGTTTAAATGAATTCGTCCACGCGCCATGCGGGGACCAGTTGAATTTTACTGAAAAAACGCCACGAACTTTTTCCCAGACCCAATATTTTTAGATTACAGCCGCTACTTATAACGAAACGTTTATTTCTTCTCCAATGTTCCATTTAATGTCCTTATTAGAGAGCAGTTACTTAATGCATTAAAAGCAAATCATACTTATTCCGAAGAGAAAATACAAAAAAATACAGTCTACACGAAACAGTTCGATTTAGGACGACCCGCTGGACGGTTGCACATCGCACGAACTTGTAATACGAATTCATTATGGGTTGATTACCATTTATTTCAATATTCGCTTGATATAGGGACCCGTCTGGTCTGGTTATCCCGCCGAGGGCGCACGGATTCTTAATGATTATGAACATTCGTAGCGGCTAGAGCAGTTAGCCTTTTGGCCTGCGTTTCATCTTCGTCACACAGACGGAACAAATAACGGATCGTGGTTAGATTGATAAAATTACACTTAATCAAACACTAGGTACAATTAGTGTCAAAAATATGCATGGAATCGATAATTTTGATGTATTCGACCTTTTCGACCGTATTTGTCTTTTATATTCCACTCACTGGAAGTGATGTGATGATTATAGTGTTATGAGAGTATCTATCTTGAACATAAGCGTATATTTATATTTTACATTATAATCAAATTATCTTGATGACTTCTTCTTATTTTTTAATTCGAAATTATATAAAAGTAACAGGTCGTCGATCATAAGAAGTGAAATTTTGAAAACACAAAACTATTTACACCAAATATTTGTGAACAGACTTAATATTAATATTTTGCTTGTTTGATAAAGGTTTAATAAAGTTAAAACTTTAACAATTCTAAGATAAATTTGATACTATCGGAGCGTGTATATCAAATTCGTTCATTACTATTACAACTAACAAAAATAATCAAAATAAGAAGTTTTCTCCTCTTTGAGTATCACCAGTGATCTCTTTGTAATATCCAATTTGTTATAATTCTTTGTTACGTGTCAATCGATGCGAAACGATTTATAAAAACACAATAAATGTCTTAGGCATCCCATTTCTATAAATCTTACAGGAGATTTTCTCGAAATATTCGCTGACCGTTGCTTGAATCGTTCGGCTAGAACGTTTTCCATCATCCACACAATAATTATTGTAATAAACAATTGTCTTCATAAGCAATTTTATGCATTTAGAATCTGCAGTTGTAAAAATCCTTCAATGCGAACACCGTCATTCGTCAAAATACTTAATAAAGTTGAAATTAAGGACTGTAAAAATCGTTGCTTTCTTGGCTAGGTAGATTGATTGAAAATATCCTTTCGTATATGTACTATTACTTTCATTTATGGTTGAAGCTTGTATTGGGAAGGTGTTCGCATATAGTCTGGACATCCTTCTTGACAGCCATTGAAACTGACGGACGCATATAAAAGAATTCAGGTGAGAATTATTTATGGAAAGATGAATTGGTACATGAACCGAAAGTCTAAATTAAACCTGGTAAACAAGATAAATATCTTGTGTTCCTTCAAATATCTTCTGCATGAGTTACGAAACCGGAGGTTAGATATGGTCCGTATTTTGCAGGGCAAATATCCGTTTAACTAAAGAGGATGTTCCCCGAAAGAGGATACCGCAGAAAATGTGACGATGAATAAACGAATGATAGGTAAATATAACTGCCTGATGGTAGTTTCCTTGCCGTGGGTCCATTTTAATCCAGCCTTCATCCATATGCATGCCAAGAAATTTCACAATAAGCTCTCCTTGAGGTTTTGTTGTTAATGTCAGATGTTGTGTTTGCTTTTGTTCAATTTTAGCTTATTAGCAGCAAACCAGTGATTAATTAGCATTTCCACTGTATTGTTCTGTATTTGAATCTACAACCAGTATTTCCTCAGATTCGTCTTTTACTAGGATGACAGTGTGATCTGCGTAGAAGCACATTTGTACTTCATTTAGATAAACCTGCGGTACCCCAATTTTAATGGTTCTTATAGTCGATCTCGTTTGTGTCCATTTTGCTATTTGTGTTCTCTCTGAGAGGTAAGATCGTATAGTTGACATCGGAGACCTTTCACACCACAGTATTCAGGCTCTGAACTAGAATTCTGCGGTCCACTATGTCAAAGGCTTTACGGAGGCCTCATTCTCATCTTTTTCTGATCATCTAACGTTTTGTTAATTTTTCAAATTCGTTCAATTTGTAAAAAATATGTGGTAGATTGGATAATGAAGAAAAATATGAAGTTTGTTCCAAATAATATTAAAACCACATCATTACCAGTTGATAATTGACATTTAAAAAGCATTGTTTTTATGGCTAGGTAGATTAAATAAAAATGTGGCTGCAAATTTGCACAAATATTTTAATTTAAGCTTGGAGCTTGTACTGGAAAGGTGTGTACGCATTACAGTTTAAAATTAAGCAATTAAGTCTGCGAAGATTAAATATTCTTCATTTCTCCTCGGAATTATTATTATGTGCTTCTTTCATAATAACCTGCATATAAATTTTAAAACATAAAGAAAAATTGATGACATTGATAATCGCAGAGATAGTGTTCCCTGATGAATTCAATTTATGATCGTGAATAATTTATTAACACGGGATGTTAAATCATTCAATAAAAAGAAGACTATCTCACCGCTTAACTAAATACACGTACATAAGATATTCAATTATTGCATCTGCAAAAAAAGGCGCGCTCTTATACTAGCGAAGTTGTCAATTTAATATTTAATCAATCATCCGGTCATTCGATCGCGAATATCTCCCGTCCAATCTCCGGCACGACTAACGAGTCCCGGGGTCTTCGAGAATCAGACAATTCTCGTTTTACACACATACAGTCGCCTGTGTGAGTCAGTTTAATTATCGCATGAGAACATACCCGCGAGGAAGTAATCTCCGAAACGTTGTGGGTACGTCACGTGAACCTCACCAAAGTTCATCAAGCTTGAAGGTAGATCATGCATTTTTTGAGTAAACATCAACTCATCAAAACGCACCTAATTAAAGGTATCATTATCATGTTGGCTGGGCCGTATCGTAGCTGTCAGCTCTGGGTTCGTGTGGTGGGTTTGCCCAGTTTGACACTCGTCATTTAAACGATAATTACCGTTTCAGCTGCGGCAACAGGTTGTTCGCTGCTTATTTTTTAAGCTCGTGGCTACTTTTCGCAACGGCTCCCAACTCGTACGTATAGGTCAGGTTGGACCGGTAATGTAAGCAGAGCTTTGTTTGCCTTTACGATCATCACTAATCATTTTGCGTATATGCATGTATAGTAAAGTCTATTATTTGTGTGTATTTATTTTATAATGAAGCAATTAATAGTTGTTGGCGGAGTTTATTTATTTTATTTCTTTTTTTTCACTAAAGAATTATTTATTTATTGAACCGTAACAAAGGAATATTTCCAGTTAAAGACCGAGCGTAAGTAACCGAGGCGAAACAAATATGGAATATTTTCTAAATGAAAACAGATACCCTGGGGAATTTGATCTGTCTGTCGTTGGCAGCACAGAAAACTTTAAGACTGCAGCATTTTTATCATAGCATATTGATGACGCATTTTCATGGTTAGGCCTCAAATAAACGTGAATGAACTAATTGATGATGAATGATAATTAATGATGAATATCATAAGAAAGCAACAGAGCCGAATCTTAAATTGATGCCAAAGTAATGTATTGCGAACTACAGACGGATGTTATTATTCATCTCGTTGTTACAAATTTGTCAATTTCAAGACTTTCACGTGTTAAATATTGAAATAGATTCAACTCTTACTCCATAATTAGAAATCTTGTTGAATATTTTCTTGTCACAAACCACAACAAATTGTCTAAACATTTTTGCCGACTTGCGTGACTATTTCTTTTCCAACTTGTCGAAAAACAGCCATGCTTTTGAGTGTGATTTTTTGATAATAAAGTATTATATATATATATATATATATATATATATATATATATATATATATATATATATATATATATATTATTCACTTGATCACGTTTGAAATAAATTTGTGGAAAATCTGGCTTGTAGACTTCCGCGGTCTATACTTTCATCATCTTGGCTTCCGGATTGGAACCGGGTTTTTGTTAATACTGGCACCGACATTTCGCCACCACTTGTATGGGACATCTTCAGGGCTTAACAGTCGAGATAGGACGGTTTCAGCCCATTTTTAATTTTAAGCATTTATTCATAATTTATATTTAGTTTATTAATTTCAGATAAGTATATTCTTATGTCATTTATTATATATATATATATATATATATATATATATATATATATAATGTCAACATATATTCAAATGAAGAGATCTACAGCATCTTACAGCATCTCCACATAATGTAGTGGTTTGCAATATTATTATATGTATGTCTATCGATAGATATTTTTACCGATGCGAACATGTAATAGTTATCCATGCTGTTCGTCCAAATGACTATGTGACCGCAAACCTCGTCTTTCCCCCCCGCTTCGCAGTAAGTAAATACAATACGTGATGGCGGACAGTTTTTCTTATATAGGTGGCGCATCAATAGAAAGCAAATAAACATAGACATTTTTAAAGAACGATGCCGGGGATCGAGAGCTGAGCAACATTTTGTAAGGTCGATCTACTTTTACTACTTTCTATCTACCGGTCGTTCATGCTTCAAAGTCTCTTGAACTGATTCTGCGAGGAGAATCCATAATTCGGGATTTAATGAAGACAGGTCTTCGTCAAACGTATTCGTTAGTAGATACTTACACATACGCGTATAGCCTAGTAATACTGGGTTCTGCATAAACCTTATCTACTAGAACCGTATTTATATATAAAGTACATACTAGAATATCTAAACGTCTTTGGGGCAAAATATTTATTTGCAAATAAGCAATGTATACACGTTGAACAGCATAAGCAGATCCCTATTAAGAATTTATATATATATATATATGCGATATTAATAACCATTACGTAGACGTTATTGGTAATTGGCTATTAAAACTGAGAAACATTAAATTATATTTTAAGTTATCCAGGAATTTTAAAGTTTGGTTTCGTGTAAATATTTTTACTTTATTTTAATAAATGAGTTAATAGTTTACCAGGCTTTTATTTAGAAACACTTACATACATACCTATATAAAGCGATTAATACATTTTATTCTTTATTAATAAATAACATAATTTGTATTATTTATAAATGATGTGGTTGTCGCAGTTACAAATTTATATTGGCCAATGTCTTTAGATTGCATCTACACTGTAAGCGAAACACGGGAATATTTATTTGATAAGATATATGCTTTTTGATAAGATATATGCTTTCTGAACGATATATATATATTATTATAACTATTATATATGTATATATATATATATATGTACACTGCAGGCCATAAGTTTGGAATCAATTGCATAGGTTAGGAATCACTTCTGAATATAATGAAAATATTGTAGTGGCTTTAACAAACATTGTAAAAATAAAACAATATTAATATACCCAAACGTTTTATTATAAAATAAGCAGGAAAAAAAGCAAATTTTATTTATTTACATCCACTTATTTTTATTATCAACTAAACGGACTTTTCATCGAAATACCCTCCTTTTGCTTTAATGACGGCAGCACACAATCGCGGTAAACGAGACACTAATTTTGTAAGGGTTTCATTGGGTATATTTGCCCATGAATCTTGTATAACTTGCCACATGTGAGTCTGGGACGTCGGACACTTTTCACGCACTTTTCTATCCAATTCTTCCCACAACAGCTCTATTGGATTGAGGTCTGGCGATTGTGCCGGCCAAACCATGTTTTGTAAAACACCGTCAGCTTCCTGTTGTTGGAGATATCCTCTACATAAATGAGAAGAATGTTTTGGGTGGTTGTCTTGCATGAATATAAAGTTTTCTCCAAGTAATCTCAGACCGGAGGGCACAGCGTTGTGTTCGAGAATCTGTCTGTAACCCTCCTTTTTCAAAACTCCGTCGATTTTCACCAGATCTCCTACACCAGCCGAAGAAAAACATCTCCAAACCATTACAGAACCGCCACCATGTTTTACCGTGGGCACCACACATTGCGGTAACATTTTTTCCGTAGCAGTTCTTCTTACAAATATCCGACGTCTGGAACCGAAGACCTCGTACTTTGATTCGTCGGTCCATAGTACTTTTTCCCACTGTTCTATTGTCCAATCTTTGTGTAACTTAGCCCATTGTAGCCTTTTTATTTTATTTTGCGGACGTAGAAGCGGTTTGCGAACTGCTACACGTCCCATCAGTCCAGCCGCTCTGAGCCGCCTTTTTACTGTGGTTAAAGAGATCCGAGTTTCACGCTCCCTGTTAAACTCACCGCGGATTTGCGAGGCCGTTAATCTTCTATCTCTTTTCGACGTCAATATAATTGTCTGATCTGCAGGAGTTGTAATTTTTGGTCTTCCTGATCGTTTTCTGTCCGTATACCCTCCAGTAGACTGGTATCTTTTAATTGTATTTTGTACACCTTTGTACGATATCTTCATTCTTTTCGCGATATCCCGTATAGAATCTCCCCGATTATGATGACTAATAATTTCTACACGTTTTTCTAGCGATATCTGCTTTCTCTTCGCCATAATCAAACGATGTTTACTGATTCTACACACTTTTATGTGTCTACACACTTTAAATGATACGAAGCAACTAAAATATTCGCATTACTTCAAAATGTATAAATACTTATAAATATAAAAACCAAATGTAATTACAAAAGGTTTATGCGGAAGGGTCTGCAATAAAATTTGTCCATTCCAGGTAATCGTTCATTATGCAGAAATATTACCGCTCGAATAAATAATACCGCACGCAGAGTTTCCTTAATCTCTGGTTATTTTCCATCTATTAATGCATTTAAAACTACATCTTTTATGTAAAGCTTTATAATGTACTTAAGAATAATCCTTTGTACTTATATCAAAGTAATACGAACGTAACATAGATAAATTTTAATTTTTATGAATTTACTGGAACTGATTCCAAACTTATGGCCTGCAGTGTATATATATATATATATATATATATATATATATATATATATATATACCATCATATATATATATATATATATATATATGTATATAATAGTTATAATAGGAATACCCATGATGAATGCAGAAACTCTATTATACAGTAGATTGTATTCACACTACCAATAGTTTTTTAAACATTATGTAAACAACGCCACCCGTGACAGCGGTAACAGTTCTATTCCCGTTGACCCGAGTTGTCCTTTTTTCGCATTATTATAAGGATTCCCGTAAATTATACTTAGTTAAGGGACCGTGTAAGGGCTTCACATTAGGAGGTCGGTGTCGCCCCATAGGAGATTATTGTGTGCCCGTCAAGAGGTTCCCGAACGAACGCCACTCATAAACCATCTTTATTATTATTATGCACAAGTACAATTGAAAGTTGACGCAATGTTATTTTATTGCGGCACCTGTTGTTTACTTTAGGTGATATACGGGCGACATCCGTGCGTTCGGTCTCCGTTTAGTAGATGCTCCGTAGAGAAGAAAGCTTGGACTGCTGCTACGGACAACTGGTTTTCTGAAATTTATGTAACTGAATGGTATTTAACTGGAACTATTCAAACTGTTTCACTGCATCTACGTTTCGATATGTTATATGGATATTTAAAGGAACATACTGGAACCATTTACGAGAAATTTAAATGCTCTAATAAAATTTAATTAATTTCGATTTCAACATGTCTACTTTAGATTTAATGTAAATGCATCCAAATTATTTGATGGATTTAAGTATATAAAATTTTACTTTCTATAGATAAGTTCGTGAATAAATTAAGTAACATGCGCAAAATTCCACGAGATATGGCATTATTTTACCCAACAGATACACTACGTGAATATAATGTTTTCTTTTCAATTAATCAGTTTTTATTTTTCTAGGAAGTCTTGTATTTTACTTTCTTCTTCGATAAGAATTTTAGATGATTTGCCAAAACGTAGGCCCTTTCCTTTCCTCCGCTTCTCGCCCATTTGTTTTTATTATGTTTATAAGTGATAGTGTAATTTTGCCTTATATCTTTAATATTGGACATATCTCGTACATATGTATTACAGTGAACACAATAGATCAGTGAATTTAAAAAATAATCTACTCTTGACATTTCTTAATCTACACCCAAAGAGCATACTTTTTGTTTGGGTGTATGGAAATATAGAAAAGAACTTTTGGGGTTTAAAATTGAGTTCACTTTTCGATACAATTCTTTGCCACCTGGATAAATTTAGAGATTAGTGATGATTAATAATCTCCGTGCTTTGGTAAAACTAGAAACTCTCAAGTTCGTTAAAATAAACATCCATAGCAGTTTTAACATCGTTATCTGTTTTAAAATTTCTGATCTGCAAGATATATTTTAGGCGTGGAAAAGGGCGATAATCCGATGCGATATTCCGGCGAATAAGGCGGATGTGACGATAAATCGCCTAATTCGTTAATTTCTGCCATAGCGGCAACACTTGCGTAGGGGCGTACGCTTGGCTAAACCAGGACACTTTTCATTAATTTATTATTAATTTATCTAACAGACTACAGTAAAATGCATCTGTGATAGTTTGGCCTTTTAAAAGGTAATCAGCAAAAAGAATGCCTTTTGCATCCCCTCAAAAAAATTAAAGCCAGTAGCCTTCTTTGAAAAAGGCGAATCACTGTGACGTCAATGTTTAAATTGTTGTTTTGTTTTGGATATATAATGATGAACACAAGACTGGTCATTGTTGGCATATGAAATCTATCTTGTATTTTCGAAAACTCTTCAAGCATTCGCGAGCAATTTCTATTTGCATCAATTTTTGACTGAGCAGTCATGGCACCCACATCGCGAACAGATTCTTTTTTCTCTTTAAAAAATTGGTTTCTGCTGGACTGTGTAACACAGAGATATGTAACATTGGTGCACTTTCTTGCGAAGAGAAATAGCAAGTTTTGGTAAAGCGCAATTTTCAAATTTCTTACTAGATGATCGTATGTTATAATAATGCTCATATTATTGACCGATTGTGGTAATAAGCTACTCAGTCCTCTTTACGAATTTTCCTAAAAACACTATTCGTACATTAAATAATAAGAACAAAAAAAATTTAAGAATTTTGTGATCATAGCATTGCATTATAGCTCATAAGATGTCCTATTCTTTATGAATATAATTCCCTACACCACTAAGCCTCCAAACGAAATATAATTATTTAATGTAAGAAAAATTTAACAGAATGATAGCCCTCCTTTGAAGACAAACCCACTGAAAATATTCCGCAATTTTTTGCAAAAGCAATCAGAAAATTCTTCAAATACTTACCTGCTTAAAAATAACACATATCTATTTGAATTCGCTTGCAATAAAATCCCGTGCACCTAGTTTTACTTGTGTAAAATTTAATATAAATGTTCTTGGTTTCGCAATTCCGGTCTTCGTTTACGAAACTGCCAAGGTATTGGGTTGGCAACTAAGTACTTTCGGTTTTGTAGTATAAAATAAAACACTTTTTTTTTAAATAAAGAATAGTTTTTAATCAATTATATATTTTCCATTTTGCTCAATGACCTTTTGCCATCTTTATTTCACCTGCATGATTCCGCGCTCATAAAATTGCTGGTCCTTATCAGCAAGAAACTGAACCAGGTGCGAATGAAGATCATCGTCATTTGTGAAAGTTTTACCATTCAAAGAATTCTGCAAACTTCGAAATAAATGATAATCAGATGGTGTTAGATCAGGGCTGTATGGGGGATGTGGCATCACTTCCCAGCCAAGCTCCAATAGTTTTCCACGAGTTGCCAATGATGTGTGAGGCCTTGCATTATCTTGGTGAAAAACTACACATTTCCGATTTGACAATTCTGGCCGTTTTTCTTTGATTGCTTCATCCAGTTTTATTAATTGTTGACAGTAAACATCAGAATTGATCGTTTGGTTCCTTGGAAACAGCTCAAAAAACACAACGCCTTTGTAATCCCACCAAACTGACAGCATGATCTTTTTTAGATGCAATTCAGCTTTCGATGTGGTTTGAGCTGGTCTATCGTGTTTGCTCCATGATCGTTTTCGAACTATGTTACTGTACAGGACCCATTTTGCATCACCAGTGATGATTCTTTTTAAGAAAGGGTCGGTTTCATTTCGTCTAAGGTGCATATCGCAAAAGTTGATTCTTTGTGTTAAATGAATTTCTTTCAATTCGTGAGGTACCCAAATATCAAGCTTCTTAACTAGCCCAAGACATTTTAAATGTTTTTCAATTGTTGTGTGCGATACATGTAGTCTCTCCGCAACCTCTCGAACAGTTATATGACGATCCTCTTCAATTATGACTTTAATTTGGTCATCATCAACTTCAGTAGGCCGACCAGAACGTTGCTCATCTTTGAGGGAAAAATCTCCAGAACGGAATTTTTTATACCAATTCTGACACGTGCGCTCTGTTAAGCAATTAGCACCATAAACTTCACAAAAATTTTTTTGTGAGCCGCAGCAGCTTTCTTTCCTTTACGGAAATAAAATAGTAAAATATGTCGAAAATGTTCGTTTCTGCACTCCATTTAAAATTAACCCACAACTAATAGCTTTAATAAAAATCACGCACTACTTGCTTCTGAAGTTACGTCAATGTGACTAGTATCACGCGACAAACGGTAAAGTACAGCACTAACATACGTTATACAAAAAATAAAGCAACGCTCTCTATCAGTAAAAACCGAAAGTACTTAGTTGCCAACCGAATATATTAAATCTGTATACCGATGTGTATATAAAAAATTGATGTATTCCTTGTAACCTTGTGTACAGTTTGTAAAACTAACGATACGCACTCTAAAAACGATTCGAGTGAACTAAATCACAATTGTGCGATACGGCTGTAAATAGAATATTCTGTCCGGTGCCAGCTGAACTCGTACCAGTCATGCTACTACGCGTCAGATAAACCAAACACCTTTCATACACAACATATTGAATGTATAAAATTTAAAGTAGGTTTAGCTGTTAACAAATAAGGTACGAAATTTAATTGGAAGCCGGTGCACATGCTATACAATGATCAGTGAAGCAATAAATTTAAAAAAAAACTCGAATATATTAGCTGTTTGACTAATATACATATACTGCCGTTCACTGTAATAAAAAAGATTGATTTAATCGTTCTAAATCTGACATTGCGTGTTAGAAATCACGTCTGAGAGAAAATCCTGACGAGCTCCGAAATATTTTAATTAAAAAAGACGCAAATAGAACAAAACCGTGGTCTATAATTACACATTTAGATCCCTTTAATTTTATAATTCGAAACACAACGGTCTGAATCCTAAACAATGACGGGAATTGGGCAGACAAGTCCAGCCAAAACAACGATGGAATTTATAGACGTAGAAAATGAGAGTCCCATCCGAACCAATTTATTGACGTTTCACTTTTCATTTCGGAAACATACACTTTTAAAGTATCTACATTGCGTGCAGTAAATATATAACGGTAATTAAACTACATAACTCAAATTAATATATGAAAACCATTAGATTCACATAAAGGTGGATTTACAAGGCGATGCTTCTTGTACAAGTAAAAAACTACTATATCAATTGCGAGATCGTAAATTTTACGTTACACAATGTACATTTCAGAACTACACTGAGTATTTTTTTACTCGGCTTTATGTTTTTCTAAACATATTCATATTATAAAAAACATGATGGCAACATAATGAATCAATGGATTAATGGATGTTCACGTATTAGAGTTACACGATGACTTCAGCGAGAAACTGGAATTTAAATTTGTATACAGAACAGATTGTTGAATTTGTATGTATGAGTTTTTATGATACACACAACACACACACATACACGTATATATATATATATATATATATATATATATATCAGTGGCGGCTGGTCAGGTGAGGCAGGTGAGGCAGTGCCTCACCATCTAAATCTTGGAATTATAACAAGAATAATATGTATACTTTTAAAATTCTTTATAAATTAATTATCATCTTTTATTCAGAATTTATCTTATAAACAATAAGAAAATAGTTTTAAATAAACCGGCATTACAAGCAAAGTACAAATTTATCATTTCATTTTAATTCCGTGCGAATGTACGAGCGCGTATACTTGCCCGAACTTCATGCTTGATCTATGTATATCCCTACTAAACACGAATATTTGAGGCCCGGCCACTCATTGCCTCTCATTGAAAATTTATAACGCACTACAGCAGTCAAAAAAATTCTCAATTTCTATGGAAATTACAGTAAAGTATTAGCTACATATTTAAGATAACAAAGAAGAAAAAATATTCAAAAAGTTAATAGATTTTTCTAACTTTATTGTGAGATTTTTGAATTTTTTAATAATATAGAAAGCATTATTAATAGGATAAATTAAGTATTTATTTAATGATATAAAGATGTCTAAAGGTTTACATTCTTCTTGTACAGCTTCTCAATATTTCCTCCACGCAAATAATATGTTTTAAGTTTTAACAGGAGTATTTTTATTGTTTCAAGTAGATATTCTTTAGATATCAATGTATGTATGTATGTATTATTTAGTCTGAAGCCAATTTGAACTGAGCCTCTCATCGAATCACAATCGCCGAACTACCGAATATACTCGAGGCTGACATTCTCGGCCCGAATCGCAAATTACAGCTTGGGGGAATAACAAAGTTAGGTTAAATATTTTAATATTTGTTTAGTGATATTTTCAGTGATTTAAAAATTGTGAATATGGATTTAGAAAATGTAAGAAATACACAAGACATTGTAGATTTTTTAATAAGAAATACGTTCGTTGTTCTATCGGTAGAAGATCAATTATATGTCAAAAACCTTCCAAGACCAAACCCTGGTTTATCAAAATCTCTTACAATACACGGTAAGTCTAACAGAAATTTCAATAATAATAATAATAATTACGTTTTTTGCTTGATAAGTTTAGAGAATTTCGGGAGTGTGATACATATTTCAGTACTGTATACGAAAATTCGATGTCTGACGAATCTGTTGCACATAAAAGGCGTAGAATTGATGACGTTCCAGATACTAAACAAAATTATAGAAAATTATTTTTCGAAATTCTAGATACGTTTATTAGTCAAATTGAAATTAGATTTATTGATTTAGAAAAACTTGCTTTTTTTGATTTATTAACAGAAAGTAAATTTGAAGAATATTCGAAGGCATTTCCTCAGAGGCTCTTAAATAATTTGTTTGAACAATATAAATTTTTTGATCAAATTCAATTAAAAAATGAATTAGCTGTTATTTATAGTGACATGCAACTCCTTGGTAATTCTAAAACACCATGTGAAATGTTAAGATTTATGCACGAACAAAAGTTAGCCATCTGTATGCCAGAACTTTTTAAATTGCTAAGTATAGTAGTTACCATATCGGTAACTTCCGCGTCCGTTGAGCGAAGTTTTTCCACATTGAAATGTATAAAATCGTATGTTAGAAATACAATTGGACAACAAAGACTTAGTAACTGTGCACTAATTGCAATCGAAAAGGAATTGGTTAAAACGATGACGAGGGATGAACGATTTTATAATGATGTAATTGATTATTTTGCTAACACAAAAAACCGGAGGATACCTTTGCTATACAAGAAGTAAAATCTATTAAATGTAGTTCTACGTGCAATGCCAATAAAGGAAATTTTCTGTATTTTAAAATATTTTCATTTTGCATGTAATTTTGAAATTTTGTTATTGGATTGTTGTTGATTTATATATATATACATATATATGTATATATTTGTTATATTATTAAATTTTATATTATAATAGGAATGTATTTATTTTTTATTTTTAAATCCTAGAAGATTGAGTTCTTATTTTCGATTAATGTTTTTAGAATTTGTTTGATTTTTTAGAATATTTATTTTCGTTTCACAAGGGTTTGCTTTGAAACTTCGTTTTCCCTTAAAAATCGAATGGGGCGCGATATAGGGCTCAGTTCACGTCTGGCAGCCCTGTTTGTACTGGAAGCCCTATATATATATAAACTGTTTTTATATGTAGTAGGTATATAGAGTTTATTAATCAATTGTAAACAATTTTGAATATTTATTATTCTATCTGCCTCACCATGTCAAATACTCACAGGCCGCCACTGATATATATATATTATAGTTACATATAATATATAAAAATATATTAAAAATTCACAAGATAAAACTGTATGTTTATATGCTTCGACATGTTTCTCTAGATCATAGAAATAAATCGTGCTTATTTATGTTGTGTATTTAACTTTTCGAATAAAATATTTTGTAGATTATCTTTTGTTTCGGTGGTTAAAAAAGAGCTACAGTATCATCGCATAATCACACATATGAAATGTAAATTAACGAAAATTTTATTATGTTATTTCTAAGGAAAATATATACAAAACTAATTAGCACAGAATTTCATTTACTATTTTCTAAAAGAAAAAGGTAAAGTTATTTAATATTTCTCTTAGAAAATTATTGCAAATAAGATTAAAAAATAATTGAATTTTACTTTTAGTTCTGCATTTCTTTTTTATAATTACGATTTTTTAAGAAGATAAAAATATCTTTAAAAATACGCAACTCCTGGACAAAATGAAAAATTACTCTTTATTATTTTTATTTTTTCGAAGATTTAAGAAATTAAAGTGGTATTATCGGGAAGAAAATATGAACAAATAACAGAAAGACACAACAATGTTGAATCAATGAAAACAGAGAAACTATTCTTCCATTCGAGGAGAACAACTTGTTCAAGTTCCCTAAGACTCGTGGGAGCAGATATGTGGCGCCTAACTAATCGTTAAGCACGTGGGCTTCTTGGTGGCCAGTTTACAGTTCGAATATTCACAAATCGAAGATAGTCCAGTATAGCTCTAAAAAAGTGAGGCATAGTATTGTCCTACATAAATATGAAATTGTCCCCGATAAATGGAACAAATGGTATCATATATGTATTCGTCTAGGATGTTTTCTAGACAAAAATGAGCATTAATGGATTCCACCACAAGATAGGATCTTCGAAGGGATATTAAAGGTAGCAAACCTCTCTCCTCGTCAGATTCCTTCACATCTATCTGTGGTGAATTAAGGCTTACTCTTGTTTCGTCTCAAAGAAGAACTTCGTTTTCGGTTCTCAATGGTGCAATTTACGTGTTTATTTGTAAAACGCGGTCTAGTAACTCTATATTCCTTGATTGCATCAGCGTACCGAATAACTGTAACACTGCGAATCTCATCCAGAGAACAGCAGTCAACGCTCTATTTAAAACGACAACGAAGTCAACATGGCCACCAGTACAGATTCCAGATCAGTCCATAATGCAAGATATCAGTTGATATCTAACCTAAACATTAGAAGTATATATTTGGTAACCTGATATGCACGTCATTGATTGTGCATCGATTTTTATCATGAATAGCTTTTACTGTATTCTTTAGACTAATATATCTATAGTATCGATATAGCGATTCCTTCCTAAAGTAAGAAATTTAAAGAGGGTTATACGCCTAGAGAAAATGTGAGCGCAGTATTCGTTACAGCTGGATAGTCGTGCTAAGTACTAAAAAGTAATTACTATGTTCGCATTCCATAGACGTCTACTACATTGGTGGGACGTGTAACCCTCTTTGCTTCGTCGCCCTTTAAAATTTCTTAATTCGAGAAAGAATCAGCATGTTTTCTGAACTGATAGAAATTATTATTATCTTGAGCAAGTACCTCCAACTTATGAAAGTAAAGTTTCCCAAAAGTCTTTGCTATAAGACGCAAAATTTACAGAAGATTCAATTCAAACATCGTAATTGATGTTCTATGCATACATAAGAATTGTCTAACTATAAAAATAGGGCATTTTTCTACTTTTTTTTCCATATCATTATTAACAACACTATTTCTGTAGCAACTACGTATACATAAATAAATTTCAAAATTTGAATTATTTAAGCTATGCAAAAGAATACCGCGTGCGTATATCATTTCTGGTATTTAAAGTAGTAATAGCACCGAGTACTTTTATGTACTGGCATGTTATATCAAATATTACAGAGTCAACCTTAAGCATATTTCACCGACAGAAAAAGCGAAAAATGGTTTTATAATTGTAGACTACAGATTAAACAATAAGTAATGAAAAATAAAATCCTTAAATATTCATATAACGCACTTTAGACACGACGAAATAAATAGCCGACTTTCAGTATAATGCTATCAGTAACACATAGTAACAAGTATTGATAATACATATGTATGTATGTACATACGGTAAGTGCGTGTGTGTGATTTGTGAAATTCAGAAGATAGGAAAGACATCCAAACAGGCTTTTGACAAAAGAAAACTTTACGTAAATAACAACTCTTGCGTTGGCAAGACGGGCTAATGTTGAAAACTTGTCAGAACACTTATTTTTTTTTTGAATTAAATTTTTTTTATCGGGCATGCGGCCGTTTCGGAACCGAGAGAGAACGAAGTATGTGGGAGAGGAATGTTAACACACGGATCCTACCTGAATGATGGATCTGTTCTCCTGGAACACTTTGTGAATCATAATGTATACGTTTTTAAAACAAAGAGCGTGGTGCACGGATGTTGTCCCCCCAGCGGGACGCGTGATTGAGTGCGTGGGTCTGGACATCCCGCGGAATCAATTATAAAAATATTCCTCTCCACTTCGTGCACACTGATTGATGGATTTTAGCTTTTATATCATTTGTATTGGGGTCGCCGTTTCTTGCCCGTGAAACTACTGAGCTCCTTGTCGGGGGCTCGTCGTGGAGTTTCGATGTAATGAAAAATAAGCGTTTGCAACAACTATAATTAAAGTTTTAATCAAAATCAAGCGGATCATTATATCCACGCTTATTATAGGGGCACGATATAATTTTTTGTGAAGATCTTCGACAAGCGAACACGTGAATAATGGTTGGATAACCATGAAAATTCAGCAACTTAAAAATTGCTCGAAAGGTTCGAACGTCCCAGAGAGCTGATTTAGTACGAAGTTACCCTATTTATCACTGAAATTAATTTATCGCTTCGTGCACTTTCGAAATAAAGTACCGGAAAACGGTTTTTGCGATTAACTACTTAAAGAACGCAAGATCTGTTATATTTAATCAAATACTGCTTCGAAGAAGAAACTAAAAACAAATGAATTACGAAATATTTATTTAACATCGTAGATACGATCTGAGACGGATAATTTTAATAAATTATGCAGTCATTAAATCTTCGTCTTTTTTATTTTGCTGTTGGAAATTCTGATACTTTCATGCATTGATAGAAATGACGCGTTCATCAATCAGTTTTTATTCACCTATTAGCAATGCATCGAACATGCTGAAGTAATAGATTACTTCAAGAAATAATACTTTTGAGTCAAAGAGAAAAATATTTTGAATAAACATTGTTATTTCAACATATTTATGTCTGAAATAAAAGTATAATAAGTTGTTAGTGCAAAACCTTCTTTAATAGAAGGAAGAGAGTGGACTTACATATGAAAAGAACAAAATAATAACTGAATATATAAAGTGTTGAGAGAAATGTACGTTAATTTCTTAGATAGAAGTAATAGCACTTCTATCGCTTTAACCCCTATTCAGCAGAACATTTATTGACCAAGCGACGTACGAATATAAACACAATTAATCGCCAAATAAAGCGTAGTTAATTAAAACTACTGCCAAAAAAAAACAGTCAAGCTATACGCTCCTAGTGTTTTGGTGAGTGTTCAAATCAAATCAAATACTGTATTTGCCCAGCAAAATTTAGTGCGCATCATAAACTGGGAGAATATACACAATAGATACAATAACCATACGTAAAAAAACTATACTAAAATATAAATAAAAAGTACAGGATTATAAACTATTATTGTACTAAACAGAAATTTTGAAAAACTTAATTTAAAGAAAACAAATATAAATGCATTCCGATAATATAATGCATTTATATCCTTTGTATAATTAAAACCTTCCTGGGAATTTATAATATATTAAGAGAAAATACATATAAATATACTTAAACGAAATTACACATCTCTACTTAAATTACGCGTACCATTACAAAACAATTTAATAACAATACACAATAACAAACGGACTCCTATATCTCTTCTTTTCAAACAAATTCCAGTAATATTTTCTAAGAAGTAAATATTTCGCACGTGTTAAACAGTGAAACACTATACTAGACGTTCACATGAACATTAGTGTTTTAATTACTTCTGAGGATAACAACTTATTCCCGAAATATGCGTCTAGTAGGACACAAATATTAATGTGGTGAGGGGTTTTTCATCTTTCTTCTTTCTGCTATGTTCTTCTTTGACAGAGTGTACTTAAACAATTTTTCTACTATTGGAATCAATAATTTTTAAGTGTTGTATGGAAAATTAAAAATATCAAAATTTTTAGAAAGTGGCGATTAATTTTCCTTGTTTTACTGGATTCTTTTTACAGTCAACATGTGTACAAAACAAGCAATCTAAGTAGAAGAATAAACTGCAACTACATATATTAGATTTTAAACTTTTATTCAAACAAAAAGGAAACTATCTGTACGTATATATAATAACACAACATGGAAATGTGGACGAAACAGAAATACGAATAAAATAAGAAAAAAATTATATCATCGGCACTGTTTGGATGAATGCTCTTTCGTGAACTGTTTTGGCAGTGGACCACCGATTAAAGTCCTCCCACCAATTCTTAGGTTAACGAGCGGGTAATCAGCCAGGTAGAGACCTGTCAAGCAAATCCGGACGGGTGGCCTACAACCACACCACCACTATCTACTCCAGTGTATCATTTTTCCGTGTTACCGAGTTTGTGTAAATATTTGTCAGATTATATGAATGATGAGTAGGCTCCCGTTTCAATTTTCTGGTCTGTTATAGCCAATTAACGTAAACTTTCGTTTTCCAAGAGCCTCTACAATCACTTTTTTCACGATTTGATATGTCATTAATGAAAACTGTGCCACGTTATGTTATTATTTATATTTTATCTAAATAAAAATATTTTTCGCTTCGTTGCGTGTTCGTAATGTAGAATGGTATTCTGTTATAACGTATTTGGCGTCATAACGATAAATATAACAGTTTTTATACTTAAAAAAATTTACATACGCCAGACGAGTTCTAATCGTCGCAACTGTTCGGTAACAACAATTGGTATTTTAACGTCTGTTAGAGAGAAGTCTGACTTGAATACTAATATTAATTTCTGAGGCGCCAACATTTATTTTACATTATTTGCCGATGACAAAATGGTTAGAATACAATTAAATAACAAGAAACAATAAAATACAGTACAATAATTTAGTTTTACTTTTCAAATAAGTATTTTTTTTTGTTTTACAGATAATTTAAATAATATTTTTTCTTCCGAACTGATAACAGAGCGGCGACGAAAGTGGCAATACCATAGGCGGTACGGTAGAACGGGCAATTGGTGCGCAGTGAATGAGATCATTCACATCAAATACAATACGGTTCACGGTTAGTGTTTATAATAACTTCACACAAACATGTCGCGAAAGTCTGTGCCGTTTGCTACGTCGGTTAGAAAATACATAGCAGAATTTCCCGATTTAAAGTATGATGGATGTGCAGTATTGTGTTTGGCTTGTAATAAGCGACTTATAATACGGAAGAAAGACAATTGTAAAAAACATGTGAACAGTGCAATACATAAACTGATCAAAAGAAATGAAATACCTTATGCAACATTCCTTTATGATTTTTTATTTATGTTGACTGCATGTAATTTGCCGCTTCGTTTAATCAGCAAACGCCCTTTTCAAGTGTTCTGGAATAAATATCTGCCAAATTATAAATTACCTGCAAGAAGAACTTTACAGAAACATTTGCCGCGTTTAAGAGAGAGGCTTGAAAATACAGCAAGAAGAGAATTGCATAATAAAAATGTGTGGATTACTGTAGATGAGACTACTGATTTAAAAAAAAATAGTATAATAAACGTAATCGTACGTATTTTATCAGCCAACACATTTTCACAGCCCTATTTGTTAGCCTGTAAACGTATATAAGCATGTACTGCGGCAAATATTCGGCAAATAATAATGAACACCTTAAAGAAATTTCACATTCATAGTACTCAAGTCTGCATGCTTGTAACAGATGGTGCTGCTACTATGTTACTACTCGGACGTTTACTAAAAGTAACTTTTCCTAAATTAATACACATAACTTGTGTACTCCATGCTCTTCATTTAGTTGCTGAAAATGTTAGAAGTAGTTATAAAAACGTTGATCATTTGATTGGATCCACCAAACAAGTGTTTCTTAAATCCCCTAAACGACTTAAAGAATTTCATAAAACTTGTCCAGATATTTCGGAACCACCGGAACCCATTCTTACACGATGGGGCACGGGCTAAACGCAGCTTTTTATTACCATAAGAATTTTCACAAAGTTAAATCCGTTATATCAAAATTTAGGCCAACCGAATCCCAAGCAATCAGAGACAGTCAACATCAATTTGAAAATCCCCAAATTCTGGAAGATCTGCATACAATATATAACAATTACCATCCATTAGTAGAAGCAATTACAAAACTTCAAAACGAAAACGATTCGCTGCCCTTAGACGCATCACTATGCATAGTGCAAAATGTGACCGCTCATTTGCATAGTTTAACTGACGCTGCTGGTGTACGAGCTCATCAAAAATTATTAAGTGTTTTAAAAAAAAATCCGGACTTGCATGTTTTACGAACTATTTATGACAAATGTGCAAATAGTGAGCCCTGGAATGATTTTGAACAACAGCTTCTTTCTGCCAAAATTACATCAATAGACGCCGAACGATCTTTTTCTCTATACAAAAACATTTTCTCGTCGCGAAGGACGTCATTTACAGAAGCAACCGTAGAGACGTATGCAATGATGCAGATGTACAGTTACTTCCACAACACATTACTAGGGTTATGAAATTACATATTACTAGGTAAGCACTAATTGTGTAAGAATAAGTCTAGACACGGCACTGCTACGGACACTTTCGCCGCAGTTTATAATTTACACTTAAACACCAACCGTGAACCGTATTGTATTTGATGTGAATGATCTCATTCACTGCGCACCAACTGCCCGTTCTACCGTACCGCCTATGGTATTGCCACTTTCGTCGCCGCTCTACTGATAACCTACCTACAAGAACCTCGGCTTTAATGATCTTTCTATAAAGTGTGCTAGTTACAAAATTAAGGTATTTCATTATAGTTGATTGTTGAGGTCGTTACTTTGTGAAATTCCATTAAACTAAGGAATAAATGAGACACTTATATTAACTGCGACTAGTTTCGTCTGTTAGAACATTCACTCAATAATGTCCTAATAGACGAAACTATTTTCATGGACGTATCGTATATCGTATGTCGTACGGTCTGTATAATCAATGCGTAGAAAATTGAATATTTATAAAAATCAACAGAACGTAAACGGTTGCTAGTGTATAGTTGCACGCGATTGTCGCGATCTAGTTTATTACATTTTATATTCGAAACGACCATAACACGTACATGGTTGCTTGCTTTTTGTTCGATTAGTTAAGTATCTTATTTCAGTTTTAAAAGGATAGCAACTGACATTGCAGACGCAATTTATGCTCTTTACATAGATTTTTTGTCGGCAGGGAGTTAGGGAATAATTAAACTAATGGTGAACACCATTAAGAAATTGTTCAATTTATGCTAACGAAAAAAATTACAATATTTTCTACATGTTCATCATTTGTCAATTGTTTCAATTTATAACTAATCAAAATTCATTTTCAATTATTGGTTGTCTAAATTTTGAATTAAAAATTGGTTATGGCAAAAAGTTATCCGTATCAAAGCTTAGTTTAAAAATCATATTGTAGTTCAGTAGTATAAGTTTTCTGTACCAAAATATAAATGGAAGTAAAAAAGTGAGAAGTGTACTTACACCTGGAGTCTTGGGTTCGAGATGTTCGGGGATGTTTTTCGTGGTTTCTCTTTCCCGTTTAAGCGAATGCTGACAGACAATATCTTAAGTTGCACCACGAACACAGGAGTAAAAATAACTCATGGTCTCTAATTGGCATCAAGCTGTTGGGAGATGTGAAGGTATAGACTTATTATATATTACACAGTCTGTTGCAGAGAAAACCGAACTTTTTTAAAATAGTAGTTCTTAGTGGCGTCATCTTTTATATCTAAAATAATGTGTCGGTAAGATAGATTTCTCACCAATGTCATGTCAAAATACCATGACATTTGCATCATTAGAAGCAGAGAAATTGCGTATAAAGTAACAGTATGTATTTGGTTGACATTGGTCGAAAAATGAGTTTTGAACAAAGAGCAAATATTTATCAAGTTCTGTTTTAAACTCAGTAAATCGTTCACTGAAACGTTTAATTTGATGAAACAAGTGTATGGTAATGTGTATTTATCATTTACGAGTGTGTATGAGTGGTATAAACGATTAAAAGATGGTGGTATGGACATAAATGACGACGAACATCCTAGTGCAAAAAAATTTGTGGTTTCGGAAAGTAACATCGAACTTGTGCGTGAATTTATCAGAAATGAGTCGAAATCCTCATTGCGATATATGTGAATGGACTTAAATATTTCCAAAGATTCAATTCATCGCATTTTCACGCAGCATTTAGAACTGGGAAAGGTTTGTGCAAGGTTTGTACTACGCGAGCTAACTGAATTCAACATTGTACAGACTTGATTAAAGGCTCGAAAAAGGACGAAAGCTTCAGGTATTCTATTGTAATTTGTGATGAAACGTGATGTTTTCAATATGATCCAAAGACCAAGCGTCAAAGTTCTGAGTGGAAGCGTTCAAGCGAAAGCGACCGAAAGAAGTCGTTCGGAGAAGTCAAAAGTGAAGACAATATCGATTTGTTTTTATGATTCGAAAGGCATAGTGTACAAAGAGGTTGTACCAACTAGTGAAACAGTCAATGCAATATTATCTTGGTGTTATGAAACGTCTTTTGTGCGCCATCAATATCGTGAAAAGGGTAGCTGGCGCTTGTTACATGATAATGTACCATCTCATCGCTCGACACGTACAACTAATTTTCTACAAATGCCATTTTAACCATCAACCATTGACCGTATTCACCTAATTTGGCCCCCTTTAATTTCTATCTATTCCCCAAACTAAATTTACAGATGGGACAGCGTTATGCCGACGTCGAAGCCATTAAAAAGGCGTCGACAGCGATCTTGAAGGACGTATCTAAAGACGAACTTAAAAATGCATTCGACATGTTAATTGACAGTGCGAAACGTTGTATTGAAGCCCAAGGCGACAATTTTGAATAAAATAAATGAGTTTTACTAAAATAGTACGCTTTTGTTTGTATTTTAGAAAAGTTCGGTTTTCTCTACGACAGACTGTGTATTATATCTTAATATGGAAAAAATGTTTAGAACAAAGTCTGTTAACGATAGGTTTATATGTCTTCTTACCATACTAAATTATAATAGGGTCATTTTTAATTGAAATGTGTGATAAAGATCTGTATCACGCGCATTCAATGTGTTGTACGTATATGCAGCAATAATTTATACCTAGTACAGTCCGTTGTTAATTCTACATATTAACGAACAAATTATTTCAAAAATTTGTTTATTTCATATTCAAATTTGTACATGTTGACACGTGTCAGACGAATTTGCAAACAAAATTGACGACGGATATTGAGGGGTCAGTAAGACACATACGTGTACACGCAAGATGTGTAATTACAGGATGTGAAGGCATCCCACACGACCCCGTCTAGCGTTTACGGCCAACTGCGATTATGATCGTCCTCGCCCACGTATCGAAATACCATAACTCAAGATTGCTAAATAGCGAGTAATAACTGTTATCCCGGTTTAACTATTGTTTGTTTAACCACCTGTGATGAGTTATGGACTGTTGACGTCACTGAACTGCCCATGGGCCGATCTACATGTTAGCTTACACTAAAATTTAACAACCAAAATTATTGGGCCGTTATTTATTGCAGTTTATTTTAATAGCACCTGAGCAAATTGTACATACTCGTGTGAAGCAAGCGGTTCAGGCGATGAATAAAATTTTAAATTATATTTTTTAATTTCGTATATTTTTCGAAAATAACGTTTGTAATGTTTATTATAAACAAGACTTCGAGGGACGAATTTTCAAATGTTTTTTTGAGTTTAAAATTGAAAATGAAAATAAATAAGCTGGCAAAGGCAGAATCAGCAATTTCTTAGAACTAGCACATATCTACTGCACCAAAAAACTTTAGCTATGTCACTGTTTTACTAAATTTTGTTCCAAATAATTAGTACAAACTTCTAGTCTTTCTATTATCGTTAGCAGAAATTTAATGTGTTTCGGTCGCGTTGTATCTAAAACGTTATGTTAAAAATTGCATCGCAAAACAAGAAAAAGAACTCAAAAATATTTTACAAGTATAATTAAGAGATTATGAACCAAAGCTCAATATAGGGGTCTAGAAAACGTTGTTAAAAGTCATCCGCAATATAAACTGTAATTGATAGCGCATCAGGGGCAATAACTGAACAGATTTTCAGTTTAGACCTCTCTAAAGCTGTTCATTGTCTGTTTGATAGCAGTTCAAAAGTTGTTCGAAAACTGTTCAGGTTTGAACTACAGGTCTGAACAGGTGTGAACGGACAAGCTGTTCACTCGCTACCCCCATGCCTGCAGTCGATCGTTCGAAAGGAGAAAATGTTGATAAGTAAACTCGATCAAGATAATAATACTATGAACTTGTATATATTGCATATTACCTTAAACTGCGTTTTTTAGACTTCCATGTTATTTTTTATGTTGTTGATCCAGAACTCTCTCAGGTATAGTACTTATTTCAATTTCATAGACGAAATTTAATACAAACTGTTATAAAGCAATTAAAAGACTTAGTCCGGGATTTGAATGTATCAAAATCACAAGTGTCTTTTTTGTATTTGGGTCAGTCGCGACAGGAAAGCATTACACTGAGCAGTAGTGGTCAGTACGGCAAAACTTTTTGCTAAGAAAAGACAATGTACGACATCAGCTTTAGTGGACAAAGTAAAGGTCATAATACCATATCTGCACGTTAAACTAGAGCTCATGAAAGACTTTGTTAAGGCACTGGATCGTGAAGGTGACGGTTTTCAATACCTTCGACAAAAGTCCCCAAAAATAACTAAACGAAAGTATTTTTGTTAGACCTAAACAGTTCAGTGATGGAAAATTTGAAACCAAATCAACAGCGCAGGAAAAATCTGCATGGGTGTCTATGGTCAGTTTACCAGTTCTTTGAGAGAAAACATGAACAAGCATTTCACGACGCTGGTTACCATATGTCTCTTAAAGTGCACATTTTATGTATTCTAATATGGCACATTAATGATGAACACAGTGAGTGTTTCTACAGAGACATTAGGGAGAAGCAAAATGGTACCAGCGCAAATGGAATCTTGTAATGTTAGCAGATTGCTGTTAAACGTTAAGAAGGGAGGCTGTGGATGTTGTTTATAAGAGTTAATGCAACATTTCGTCACATTTCGTATCGTAAAAATTTGAAATATACATTAAAGTATTTTATAAACAGAAACATTCTTTCATTAAAATCCAAACGAAGTTAGAGCTAACTTGACTTGAGCTATCTTTTATTAAAGAAAATTTTTCTATGTTTCCTATAAAAATTAATATACATTATTTGATGGCAAAACCGAAAGTTGAAAATTGTATTATAAGCTGCAGCAACAAGACGATACACAATTAAATCATATTTCTCTGACGAGAAGAAAATACTCGTATATGTAAAAACATTAAACGAGCATTTTGAACGAGATCCATTTAGGTCGGCAACAACGACGGACTAATGACTTCTAACACACAAAGCGCGAACGTTATGGGCGCACATCCCAAGACTAATAGAAAGGAAATTTTCGTCGAAGACGGCGTTTCTCCGTCAATTTCAATTAACAGTCGCGAGAGTCATCCATTATATGAAACCAACAGCCCGGGGCGATCCATGCCGGCCGATTATCGACATAATTTATAACATAATTATAGAGCGATTGTGACAGGGTGTGATGGTCTGCGTGGGATTACGGTAGTCCGGACCAAAGAGACCACCGAGAAGGTCCGGACTAATTCCAGTGATTATCGGGTACTCGATTACCATAGAACCGCCCGGATCCTTGATGGATGTCCGCGGTTATCACTCGCTTTATTTATGGGTCTGTGTCGTGTAACGTCCTGTAATAACCGTCATAACGCTGCGTGTAATGTACCGGTCATTACCGATGGTTGGTGCTGTAACAATTTCTACGTCTCGCCGAGGTACCTATATATAAAGCCAGCGAAATATTTCAATGACGTGGTGTGGTTCTCGTAGATCGTTCGCGGACGTTTCGAGTTAAAGCACACGGTGTATATTATCTTAAGGAAACAATAACTTCTACCCGTTCCTCTATACTATTTTGCATAGGTAATTACATAGTAATGAGCATTAATTTTGCAAATCCTGTAATAGAATCTGTCAAAGAATAGTAGTGGTGGTTTTGGGTAATTTTTAATTATTAGATGTTGTACACTAGAATGTTGCCTTAAAAACCATCGCTGAAGAACTGAAGTAGTAATTATATTAAAACGCAAGAAAACTGTATTTCTTAAGCAACATAAAAAACTTGCGCCAAAATGATAATAAAACTACAGAATAGTAGATGGACTCAAAGTTAATAGAGGGATATTTCGGGGAGATTTTCTTAGTGCCTTAGTACTCAATCGAATATGTTAAGTAATACAGTATAGTAATTTAAGGTTAAACATCAAAACACCACATTACACACAATAAATACATGGGCAATATAAAACTATTTGCCTCAAGTAAAACACAAACGCAGACTTTTAAAAACAACAGAAGAGATTGCCATACAGAACAAAACACTCCGACTAGTGACAGGGCAGATATCACACTTATTGATAAAAAACGAAAGTAAACTTACCGATACCAAATATTTATTCCATTAATAGTAAGTAGCAAAAATGTGTGCGTGTTTTGAGGAACGGACGAAAAAAGCTGTGGTTAACTTTTTAGTTAAACTCGATACAATCTTTAACAAACTAGGTAATTCAAGAAACATACTGTACTAAATGTTTATTCCGTACGCAAGTGGTTAAAATTATTTTGAAGTCGGTTTTAAAAACCGAAATCGTCCGCAAAATCGATTGAAGATAAAATGGGAATTCCAAAATCAATTGTCAATAACATTTTGATAGAGAGATTGAGACTTTCGTCTTTTGTTTCTCAGAGGTTAACTGACAATCAAAAAATATAACTTATCTAGAGTTGTAAGGATTTTGAAGTTTCTTTCGAACGATACTTATTGATAATAAAATGTGAAGTCTTGTTCTACGGTAACAATGGATTCAAAACAACCTCTAGCATGTAAGATAGAGCATTATCGTGGTGCCAAATTAAAAAATGACTCTTCCTCAAACGCTTCGTAATGCCGAGATAATATTGTTAATAGTGGATAACATTGTGGTGGTCAAAAGAAAACAATCAACATCACCATAATTTTCGAGTAACGTCTTTGTTTCGATACTTTATCATACTCGTACGATCATGTTTTCGATTAAGCTGATTTAGCGTAAGAAACTTGATTGGCTACGCAAAATTTGAGACAAGCACTTTGCTACTGAACAAAGAGTTTGTTCCAAACAAACTTTTTGCAAAGATGGATGGATGAAAATATTAATTTTTATCTATGTATTTAAAAATCACAGACACACCCGTGTCGACAGAAAAAAACATGGGTTTTTTAAATTGAAGAATATATGATTTTTTTTATTATTATTTTTTTAAATGTTGGTCCCTTTTGCTTCTGAAACTATCTTTTATGTGTTGGGCAATACATTTTGTTAATATTAACAATAAATGCATTAATTTTCAAATTCTTCAAGGTCTATTTCAAATTTTTGCCAAAAATTTTAAGAAATATCCCATAACAGAAAATTATAAATTGTAGAGAAAGACGAAAGACATTAAGTATTATTATAACATAAATATTATGCTAAATGGACCCTTATTTGTAATACCCAACATCTAGTGATAAATATTATACATCTACGGCAAATTTTATAATCAGTACTTACAAAGCAGCACCATGTGATTTACCATGTTTCATATGCAACAAGTTATCCGCGGGGGTTTATCATGAGCTCGATTCTCCTCGTTACTTTTCTGCCTTTGTCCTATCACATCTCTTTTCTCTCTTCGATAACGTTAACGCGGATGAGTCGATATCTGCGGTACATATATAAACCATCAATTTATCCTTCGCACTGGCCCGGTATCCATTAAGAATGAAATGAATGGATGATAATTTTAAAGTGAAAAATCGAGTGAACTGTATCGGCTAATAAGAAGTCGACGTTTGTTTGTGTGTTTGTCAAATTAAAAATCCTCTTAAGATTTTAATAAAGTCGTTTCATTTTCACACAAATGAATTTTATATCCAGTAGGTTCACTGTTGAATCATATAAAAAAGATGGGACCTTTGAAATTCTGTCGTAAAGATTGGAATTTTATACTTTTTATCACTTTATTTGGTTTTTGTGTACAAAACCATTACGTATACAGAGTGATTTAAAATATCTCCATAAAAGGGGGAGATATCTACGTGCATTCAAATAGTGAGATATAAAATTTAAAGACGATTTTATATCTACACTAATCCTTTATATTCCGAGCTGTACTGAATGTGTTACGAATACATATTTTCGTTCCTGAAAAATCTAATGGTATTGTGTACTTTGGCGAAGGTGTGCTTACGTATGTATGTATGTATATCGATGCGCTCAGTCTAGATATTCACGTCTGTATTCAAGGTTCTTAAAACCACCATGTACATTGTTATCCTAACTGCACAAAGATATAAAAGTGCTATTATTTATAGAACATGAGAAGTTTTTTTAATTAACAAGTTACTAATAAATATTTTGAAATAAATAACTAAAGGTGATAAATGATTGGTGTCTAGACATGGAATTTTATTAAATTAAAGTAAAAATTAAGAAATGTTGCCAAATGAAATCTATATAAAAGGCACAAAATGATAATTGGATAATTTTGTTTTACCGGTGTAGTTCTCAATCAATACATATTGACGATATTTGAACTTTTCTTTGCTAGAGATTTTGCTAAATTTAGCCTATTGTGTTCATATATGTATCTATGTGCATTCAAATAGTGAAATATAAAATTTAAAGACGATTTTATATCTACACTAATCCTTTATATTTCGAGCTGTACTGAATGTGTTACGAATACATATTTTCGTTTCTGAAAAATCTAATGGTGTTGTGTACTTTGGCGAAGGTGTGCTTACGTATGTATGTATATCGATGCGCTCACTCTAGATATTCACGTCTGTATTCAAGGTTCTTAAAACCACCATGTATATTGTTATCCTAACTGCACAAAGATATAAAAGTGCCATTATTTATAGAACATGAGAAGTTTTTTTAATTAACGAGCTACTAATGAATATTTTGAAATAAATAACTAAAGATGATAAATTATTGGTGACTAGACATGGAATTTTATTAAATTAAAGTAAAAATTAAGAAATGTTGCCAAATGATATCCATATAAAAGGCACAAAATCGAGATTGGATAATTTCGTTTTACCGGTGCAGTTCTAAATCAATACACATTGATGATATTTGAACTTTTCTTTGCTAGAGATTTTGCTAAATTTAGGCTATTATGTTTATATATAAAATATTTCCTTAGATGCGCAATGAACAAAATAGTAACTTTATAACATATTTTGGATTGTCATTTTTAGCTAATCATAGAGACGTTCATCTGCAATTTTCTTATAATAACACATGGATCAATAAGTCCCGAGACTAACCCATAGATGGCGCTCGTAGTAAACCAGTAACCACGTCTTTCTAGAGTACTAACCTTTGCTTGAAACGTGTCAAAATTTTAAGTCGATCGGACCAGAAACAGCTGAGTTATCGAGGTTGGAGTAAAGTCGCTTTGTAGTTTGTTTAAACAATGGAAAAAACCGAGTTTCGTGTTCTGATAAAACATTGTTTTTTAATGGGTAAAAACACCACGCAAGCAAAACAATGGATTGAAAAATGTTACCCGGACTCTTGTCCATCAAGAGCAACGATTTGTCGGTGGTTTGCCGAGTTTAAACGTGGTCGTACCGACACAAATGACGCGGAACGCTCGGGTAGACCTGTGGAAGCCGTTACACCGGAAAATGTGAGTGAAGTGACAAAAATTATAATGAGATTGCTGAGATGACACAGATATCATATGGAAGTGTATTTACTATCCTTCATGAAAAATTGAGCATGAAAAAGGTTTTTTCCAAGTGGGTGCCGCGATTGCTTTCGATGGAACAAAAACAGCAACGAGTCGATGATTCAGAGAGCTGTTTATCGCTATTTACTCGCAACAAAAAAGATTTCTTGCGTCGTTACGTGACCATGGACGAAACATGGATACATCACTACACTCCAGAGTCGAAGCGGCAGTCATCTGAGTGGCGCACAGCTGGCGAAAGCCGTCCGAAACGTCCGAAAACGCAGCAGTCAGCTGGCAAAGTCCTGGCGTCAGTTTTTTGGGATACACATGGCGTGATTTTCATTGACTACCTCGAAAAAGGTAAATCGATCAACAGTGATTATTATATTGACTTACTGGTGCTTTTGAAGGAGGAAATCGCAAAAAAACGACCGCACATGCAGAGAAAAAAAATCCTTTTTCACCAAGACAATGCACCCTGCCACAAGTCGATGAAAACAATGGCAAAATTGAACGAATTGGGTTTTGATCTGCTTCCCCACCCCCCATATTCGCCAGATTTAGCCCCCAGTGACTACTGGCTCTTTGCTGATCTTAAAAAAATGCTCCAGGGAAAAAGATTTGGCTCAAATGAGGAGGTCATCGCTGAAACTGAAGCTTATTTTGAAGCGAAAGATAAATTTTTTTATAAACATGGTATTGAAAAATTGGAAAAGCGTTGGAACCATTGTATCACCCTAAAAGGTGATTATGTTGATGAATAAAAAAAAATTTTGCAAAAAAAATGTTGTTTTCATTGTTAGTCTCGGGACTTATTGATCTATGTGTTATACACTTTTGAATTGGCTTTTTTCAAAAAGCACATTTTTACAAGTAAAATTTTTCCTACTTCTAAACTTTCGGGTTCGATAAGTACGTATAAGACTAAGATAATGCAGCTTTTGTCATTTGAGACAACTAAGGATTTTGATTTGTGGAATTTCGTATAGTCGTCGAATACTCATAAAGTCAAAACGTTAAAGAAAACTATAGCTATTTACTTCATTTAATTTTTCAAGAAGCCTGTATAGTAAGTGTATCTTGTTATTTGCGTATGTTTATATATCTTTAGTGTAACGTTTCGATTCAGTTTCATCGAATGTCCCATTACTTTATTCTCATATATTCGTTTATTTCATCGTAAATATTGCATTTAGTTTATTGCGTATTTTATGTTAACGTCTTATTAAATTCAATAGCGTCTTTTATTTAAGCCGTAAAAAAGCAAGTCTTATCTTGTTTTGTTCTTTCATATGCCTGCCGTGAGCGACGCGTGTATGATGAATGCATGATACTAGTATGTATATTTGCATATACATTTTCTTATTGAAGTGTGTTCTTTTACGATTTCATTTATTTCTTTTCTGTATTTATCGGATTTTCCTTTCCTTGAGGCACTCGCAATTTCGCTGGTAACGTGCGTTTATGCGGGAACCGAGGCCCTGTCTAGCCACCTGCATGACTTCTGACTGTGGCTGGTCTAGACGTGGAAGACAACAGGTTAAGTCGACGCAATTAATAATTAGTATCACGGACTGATTAGTGTCATGTATATATATATATATATATATATATATATATATATATATAAAGACTGCAGATTTTCAATTGAAGATCCGTTTCGATAATGAGATTTATGGCGTAATTAGAGAAATTATTATCTCACAGTCCTTGGTAACTCAATGGTGGAGCATTCGTCCAGCAACCGGACGATTGGGATTCGATTCCTCACCGAATGCTAAGAGTTTTTCATTAATTTCTGTCTTAATTACAACGACGTAATAATTAGAAAATTACGAGTTTTCGATGTCGTTGTTATTGTTAGTACAAAGAGATTTTATTAATTAAATTAAGTGACCATGTGTAATAGAATTCTAAAAAATGCGTTATAAAATAACTGCAGGATAAGTAGTATTAGAAACTGATCGATTATTCAATGCGCATTTATAAATTACGGTCCAGTTTTTCACTCATCTCAATTTTTCACATACTTTTTTGTCAGTTCACGACTATAGACAGTAAGTTGTATCTGTAAGCTGCAATCAATCAATTATGTGTATCAATTAAAATTCCATCGGTTGTAACGTGCAATGCGAAGAACTTCGCTACTTTATTGTAAGTATGCTGTTTTTTGCTTGATTGAAATTATATTAAAAAAACCGTATTCACTTAATCATTTCCGTTATATTATTGAAACTCGATTTAAAAATTATAAGTAACTTTTAGCACAATCCCGTCATACATTCAATGTATAAAAGCGATTGAATACTTCGAGAATTTTCTTCTTGTATCTGAAATTCCATTCAGGTGAATGTAATTAATTATCTAGATAGCAGTACTTCAGCTACTCGTATCATATTATGTCTTCGAATAAAATCTGGTTTTTCAGGTAAGTGGCTCCATTGTTTCTGGCTTAATTCTCTTATGTAGTTTGCGACTTTTTTGTTTTATTTTGTAGGTGTTTATGTTTTTTAAGAAGTGACCGTTTCCTTTTCGACTAGAGGGAAAAAGCAAATTCTGAGAATAATATCTTTATAGAGATTTAAGATGGGCCAGTGGTGGAGGTTACAAGGTACAGTCAGGTCAAAGCTGTTCTTTATCGGGTCAGAGCTGTTGATTATCGGTTTAAAATGTAGAAATCGTGCTGCTTTTGGTAACATGATGTTCCCACTGGTACTGCAATTAATAATCTATCCCAAAAAATTGAGAGGACTACTTTAGTTAGGGATATTAAAAGACCACTACAAGAAAGTACTGTTCGTTCACATGAAAATATCGCTGGGGTAAAGGAAAATATGGCAGAACGCCCTAAGTCCTCAATTCGTTAGAAATTATTCGTGTAGAAAATTTTGGGGAAAAACCTTCGTCTGCATGGGTACGAAATTTAATTAATACAAGAACTGAAAGCCATAGATCACATGATCATTATGATCCAAATCGATATGGTTATGTTCACACTCTACGGGCTTTTTTTGTGTCCAGTAGGTCTTCTGACATGTATGCCAGACGAGTGCAAATTATTTCTGGCAACAACAAACATACTTGGAACCTATCTGGGTTGCATTAAGAGCGTGATTGTACGTGCCAATTGTGACAGGTATCCACCTTCCGTTGGTATTATTAATATTGACCTACCTTTCGTTCGACACTTCCAATTTCCTAAAACACATTTCGAAGTATAGAATTACGCTTTGGATCACTCCAAAAACTTCAGAAGCACTTTATTGTATTCTTTCACTTCTAAGCTTCTATTTCGGACAAATTTCAGGCTACATTGACGCACTGTGTGTATTATGTAGTTTCACTACGGACCCAAGTTCAATACGATGATTAATTTCTGTTGATAATGACAACTTTGTTGTCAAAATGCGTATACCGAATACGAATATTGATGTGGTAAGGGGGTTTTACCCTTTTTTGATTAATTCAATTGACCACAGGCTTCAAAAAAATTATATAAGAATATATCCACGAAAACAAAATTACTTCCGTGTATTGCAATTGTAACATACGTGCATACTTCCTTGCTATTTTTTACCGTCTTTTTAAATTCATGGATTAGTGTCACAGATTTTAACTTCAATTTAATTCGATCAAGCTTTGACCGAATTTGAATACATATATGCTTAATTAAGAGCAAGTTAATGATGCTGTCATAAGATTTTAATTTGTTAAATTGTTAAGCAAAATGACTAAGCGAAATCTTCAACAAACCAACGACTTCATTCTACATATCGACGAGTGGAATGTACAATAGAAACGTTTTAGTTATCTGTCAAAACCCATTAAATAATGACGTCCAACAAAAAGAAAAAATTCACAATCTACCTGATCAACTCGGCACGTTTGAAATAAGTCAAATTGTGTAAGCATATCATTCGTCATGTATGATTATCACAAGTTGAATTTCACACAAGAAAGCGCCCATTCTAAAACGATTTACATACGTTAAACTCAAAATTTGATCGCGCTACAAGGGTTAGAAGAGAGGTTTCCCACATTTCACCATCAACAGCACCTTGTCGCAGTTTATGAAACCGTACATGTCGTCCTGTTCTCCGTTCGTAACTAATTGATTAGCTCGGGTGGTGGTAAAACAAACAGTGCGGGCGCCCCCCGGGCAGGTGCTCCTTTAGGGATGGCCAATTATCCGGCTACCCGCGGAGTCAGACTCCAGCTCGGCGAGGAATGCGCGGCCACCGCCATATAAACGTACCCATGTTAGGAACTCGCAGTGATTTCATCTGATGAAATGATTTAATACCGGTCGGGATGCATTTAGATTTATGCGTGTTCGAGGGTCGGAGTGTGTAGCTGATATAAAATAACAATATCGAAACTGTAGTATTTTAGATTCTTGTGTAATAATATTTACTGACAAAGCTGATTGGTACATGAAATTATTCTATATCTTCAGCAAATTTCAATGGAATTTCCATAGTTTAAAGAAATGAGCATGTCATATTATTTCGTATCGACTGCTCGATCGTAAAGTGAAATCTTAAATTTTTTTGAACTTCTTTGCATTAAACCAAGACACCCGACACCAACCGTATCGGGAAATATTATTCGAAAGATGGCTACCTGTTTTTGTAAACATTTATATATATATATATATATATATATATATATGTTATGTCTCTTTTGCTTACGCCTGAATTTTATTGACTGTTTTATTGTACTGTTTTCAGGTTGTGCCTGTAGTGGGCTTTCTTGTTTAGGTTGGTGAACGTTTCGCAATTCATGTTTCGAATCCATTCAATCACCTATTTACGTCTTCCACAATGAATTTCAATTTCACATCTTAGCATGTCTCGTTTATCATTACATTCTTTTAATGGCTTTAATTTTTTCCACCCTATGACATAATTCATAATAAAAATCTATTACTATTGCATCTAAAAAAATATTAAACTGATAAAAATAAGCTATTTAATCAAATATATGAATTATCAACATTCAGAACTAATAGATGAACAATTTCGAGTGAAATCTAATGTAGTCACTAACATTTTGAGCCATCGTGTTTAGCCAAGAAGCACGTGATGAAAATACTGCACAACAAAATTCATTGTGGGAATACTGGGCAGTGGCGCATAAATGCCGCATTATTGCATGCAAGCCACTCTTTAATATTCAATTATTCACGGAGAGAAATATAAATCGTTTACGCTTCAGTCGAGTGTTAACAAAATATATTCAATTGTATCGTCGCATAATAAAACGTTCCACGGGTATTTTGCCTAATTAAAACGCAAAATATTTTTGGCATCCGCGGTCACGCCGAATAAATACGCGTTATTTTTTTTTTGCAGGAATGCCACCTCTCCAATATAATGCACTGAAACTTATTATTATCATATCATGAATTTAAATTCGATTTCAGGTTATGCGATTTTTAGTTTTTACAGGGTGTTGCGAAACTATATAACAAAGCTCGACATAATTTTTCACTACTCCACTCCTAAACAATATCAAAGATACATATATAGACTGTCCAATAACATTATTGCTACAGCTTAAGGATATATTACTGAAGCAGCTTCAAGTTCAAAATGTCTAATGAACACACGTCTAGAACTCTATCGTAACTGAGCTACACGCATTTGTAGTCTTAAATACAGCTCACTTTTCAGCCTCTACATCATCAACTTTCTTATTTCTTATGAGAACCACATTGGATTCTAATACAACTACGAGGGAGCGTTTTTATATTCGCGGAATGGGGGACAAGGGGTGGAAATAAAAAAACCAAATTATTTTTCTTTTTCAATATATTCACCTGCAAGACGGATACATTTTTCACATCTTTCAATTGATTTATTTATACCCTCATAAAAAAATTATTTCTCTTTATCTGCAAAACACGCCGAAACTGCCTCCTTGACTTCATCATCGGCAGTAAATTTTTTACCCCGCAGCTCTTCTTTCATTTTCGGAAACAGGTAATAATCACTCGGGGCCAGGTCTGGGCTGTAGGGTGGGTGATTCACAATTTCGAAGCCCACCTTATGCAGGGCAGCTAACGCAACGCGGCTCTTGTGGACGGGCGCGTTGTCGTGCAAAAGCAGAACAACTTTTGTCAATTTTCCCCGTCTTTTCTCTTTAATGGCTTCTTTTAGTCGCTCTAATATTGAAGCGTAATATTCTCCAGTTATAGAAACACCTTTATCTTTATAATCAATCAACAATATTCCTTCCGAGTCCCAAAATACCGTTGCCATGAGTTTCCCAGCTGATTGTGACACTTTAAATTACTTGGGAGGTGCTGTGCCCTTTTTATGCCACTGCATGGAGTCTTGTTTGGACTCAGGTTCATATTGATGAACCCAAGTTTCGTCTCCAGTAACAATTCCACTCAATACACCATCCTTGTCTTCATTACAGAGGTCCAAAAATGCACGCGAACACTCTACGCGCTGTTGTTTTTGCGGCGGCGTGAGCATTCTCGGCACCCATCTTGCGCTGACCTTAGACATGCCGAGATGATCGTGTAGGATTTTAAAAATTGTTGTATCGGATACTCCAACCATTTCTGCGAGTTGTTTCTTCTTTAGTCGAGCATCTTCGAGTACAATTTGTTCAACTTTTTGGATATGTGCTGGCGTGGTCACCTCAATGCTCCTGCCCGGCCTCGGGTCGTCTTCAAGGGATTCCCTTCCTTGTTTAAATAAACTATGCCACTTGTACACCATGGTTTTTCCTGGACAAGAGTCGCCGTAAACCAATGACATCTCATTCATTATAGTCGCGACTGATTTTCCTTGCCTGGTAAGGATCTTTATAACGGCACGATATTCGATTTTTTCCATATTTCACTTTTCACTCCTGATTATGTTACTTGGTTGACGATAGCTCAAAGACTAACTGTCTAATAACAATGAAACTTCGTATTTATACTAATCATGAGTCGCTGCACAGGCCACGCCCCCAATGCGCCTACTCACCCCTCTACAACCCGCTCATTCCGCGAATATAAAAACGCTCCCTCGTAGAAAGACATTTTTATATCAGTCATGTATAATATGCTAATAAAAGTTTTTCAAATTACGCGTGCAATTACCTTAACCTGTGTGGTGAGTAAAACGATTGTTCTGAATCAGCAAAGTGCAAATTCACTGCTTTTTATAGCAAAGCCATTCGATCTTTGAGATAATCCATTTAAACACAAGTTTACATTTGACATGATTTTTCAAGCCTTTTATTCTCCCGGGTTCAAGCCAAAAGAATTATGTAAATTTTAACATCAAAATGTCAGCACACGACTATTTATAACTTTGACGATAACTTTTCAAAAATATGTACCAATTTCTGCGAGTTAGAAAAGATTATGGATTTTCGTCGAAATTAAATGCTTTAAATTTAACCCCACGCACACGTTATCGTTGACATATTATTTAAATAATTACATTAAATTCACTGTTTAAAAGAAAAAAAGTGAAACAATTGCCTTAGTCATAACATACGAATAGATCTTTTCACTTTAAAGATTATCGAAACGCAGGTTATGGAAATGGAATCTTGTAATAGTTTTTCACTGTAGGTGTCCGTTGTAGCCTGCATCGTAGAGTTACATGTAGGGGTATTAATAAAAATTACGATTGGAAAACATGGTTTTAGAAAAAGTAATGATTTTCGAATGTTAACTAAATATTTAACACCAAACTTTTTTAAAATGTACATATATACATATGTGGTTATATTAATCGATTTTCTTTAGCGAATTATAAATAGAATTTAAAATAAAAATATAAAATTAAAACACCGGCCGTCACAGATGTATAGAAATTACAAACAAAAATAAAGAAAAAAGTACGTCTAAATTTGAATTAAGTATTAGATAAAAAAGAAAATATTCTATCAAGCTAAAATATTCAAATCACTCGAGCTCGGTACTGCTGATAACTTTACAATAAAACTTCGATAAAAAAATAATAGAATTAAAATTAATAAATAATAATGCCAATGATAGAACCTTGGAGAACGCAGAAATTTTAAACAAAGACGGTAGATTCTAACTTAAATAATAAAGACAGTTGAAAAGCTTAAGAACAAAAAATTATTTATCATAGCGGCTTGTCATAAAAGCAGCTAGAACTTGTTTCTGTTTCTCTGATTGTACTAGACAGATCGTAACCAATATCTTTGAGGATTGAAGAGCGGTTAATGCTGAATGGTTTATAACCACTTGTTTGCCAAAAACAATCGAAAAACGTTACATCATTCCTCATCATGAAAATGACAGCTCTCAAAACAGCACGTCAAGCAATTGCGCATTTGAAGAAGAAAAACATCGAATTAATGTCTCGTTACCTGTATTCGTAAAATTTATTGCCTAACGCTTTCTTTTCGTTTCCGAATGTCAAACAGAAAATGCTTGGACAGCGGTTTTCAGTACCTTAAGAAGTTGTCAAAGCCTTCAAAAACCATGTTTTTGAGAAGCCAATTTCAGAGTGGAAAAAATTTTTCGAGATTTGATTTGAACGCTTGCAAAAGTGTATAAGTTTTAAAGGCATAAAAGAGATTGTTCAAATATCTTCTTTCCTAGTTTTTATAAAAACGTAAGAGGCGCCCCTCGTAATTGTTATTCTACTTCTTTTCCTATTTTATATTTATACAAAAGAGCAGCATAATTATGAAATAAATAACTTAAAAGGTGAACCTTGTATGTTAAACAGTTATCAAGATTAGCATAATATTGTAATTACTAACAATATAAATAACAAATACTTAAAAATTCAGTCGAACTACACCCATGAGGAAAATAATAAATCAAATTTGAATTGGAGACAGTTTTTTTAGCAAATAAATTAATGGTTCTCTGTAATGTATGCATGAATTACTAATGTTTTTGAATAATTTATGTTTTACATATCATGTTTTGTGGTAAGATATTACATAAATAAATTCGACATAAAAATTAATTATCGAATAATGTCCATGTTGATTTCTACGATATTTTTCGGGTTTTTTATGAGTGATAAATGGGGCATATGTAATTGATTTAACTAGTCATTTGTAAAACGTTGTATGTAGATAATAGACTTGCAACTATAGTTAACAACGACAATGCAAGAACATATTCATATTTGTAAGTGTACAGGAACACGATATTTACAAACGTAAGCAGTCACGAAAAATTTCTTAAATTGAGAATGTACACTGAAGTACCCAAAAAAATTGTCATTTGATACAATCGCGTTATATTTCATGAAAAATATACTTCAATTAAAAGAGAAGAAAATATATAATTTATTTATTATTACGATCATGGGTCATCTCAATATTCAAGGAAAATGATCCTAGTCCAAGAAGACTTAATAATAATAATAATGACAATACATATTAATATGCAAAATATAACAAATGGCGATTATTCTTTCTGGCCATAGTAAGACTAAAACTGCTAGACATTATCGAAATAATACGTGGAACCAGAAAATATTGGGTAGGCAACTAAGTAGTTTCGGTTTTGTAGTATAAAATAAAACACTTTTTTTTTAAACAAAGAATAGTTTTTAATCAATCATATATTTTCCATTTTGCTCAATGACCTTTTGCCATCTTTCTTTCAGCTGCATGATTCCGCGCTCATAAAATTTCTGGTCCTTATCAGCAAAAAAGTGAACCGGGTGCCAGTGAAGGTCATCTTCATTTGTGAAAGTTTTACCATTCAAAGAATTCTGCAAATTTCGAAATAAATGGTAATCAGATGGTGCTAGATCAAGGCTGTATGGGGGATGTGGCATCACTTCCCAGCCAAGCTCCAATAGTTTCCCACGAGTTGCCAAAGATGTGTGAGGTCTTGCATTATCTTGGTGGAAAACTACACCTTTCCGATTTGACAATTCTGGCCGTTTCTCTTTGATTGCTTCATCCAGTTTTATTAATTATTGACAGTAAACATCAGAATTGATCGTTTGGTTCCTTGGAAGCAGCTCAAAAAACACAACACCTTTGTAATCCCACCAAACTGATAGCATGATCTTTTTTGGGTGCAATTCAGCTTTCGATGTGGTTTGAGCTGGTTTATCGTGTCTGCTCCATGATCGTTTTCGAACTGTTACTATACAGGACCCATTTTTCATCCCCAATGATGATTCTTTTTAAGAAAGGGTCGGTTTCATTTGTTTAAGGTGCATATCGCAAAAGTTGATTCTTTGTGTTAAATGAATTTCTTTCAATTCGTGAGGTACCCGAATATCAAGCTTCTTAACTAGCCCAAAACATTTTAAATGTTTTTTAATTGTTGTGTGCGATACATGTAGCCTCTCCGCAACTTCTCGAACAGTTATATGACGATCCTCTTCAATTATGACTTTGATTTGGTCATCATCAACTTCAGTAGGCCGACCAGAACATTGCTCATCTTTGAGGGAAAAATCTCCAGAACGGAATTTTTTATACCAATTCTGACACGTGCGCTCTGTTAAGCAATTAGCACCATAAACTTCACATATCTTTTTGTGAGCCGCAGCAGCTTTCTTTCCTTTACGGAAATAAAATAGTAAAATATGTCGAAAATGTTCGTTTCTGCACTCCATTTAAAATTAACCCACAACTAATGGCTTTAATAAAAATCACGCACTACTTGCTTCTGAAGTTACGTCAATGTGACTAGTATTACGCGACAAACGGTAAAGTACAGCACTAACATGTCATACAAAAAATAAAGCAACACTCTCTATCAGTAAAAACCGAAAGTACTTAGTTGCCAACCCAATAAATCAGGTGAATCTATGTTGCTTCTGAAAGTGTTGGTAATATACTTTTAAAGCCATTCTTCCAAATCGTATAAATCCATACCTTTCTAAGAGACGGCTGTACTCGACGATGTTTCTCTCAGGATAAATACTATCTAGTTTAAGACCCCAGATATTTTAGAAATGTTCGTTCGACTCCCTCGATTTGGTTTATATGGACACAAAACCGTAGCAACATACTCCACCTTGATAACAGTGAGGTGAAGGTAGAAGAACCTAACAGCAGACAAGTTTTCAAGGTCTTTAGTTGTTTTTATAATGAATTAATATGATTTAAAAACTAATCTAGTCAGAACATGTTCGGAAAAGTTTACTAATGAACTTTAAATCAAAGGTAACGCCTAGCTCTTTAGTTTATATCTATTGGGATAACAGAATATCATTAATATTATAAAAAGGATGCCAAGTGGCTTGCTCGCTTTGTAAAAGACACAAAACAAAATTTGGATGTGTGATAATTTCTTATTGGTGCAGTGTAGATTTTATTTATATTGCTTTGAAAGAACTGACTATAGTCCTTTCTATTGATAGTGAGGAAATTTGTCATAGCCATAAATCAGTAGAGAACAATTCAAGATAATATTGAGGGTATTAATAAATAAGTATAAATAAGAGTGAGCTTGGGTTAGAACCCCATGGAACTCTAGAAACGAACATGTAGGTATGATATGCATAGCCGTCGAAGCACACATAATTCCATTTATTGGTCAAGTGAAATTTTATAAATTAAAGCAAGGCACTATGGAAGCCAAAGAAGAATAATTTGTAAAGTAGAATATGATGGTATATAAAGGGTTTTCCAATAAGGACTTGACAACTTTTTTTCAAAATAAAATGCAGATCATTTGAGATATTTAAAAAACTTTATTATCGGGTTGAAGTACAATCAAAACATTTATGAATGGAACTCGACTTCGATCATGTGGCTACCGCGGGCACGTTGGCAGCGGTCGATTCGTTGGACCCAATTTTCGATGACTCGGCCACACAATTCGGCAGAAACGGCTGCTATTTCGCGTTCAATGTTGGCTCTGAGCTCTTTCAACGTTGTCGGCTTGTTGGCATAGACCAATGACTTGACCTAGCTCCAAAGAAAAAAGTCTAGAGGCGTTAAATCGCACGAACGAGGCGGCCAATCGACTGGTCCATCTCTTGAGATAACACGCTCATCAAACTTACTCTTCAATAAATCGATTGTAACGTGTGCTGTGTGGCTTGTGGCACCGTCCTGCTGAAACCACATGTTGTCCAAGTCCATATCTTCCAATTCGGACCAAAAGTAATCGGTAATCATGGCGCGATAACGATTACCATTCACAGTAACGTGACGATCATTATCGTCGACGAAAAAATATGGCCCTATGACGCCGACGGCATGCAAACCGCACCAAACAGTTATTTTTTGTGTATGAAGTGGTGTTTCATGAAGCACATGTGGATTTTCACCCGACCAATAACGCATATTTTGCTTATTGACGAACCCATTGAGCCAAAAATGAGCTTCGTTACTGAAAATGATTTTGCGATGAAATTGATCATCTTGGCGCATCTTTTCCAGAGCCCAATCGGAGAACGTACGTCGCTTCAAATGGTCCATCGACTTCAATTCTTGAGTCAGCTTGATCTTGTATGGATGTGAACCAAGATCCTTACGCAAAATTCGCCATAAAGTGGTCTGGGCGATGCCCAACTCTTGAGAACGCCGTGGAATTGACTGATTTGGATCATTTGCTACGGACGTTTCAACGGCAGCGATATTTTCGACACTTCGACCAACCCGTTGTCTCACTGGCACGGCAACATCACACAACGAATACGTAGACTCAAATTTTTGCACTAAACTTGTTACTGCCTGTCTACTAGGGCGAGAATTACGACCGAAAATCGGAATTAACGCTCTTAAAGTAGCGGTCACCGACTCCGAATTTCTGTAGTAAATTTTTATAATTTGCAGACGTTGTTCGTTCGTGTACTTTACCATGATGAAAATGTTAAGTTTACTGAATAAATTGACAGTGACAGTTCGATGATTAGTGAAAGGGTGCGTTCACAAATTGAATTAAAAGTTGTCAAGTCCCTATTGGAACACCCCTTAGTATCAAAGGCTCGGCCAAAATGAATATAGATAACATTCATTTGTCAATCAATACATATCTAAAGTCGCTTCGTTTTTTTAAATTATAAAATATATATAAATCAGTGACTGTACATCATCTAGGCATAAAGGATGTCATAGATAATCGAGAAATGTACCTTTTTGAAAGTTTTGATTGCAAGTGACAATGGTTTTCTATTTTGCATACTTCACTAACTTGTCAACAATATGAGTTTTTCTCGTTTTTATATAAAACTTCGTAGGAATAGAGTATTGGATACCAAGTTGTGGTGACAATATAAGAAAAAGAAAGCCTGCTACATATTTGACAAGTTAGTAAAAGATATACAATAGAATTATCATGTGACTAAAGGCAGTCATCACTACGTCTTTATCTGTGTATATGCCATCTATTTACAAAGTATTACATCAATAATCATATCCATTTATAATACGTAATTTGTATTGTTTACGTTTCATTATATGTCCATCTATCTCCATTTAAAGTTGGCATTTTTCTCTACAAAAAACTTATAATACGACATAAGATTGTGACATGTTCCAATCTCTAGATTTAACGAGTAAAGCTTGAGTTCTAAAATACTTCTACCAACAACCAAAAATACTACTTTTTCAAAATCTGAATCTCCAAATGTAATGGAAGTTTCGACATTGCATGTTATTTTCTTCTTTTTCGTACTTTTTCTTTAAAGAAGGCGTTCAATTATTAAAAAAATATCAATCTGTTGATGGTAAGTTTGGGAAATATAATTACTTGGAATATGTAGTTTTGCATTGTCTGTTTATGAGAGCTGGCTACTATATTTTCAATGTATCGTATATTCGTTGAATATATTGGCAACATTAAATTGCTGCTACACCTTCACCATTGCAGGAATAACTAACTACACAGTGTGCAGTCCGTCAAACTATTACCAAAATTTTTTATAGATGAAGTGAAGATCTTGAAATAAATCTTGAAACTTCATGTTTATCTAATCATTCAGATTTTCTTCTACACTTTAAAAATACATCTTCTAAACGGTTCGCGACCATTTCTTACTTGTTTTACTCATTTAGTTTCTTTCAGAGAAAATTAATTTTTAACAATTTTTGCTTCTTCCTTTTGTCATAAAAATTAAAAAACACATAATTTCCATTTTACTCATCCTACATACTTATACCACTTTGAAATTAAAGCGACCTTCTGCAGCTAATCTGATATGTATTTATGCACTTGTAATTTACTAATGTAATCTTGGATCTTGTACCCATTAATATGCAGAGAATCTTCTCAAGAATTATTACATCCTGGTCTCCATTATGAATGTCATTATGTTCGTTACTTGTAGAAACCCCCGAACAATACCTTTTATGCATTTGCGTTACACTGTTCATGCAAATGAACTTGTTAGAAGAGAAATTTTGATGTAATTCGACTTATCGTGAAATAAATATTTATTCAACTCGTCCCTTTTGCAACATGTATAAATAAACGTTTTAAGTTTCTCAAGGTTATTTACTACAGATGTGTGTATATTTTTGTATCGCAAATAAGGTCTAATTAATGGTAGAAATAAGAATATGAGAAACAAAGTGACGCGTCGAATTGTTTATACAAAGAAAATTACCGACTTCATCTTTATTATACGATGTGTTCCAGGGAATCTGGAAATCTAAACTCTTTGTTGCATAAACAGATGAAGTTTCCCGGCGAAAATGCAACGTATTACTGCGTTAATCGAAGTAAATGTTCCTACCACAAGTACAGGACGCTCGTTTTGCGACAGAAAAAAAAATAACTATGACTAGGTTTGACCAGTATACCGTAAAATAGGGTAAGTACACTGTAGGCGATCATGTAGAAGCATCAAAAATCGAAGGACTCGAATTGTCAGAGAGGATATCGTCTAATATGTTCGTAAATTCTAATTTAAAACAAAACGATTTATCTTACACCAAATTACTCTCTGCTTGTTATCAAATGCCTTGGTTCTCATAGCAATTTTCAAGAAAAAAATAATTAAAATTCATACATTACACCTTAGACCTATGAAGAAGATTAAAAAAAATTTCTAGGAATTTTAAGTTGTACAACTATTCGGTAAGAAAACAAACCTATTGGAAATATTTGTATATTCAAAACTGTCGCGGATGTACTTCTTACCGGCTTATTATCGCACTATTCTACAATAAATGAACATAATCTTAGAACCATAAAGAAATAATAATCTACTTAAAGTTCTGCCTACTTTGAATTTAGACTAAACAGTTAGCCGAATCCCACATGATTATTACAATTATTCAAATTAAATATAAATCACAAAATGCAGTAGAAATATTTATCGATAATCTAGCGTTGAATGGGTGTCCCTCTACCGTTAAAGGTAAAAGACCATAACTTCTCGGATGTTTACATAAGGTTGTCAGTGGATCCGCCTTCCAGTCGATGATTTATAGTTTTACTGATGAATATGCAATGGGCATAACAAATTTCAATAAAGCGGACATGATTAATGCATTATTATTGCTCGAAAAAGAACAATAAAAAAGGGAAAAGAATGCGTGTAATGGAAACCATCTTAATTATAGTTGATTTTTATAAGGCGGTTTGGGAATACAAATTAACTTTATTACAGGGGAATATGTAATGATTTTAATATCGATTTGAGATGCAGCTACTACATATACATGTGTATTAAAAGTATTTGTGCCCGCTTAATTGCTTGTTTAGCATGGATCGTATTACACGCGTTGCAGGGCGAACTGTATTCTTCTTTTCTTACCTTTTACTTCAAGTCATACGACTTCGATTAATCATGTGGTATAAGTTAAAAAGTTTCAAATTACATCACATATTTTTCGTTTATCTGAACCCTCAATCTCCCATTGTGGGTTACATAATGTATCTTTAAGATGTCTGTACGCAGACCACGTAAGAGTTAAGAAGGAAATTTATTCAGAATCCATTTACACTGACGTGTGCTACGATATTTTCTTTTCATAAATTTTCGTAGAGCATATTGTCATAAATATTCAAGTTATCGGCAACTACATGCTAATAAAATTTAATTTTAACGATTCGTGTTCGGTATCGCGGTGCATGGGATAAGTTAATTTGGTATACGATACTTTTACAAACTCCTACTTCGAATTGTGACGTGTCAAATGGCTTTGTATAATTAACACGAATCTACTTTATACGATACATAAAATCACAATTAAAGGTATAGGAAATATCGAACTATTGCAACTATTCAATAAAAACATGTTCACTAAAGATATGAGTGAATTATAATGTCCCTCTTCATCTCTCTTAAACGAATCGACGAGTAATAAATCTAAAGGCTATGTTAAAATAAAACGCAATTATAACATACTGATATGAGACGCGTAGCATCTGCTAATAAGTATTTTTTTTCTAAATAACGGGTGAATTTCAATAGACACATACGCAGCCATAGAATGTTTTTTTTTGTTTGCGGTGGATGCCCAACTGGGTCATAGCTCTTTTCAATTTGTCACGATCACGGGAACGGCAATGTATATTCAGTGTACATACAGTATTCCGTGGTTTTGTTACTCTACCCTCCTCGCCGTAAAAGAGGAAGTAGTGTTGACTATTTTTCCTAAACATTGAAGGGCACTGGGAGAGGTTCCCACCACCTCCAAGACGAGAAACGATTTATTAGAAATCGCACTGCTCAGAAAGACCCACCAACTTCTCTAGATAAATATCTCCAGTACCGCCTTTAGCACACGCGTCATCCTGGCGTTCAAGAACCAATATGACATTAGCAATATTAATCAGCAACAAACCTAGTAAAAATCGTACTACCCAGATTTAAATTTTTTTTAATCTTAGTAAACCGATTAATCAAAACAGCATTCATGAAGAGAATGGAATCTTATTAATCCTTAACTACCGAGTATGGGTAGGTTTGACCCAGGTGAGGAAAGTGTATAGATTTACAAGACGACTATATTGAAAAATAAAACTGAATTTGACAACAGTTGTTTCTGTGTTAGGCTAAAAAGAAAAAAGACAGAGAAAAACATAGGAAGTTAAAAAGCCATAGAGAACAGCTCGTCGAAGACTTTTATTGTTTCATTTGCTTTTAACAAAGACCTTTAGAGAACTTCAATTTCGTTTATCTTTTTTTGTCTCACATTTTCATCCTTTTTTGCTTTAAATTTAACACTCAATTATAAAAGGTACTTACCTCTGTATCTATCCTTTTGAATTCTTCGTCGTCTTCATCCACCTCGAAATAAAGTTCAGATGACGTAATTGAAACCATTCCAGGTGCAACGATACCAGGCGCGATTAACTTCGCTTTAGTGCTTATATTTACAGGGCCTGTGAAAAAAGATATGAAGAAAATGTATACAAATCAAGAGCATTTTGTGGTACCTGTAGCGTCACTGTCTAACTCTCTGTCATCAATTAATAACTCGTTATCATCCATAAGGTCGGTGGATTGCATCTGTTGTTGATTTCTTGTTGCCGCCAATTGGGCGTGAATTTCTTCCTTTGCCTGCTTGATAAATTAATATTTTTATCTTCGCAGTTGAGGATGTAAACTATATACGATTACCTGAAGAATAGCATCCTCTGGTCCGCCGTGTTCCAAAGCCGCTTTTAGAGTAGCTTCCGGATGACTTGATCCCAGTGGGTTATGTACAAATCGCTTCCGTCTTCTCGCGTCATCCTCCCAAGCGTCTAATTTCCAAAATTCGTTTAATCTGAAATTTACAAAGTAGCATCCACGAAACAGACGGTCTAGCATAATGATTACCTTGCCGCTTGTTGGTCCATATAACCCCACGCGCCATGTTTATTAGACATAATATTCCTGACTTTCTCCAAGAGTCTGCTAGCTATCACATTGTCTCGCCTCCTAGCAGCGGTAATTAGGTGATCGCACATTCTCTCCTCCTCCTTCCGATCTAGTAAAGTTTGAGCGCATTGCGACTCGAAATCAGCATGCTTCAGCACGTCATCAGCTCGCATCCGATTTAATATGAACTCGGCCTCGTTAGCGACACGAACTATGTGGTCTTTCATGGCATGCGATAACAAACGACCTTCGTTGATCAATTCAATGAAGGCCAATCCGGCGTGTTTCTGTAACGAATTCTGCCATTCTTGTGAACATAGTAGCATCACTAATTCGACTACGGAATTGCTGTTTTTGAACGTAGTTAAACCCTTGCCTTCCATAAGCAGTTCTTGCCCGTGCGAACCGACTAATGTTTTCGAGAGAAACGGTGCGAAATCTATCATTATTTCTCTCAACAGAGGACAAACAGACCCCAAAGCCATTTCCAACTTTTGCGTCAAAGAAGCTTCTCTAGAGGGTGTTGGAAGTGAAATGTGTTCAACTAAATTATTGACCGGTAAATCGTCGGGTCTTATTTGGGTCGGTGTCTGTATCATGCTATCAGGCACGCGTACAACGGATATTTCCGAATGTTGCTTTTCACCCCTCTCTTGAATGTTGCCTTCGATATCCATGAGACCCATGTGAGACTTGTTCTGGATATTTCTGTTATCTTCTTTCGTCGCCGTATCTCCATCTTCGTTTAAGTTAATATCGGTCCAGTTCTCTTCACTGCTTATTATTTTATTGTCTTCGATCATCATATCTATGTTTTCTATGTTGTTTGTTTCTGTTGAATGTACTGAATTTATTTCTTCTATCGAATCGATGCTCTATAAAAATTTTAATTTTTTTTTGAAACAGTATATCACTATATCAGCTATCTATCAGATGTATATAAGTACGTGAAGTCTATTTACTATTGTTCTTTATGTATCCTCAACATATTGGTGTATTTACAAGTTTGTTTCTTAAAAAAAATGCATCTATCCTATGCTCTAAACCAGAACTATTCTTACTAAAATCTAAATCACTTGCATGCAGCTAATCGTAGCGCTCACAAGTATCTAACAAGAACTCACATCTAAAATAACATAATGCAATATGAAAATCTATAAAATTTATGTAGTAATATTAACATACGATAATTAATGTATAAACGCGCGGCTCTTATATGCAAGTATTTATATTTTTGTTAGAGAAATAGAAGTACATGAAAATCATTTGTATGTTAACATGGTATTAATTAAAAGTAGAATGATAGAGAGTATTTTAATTATCAGAATATGCAATTAGTAGATCGACAATGAGCCAGAATGAAAATTATTTTATATTCAGCCAAGCTAATTTGATTATGCTAGAGTTAGTAAAAGCAAGATTCTGCAAACAGGACAAGTAATAGGAAGGGGAAAATTTACCGAGAAAATGTCGGTGCTTATTATTTGTCATTTGAACTAATTGGTGGCGACTGTCGCAGATACATTGTTCTATTATTGAGCATAGATTTTAACAATACATTAGAATGATTGATTCTAATTGATTCAGTACATTGTATACACGGTGGTCAGAAATTCGCGAAAATTGTCAGGTAGGACGATTCTGTGATTAATTCTGAGCCGAAAATCCTAATATAGACAGAAATTTTGTATTGTCAGTAGTTAAGAAACACGAGACTATCAATAGTGAAAATTTGCGACAATAAACATTTCGAATTTTTTGAAATTTTCTGTGGAAAAGTCCACCACTGCATTTACATTTCGCTGTAGCAATAAGTAATTTTATAAATGCAACACACAACTGGATAAGACGAGAAGATTCAGTAGTAAGGTCGCCTAGACCCCTGATATGAACTCACTTGACTTCTGTATTTGGAAATATTTAAAATCATTGGCTTACCGAAGACCCATTAACAATCTAGATAAGCTGCAGCAGCGTATAGAAAATAAATCCCAAGCAATTAGAAAAAAATCAGAAATATTCGAAAGAATAAGGGCTTGTATTCGACCAAGTCGTGAAACCTGTTAAATCTTTAATTTTATTCTGTGTCTGTTTTAGATAATAACATAATTAATGTTAGAGTCCAGTTATTAATTGATGACACTTACTCAGAAACGATTTTAGAAATTAGGAAGAGACAAGGAATGAGGGAGACAGAAATATGTTGTATTGTGTATAGTACCATCTGCAAACGTCATGTCGTAAACATAACCTCATTATATTAAGTTATCGCCGTGTGCGTTATTTTGTTGTTTATTATTCGATGTATTTGTTATCATTCACTTGTTTATTTCTATATATCTCAACCTATTAATGCTTAATAGGTTTTTAATTAATTGTGATGTCATTTAATTTTGGCTTATTAAATGCATATATGGACATACATATGTTATTTTTTAAGTATAGTAGAGTGCTGTTAGTAATTTCGAAATGTAATAAAATATATACATACAAAATAAGTATGTTCTAAATATTTTTAAAATCGCCGCCTATACTATGTTGCTTGTGGTAGTAATTTCGGGAGCCATATTTTAGTGTGTGTAGTGCAATATTTAGGCCACCCCTCGTGCAAATCAGATACAATCAGGTTTTAGTCGGACTCTAGTTCTGTTTATAATGAGACAATAAATAATCAATCATCATTAACATTTCCTTGTCTTTTTTGATGTGGATAAGATATCCGACATTTTTTTACCACAACATTGCATGGATTTACATAATCATTAGTTTCTAACCAATATATGTAAGAAGTTCAATATGAATAATTAATATCACATTAAGTATATATCATACATTGAGGGAATGCCCGGTATATTTGTCTAACTTCATGGATATATGTATGTATTAGTTTCTAATCAATATATGTAAGAAGTTTAATATGAATAATTAGTATCACATTAAGTATATATCATACATTGAGGGAATGATATATTTGTCTAACTTCATGGATATATATATTACATAAAAAATTCTGATAATTAAAACGAAATAGAAAAATATACATGAAGTCACGTGATGTGTATGAAATTATATCACTGTGAATTTACCTTTTTAATACGAACACCATCACGATTACGAACATGCTTCATCCCATCCAATGAGAAATCTACAGTGAACCCGTGTCCAATTGTTGGGCGCTGCCGTGCGCTTACCTGTTCAAGGTGCGCCACAGCAAAAGCAAAGTTAGTAAAAGAAAATGAGTTCAGCATTCGCAGTTGCAAGTAAACAAGGCATGCAAGAAAAAGAAATCGTATAGTTAGTATAGTATTTTCGGTTATGGTCGTTAGTAAGAAATTTTAGTAATAAGGCGAAGTAGTTTCTTTTTTTTTTGTCACTTATCTAGCACAGAACTAATCAATTTATATAAAGTAATTAGCAATTACATAGTTTTGTGAATATTGGGGAATTCACAAAGTTCCCAGGGAAAGTAAATAAAGAGACACTAAATTAAATTTAGCGCTTTATATTTCAACATAGTACATATTCAAGTTACGAATGTGCGTTGCAGTGCCATACATCACTGAAAATTGTTCCGATTATATATTCTGAGATGTTGCCAACGCTTGAGGATGTCGACTTTCGAGTTGGCATGTGTTTCTTGAACAGTTATGACGCCAATATAGAGCATTATATATGCTCATGGGTTTATATTATGAGTACTTCCCCCGTTTTCTCCGAACCTATATTTAAAAGAAGATATTGCCGCTTCTTTCTTATGACTAGTAATGTAATTTCGCCTAATTACATATATGTAGTTGTCATAAGAGAGAAGATTTGCAGATATCGTACTATGCTAGATAAGTAAGAGATAGTGCAAGTTAATTGAATCTGATGGATAAAAATCTATTTTTGTTATATAAATATCTAATTTATATGCATATGTAATATTTACAAAAAGAAGTTAATCAGCATTCATTAAAAATATTTACAATTTTTTCAAATTTGAGTCCATTATTCTTGCCTTTACCTTAATTGAAGGGGGTCCTGAATGAAGATCGTGGTCACGTACCGATACATTGTCGTCCATGACGTAAGCTGTGATAACGTCATAATCACCATCATCCTGACTGGTTTGACTGTGGATTGCTCTCGAAGCTATAACAGAAAGTTGATTGAATAAGCTTTCTTCATGTATGAAAACTTGTGTTGGCATGCACAGTAATTAAAATATAAAAAAAGCACCTGCATGTATATAATAATCTAGCATGCAGCAATTTATAAAAGAAAAATTGTTTATTGTATTCTATTTAACGTATTGAAACATTAGTTTTATTTTTGAGGGGCGGGGGACAATATTAAACTTATAAAAATATATTAAAACTTGGTTATATTCTCTAAGTGTTGAAATTATGTCGTTTTAAAATTGCAGAGACGATTTACTACACGAAAAACATATACTGTTATACAAAAGGCAAAGTTACTGATAATAATAGTGATCGAAATATAAAATAAAAATTAATAGCGTCGGTCGCAAACTTTTATTTTTCCAAAAAAAAATTTACTATTACTGTCAGGTTATATTAATGTACTAGTGGTTATTTATATTGAATATAGATGGCGCTACTCTACTCAAACAAATAATTGCAGATGCACCATTATGTGCATCGTTATTCGATGGCAGACAACATAACTGCCACTTATTCTCTATATTAATTTTGCACTATAGTGTGTAGCGTGATTAAAAAGTTAAATTTTAAATCTGATACAGTATTTTTGTAGAATCACAAAGTATCAAATTACAAATACCATCAGGCAGCTTTTGACTATGAAAAACACCATCTACTTGGGGGGGTGGGTGATTCTAACAACATAGTCATATGAAAAGTTAACGGGGACTTGATGTAAATATGACATGGTTGATGGAGCATTTTACAATTTTTTATAATGTGCAAAGACATACTAAACTACTCAAAATGAATAAGGATATCACAACAAGAGCCTCTGGCTCACAAGCAAACCTTTTGTATTGTTCTTTTTAATTATGTCAAATGGTAGTACATAATACATATTACACATAAAACGCTTCGCTTTTCCAGTGTAAAGTGTTTTAAGCAAGAATCATATATACACTAAATTTGTATGCGACTTGAACATCTAGAAAGTTTCGGCATTTTTCTATTTGTCTTGGTAATTAAGGATTCAATGGATCTGATAACAGATTAGGCAATTTTACTGTAGCAATTGCTTCTTTCATACAGGTGTAAGTTGATGTTTTAGTAGTATTGGAAATGAGTCAGTGTTATTTTTCGAACACTACCGTTTTCAGGAAATCCTTAGTACTAGAGATGATTCATGGCATGTCACAACGCATCGGAAAAGAAACTGTTTCTTTCGGCAAAATAAAAGCTTTGGAATTCAACTTTTTAACATCAAAATCTTAACTCTCACCTCATTCAGGTCAAACTATTAAAAATTGATTGTTTGAGAGATCAGACTAGTAAAGTACCAAGCTAGGACATTCAACCATAGAAAATAAGGTATGCAAAAAACCGCGATTATGACTATAAGAAGCGACACCATAAAGAATATTCTGGTTTACAATGAGCCCAAATCTTGTCTAAATTACGATATCTGACGCCTCAAAGCAAACCGCAACAGAAAATGGACCCCAACAAGTTATTGCATTCAGTCATTAAAGTATTATAGTATGGCCTGAAGTTACTATAGGGTGTAATATTGATTTTCTATCTTATTGGAACATTAGCTGGTTAACGCTATAAAGATGAGATATATTCAGCCACTGGATGCCACCATTTAGTCATCTCTAATGGTAATGTAAGATCACATGGAGCTGAAATTGCTTTAGACACATTACAAGATATATAAATTTCCCATCTTTCTCATTCTCCGCTTTTTTTTCCAATCTAAACTCAACAATAAATGCACAGAATTTTCTACAGACACCTGATTGGCCATAAACTATGACCTAAAACATTCTACCGCTTGGACGAAGATTTATCTATTGAAGGAAATTCAATAAGAATCCAGTGACGATTTTATTTTAACTATAGCAGGTATAGAGCCATTATTGATGCTCGTGGAAGAATGTTACATTATTAAAACAAGAACAGTATCCAATGTATTAAAAACAAGCTTTTTATTTTTGTAAGATATATCAGGTGTCCCATTCTGACGAGCCGTGACTTGTAAAACATATTTTTCTTCCAAATGCGTTATGAATGACAAGACTTATTGGTTGGATGGTTGTCAAAAAAAGATCAAAGTGAGGCTATGGTTTAATTATTTAATAAAAAGATATTTTTATTTACATTTCAAAATAATTTATTATTGACATAGCAAGTAAAGAAATACGTTTTATAAGTAGCGACGTAACACATGGATCAATAAGTCCCGAGTCAATGAAAACAACATTCTTTTTGCAAAATTTTTTTTTATTCATCAACATAATCACCTTTTAGGGTGATACAATGGTTCCAACGCTTTTCCAATTTTTCAATACCATGTTTATAAAAAAATCTATCTTTCGCTTCAAAATAAGCTTCAGTTTCAGCGATGACCTCCTCATTTGAGCCAAATCTTTTTCCCTGGAGCATTTTTTTAAGATCAGCGAAGAGCCAGTAGTCACTGGGGGCTAAATCTGGCGAATATGGGGGGTGGGGAAGCAGATCAAAACCCAATTCGTTCAATTTTGCCATTGTTTTCATCGACTTGTGGCAGGGTGCATTGTCTTGGTGAAAAAGGATTTTTTTTCTCTGCATGTGCGGTCGTTTTTTGCGATTTCCTCCTTCAAACGCACCAGTAAGTCAATATAATAATCACTGTTGATCGATTTACCTTTTTCGAGGTAGGACGCCAGGACTTTGCCAGCTGACTGCTGCGTTTTCGGACGTTTCGGACGGCTTTCGCCAGCTGTGCGCCACTCAGATGACTGCCGCTTCGACTCTGGAGTGTAGTGATGTATCCATGTTTCGTCCATGGTCACGTAACGACGCAAGAAATCTTTTTTGTTGCGAGTAAATAGCGATAAACAGCTTTCTGAATCATCGACTCGTTGCTGTTTTTGTTCCATCGAAAGCAATCGCGGCACCCACTTGGAAAAAACCTTTTTCATGCTCAATTTTTCATGAAGGATAGTAAATACACTTCCATATGATATCTGTGTCATCCCAGCAATCTCACGGAGCTTCACTTTACGATCTTTCATTATAATTTTTGTCACTTCACTCACATTTTCCGGTGTAACGGCTTCCACAGGTCTACCCGAGCGTTCCGCGTCATTTGTGTCGGTACGACCACGTTTAAACTCGGCAAACCACCGACAAATCGTTGCTTTTGATGGACAAGAGTCCGGGTAACATTTTTCAATCCATTGTTTTGCTTGCATGGTGTTTTTACCCATTAAAAAACAATGTTTTATCAGAACACGAAACTCGGTTTTTTCCATTGTTTAAACAAACTACAAAACGACTTTACTCCAACCTCGATAACTCAGCTGTTTCTGGTCCGATCGACTTAAAATTTTGACACGTTTCAAGCAAAGGTTAGTACTCTAGAAAGACGTGGTTACTGGTTTACTACGAGCCCATCTATGGGTTAGTCTCGGGACTTATTGATCCATGTGTTAGCGAGATCGTGATTATTTCTTAGCGTTTATGCTAGGCATGCTTATTTTTTTTTACTTTAGCTACTTTCGCTACACTTTGGCTGCAACATTGAGATGTTACTGCTATATCCTTCTTAATTTTTGAGTAGTTTATATAGGGAGAGGCTATTATTCGCTTTTTACATAGCATATTTATGAAATCCATGCATGTTACACCTACTTACTGTACTAATTTCACTGATTAGTTTAATTGACAATTATCTCTTTAACATATTTATTTATTTTTATATCTTATTTTATTTATTTTTATTTTAAACAATATTGCCTAGAACGAAACAAATATAAATTATTTATTATTTTAGTAGACAAACAATAAAAATTACAACGATTTTACATACATCTTTATTACCTAGTGAAATAGAATAAAAATTATAGCAGGCCAATAACATCAAAAAAAAAAGTAAGGTGTATAAAAATATAAAATCATAGGACTATTAAAAAATGTAATAGATGGAAATTCATTAGCCGAAATAAGTTCAAAAAATGCAAAAATAAAACGAAAAAGTGTTCGGTCTACGAAAAATAAAAAATTCTATTAATAAAAGTGAAACGCAGTGCAAGACATTGATCTAACTTGCAGATATGTTGCTTAGTTTTACCTGGATGGTTACCAGTTGAGTTTCTATGATACCTGTGGTCAATCTTATGGTTGTGATGGTGGGAATGGTGGTTATTATTGAGATTATGGTTATAGTGATGCTTGATATAAGAATGTCTGTGGCGGCTGTAGTTATAATGAGGGGCGGCGTTAGGATGTGAACCGGGTAGGAACTGGGGATAAACGTGATGAGACCATTGTGGAAATAGAGGCCTCGCACTGCCTTCTGTTAATTTTACAAAAGAAAATTTAAATTACTCGGTTTTAACAGTAGGTCTGTTAGTTAAAGTGTTAAGTAGTAACTAATTATTGTGGTACAGTACAATGGCATTTCTAAAATACACGGTTAGAAAACTCATACAGTTGTTGTAGTCGTGCCATTTGGGGAGTTAAAGGCAAAAATCGATATTGTGTAATCAAACGCGGCAGACACACAAGCTTATGCATGCAACTTTGATTATAACAAACTAATTCAACAGTTAGTTAATGTTCGCCGCGAGACTTAAAAGAAAGTTTCACATTTACTCTTAAATCGTTAAAGAAATGCAATGAAAACTCGCAATTTTCTGTTTATTGTATCGTCATAATTACGGCAGAAATTAATGAAAACAAAAACCGGCCATTCGGTGAGGAATTGAACCCCAGTCGCTAACTTGCCGAATGGATGCTCTACTATTGAGCTACCAACGACTGTAAAATTCGGTTTCTTATCTAATTATGGAAACAGATCAATCAGTTTAGATAATGAGATCTATGGTGTAATTATAATCTCACAGTCCTTGTTAGCTCAATGATAGAACATCTGCACGGCAAGCGGACGACTGGAGTTCGATTTCTCACCGAATGGCAGGATTTTTTCATTAATATCTGCCTTAATTATAACGATGTGATAAGCAGAACATTACGAGTTTTCATTAATTCACATCGTGAAACGCAGGTAATATGCAATTGCATATGCATTTAATAAAAGAAGTACACTCTGGTTTGAATATATTTCTTTACAATTTCGAAGAAGCCCTATTAAAAAGAATATCAGGAGTTTGGCACTTTTTCTGAAATGGATTCTTCGTTATTATGAAATTTAAACAGACACGATTATAATTAATTTACTTTCTCAGAGAATATCAGTGGATGTATTATATTAAAAAATTTACACACAATGAATAATTTTATACTATTGCACAAACATAAACAATATGTGGTAATGCAGTTGCATACATACAGGCGTTCTATTGGGTTCTCTTGTAAGTTAAACGCTACTTGCATATTTATAACTATTCTGATTACGAAAATGATAAAGTTAATAAGAACTTAAACAATTCACCGTATCTTCAATACATTTTGTGATGTGATATTAAACACCGAATACGGTAAAATAAGTTTCTTGTAATCTTTAATAAAACACGGTTTAGTAGCTTTTATAATGAAAGAAAGCATATCTACATATTGGGCAGTCAGAGAGTCATGGAGTTTTTGCAACAGATGACGCTAGTGTGAATGTTTGAAATTTTGTAGTAAGTTAAAAATAGAAGACTAAAATGTGCATTTTCGTCATATTTTACTCTTTTACTTTACTTCCATAAAGGAAAGAACTCACTTTAAATTTGTGAAAAGGTGCATAAGGTTTAAGGTGCTTTCCAGGAACGTCGACACCAATGATGCTTCACGAAAATAAATGTGACACTCGACACAAACCCATAGCACAGGGCGGACGCAATAAGAAATTGCAGAAACGCTAAATCCTTCATAATCACATGAAAAGACGTTTACTTGACGGCGAATATGAACAAAGGAAAACGATTCTCTTTTTAAAGCAGTTGATAAGTGGATTGTTTACAACAATGTGGTGTGAAAGCGGTCTTGGTTCCGACCTGAAAATTCCCTGCAAACGTTATCGGAAGAAAACATTTATGAGAGGAAGATAATATGTTTTTGGTGTGGTAAGATTTCAAAATTGTTGTGTTTTTCGAACTTTTACCAATGGATGAAGTAATTCAATTGTGTAGTGTCGACAGTATAGGTAACTGGTAAATCCCTTTGTGGTCCTGACAAAGATAAGTTTATGTCAGGGATACAACCCTGTGTCCACGCGATTTTTCTCCCACTTACCTTGCCAAGGAGAGATCATGTGCCGATTTTAAATTCCCTTCATAAACTATTTTCCCTACGCCTCCCTTTTGTTTTACAACCCACCTAGCCAACGTGAAAGAAAATGGCTAACAAACCTTCCGACAAAAGGATTATTATTTCATCACGACAATACGAGACCATACACAAATTTTATCGTCCGCAAAAATTATTGGTTCTTCTATAGGATGATGTGCTGTCACATTTATCATACTCTCTCGACCTTACGCCTTCGGGTTTCTACTTATTTCATGCTCTTCATAACTTCTTGCAAAGTGAATCTTCACTTAAAGTTTTTCGCCGACAAAGACAAGTCCTTTTATGAACGAGCGCATAGATAGATCACAAAAGGTTTTTTTATTAATAGAAAACCTGTGAAAACAAAAAAAGTACAGTATGATTTTCCGACAACCCAATATAAGTACAACTCATATTTTGTTTGGTATCGTTACCAATGACGTTTTTAAATTACTTCAATATATTAGGGCTTGATAAGTTGGGTTAATTATATTTCGACTATAAAACGTATTCGAATTTCGACATTTGTTTCATCAACAACGTTTTAAAAGTTTAAACATGCATTTAATTAGTTAGCTTCCCAAAGCAGCAACCGTAGAGTTTACTAACCGTGATCCAAATAAACGTTCTCTTTATATCATTAGCTGGTTGGTCGTTGGGGAGATATTTTGAAATTTCGTAGCAAAAGGATTCTTCTATAAAATTGACATTAATAAGATAATCAAATTGTATTTTCAGTTATTAAATAAAAAATAATTAAAAAATTTGTTACATTTTATCGCAAAGATACAACACTATTGGTGTTAATTACATTAGAACAAAAGTTACGATTTTCATTTAAGACGTAGTATAAATTCATAACGGGAACATTTTTACCAAACCCACATTATTATAATTAACATTACTATAGTTGACGTAAATAACTCAAAAGATGAAAAAGAGGAATAATAATTACTTGCCAACAAAATTTCGCGTTTTGACCAATTCGGGACTCATTAGGCAATATGAATTTTGTTGGTACTTGTAAACATTATATAGATATTTGTGCCGAAACATAAAATGTACAAATGAGAGAAAAACTATACATCTATCTCTTGGATTGAAGGTAAACCATTAATATTTCATTTTAACTATTATATATATTATATACTTGCTATTAATATGCAATCCGTACAATAAATACGCGTAATTTGGTCATAAGAACCTTATTTTATAAACTTTAAGGAACAACAGACATCCTTGAAAGTACTCAGACGTCAGACTCCTTCAGCTGTTTCGTCGTTTCAAGTTTTATCGTATAAGAAACAGTAGGAGACTGAACCTGGTAAAAAGGGAGCGATACAGCAAGCATTGGTCATTATCATACATATTTGGCCGGACATAAGTTTTTCTAAAGTTTCACCAAAAATTTAATGTTGGGTCGATATTCCATCTGTTTATAAATCTCTATTGTGGACAAGAGCAAAAAGAGGACCTCTAGCTGTACCCCTGCCTCCACAGTCTTGCAGTTATTTACGTTCCATTGGATCCCTCGCTAACAATTCAACCAGTACACATGGTAAAACATCATTTCAAAGATACTCTAATTGTTCAGTTCGTGTATTGGACAAACTATGTATGTACATTTATTTTAGTAATTTACTCGTAACTAAACGTTGAACAAATCTCCTGGTTCGCAGTAGCGTCAGCCTCGCCGGGAAGGCTGGATAGGTGCCAATTATAGTTCCTCTATATTCTAAGGTAGTAAAACGATTTAGAAATTTATTTACATCCGTTGCAGTTAACAATCCACCTTTGCGAGACGTTTTCGCCTCACTGACATGATATAAGCTGTAAGCAATGCCTATACGCGTTTGCGCCTCATCGGCTTCTGTCGCTGATTATCAGATGGATTGTACACCTTACTCATAACAATAACAATTACAAAAAAATTACTACGATTAATAAATAATTTATATTTTATTATGGGCTGATACCTATCGGACAAAGTAGAGAATAAAAATACACTTTCTATTGCGGGAATAACCGAAGTGGCTAATTTTAGAGAAATCAGCGACGCCACCTATTGGCGAGATATTGATCTGTGAAGTGTCAACTAAACAATTAGAACTGGAAATCTCCAGATGAGGACGCATCTCCGATTAAAATTGTCACGATCCGCATCCAATACCTGTTACAGCAAATCACTATAGAGAAAACGCATATTTGGACTGTTAATTTAGATGCATTAGAGAACCGATGAATGTATATTTATCGTTAACTCTACTAGTGCTAGTGTAAAGCGTGTTCGTGAATGGCAAGTGAATGCGCTGTTATCTGTTTCCATACAATAGCAACTGCTTGCTGCATGGGTTATTTCGTACGCTTGAATATTTCAGTTGGTACTGTAGAAACATTAGTGAAGTTAAAATGTATGGAATGAATAGCATTTCTGAAACGTATATATATATTCACCTTGGGGACTACCGGAATGGTGCGAACTGGTACTGTTTCTGATAGTAGGCACGGGACTGGGAGCGCGCATTGATACCGGAGGTTCGAGAATGTCCCTGTATTTTGACACCATCAATACAGATATAAAGTAGACGATGGCCAAGGACAGAAATTGAGCTTGCTTGGTTTCCTCCTGAAATATAAATTATTAGATAATTTAAAGTTGTGTGATCCTGAAATAAGTGCCTGTATAAACGTTCTCACCACGTCTCTGTAGATAACAGCCCGCAGACGGTTGACGTCCATATCCTGGAGCAATTTCTCCGGATCCTTCACGGGACTCGATTGGTTAGAGATATTGTCGGCTATATTCTACAAGAAGTGAAAATGGGATCGTCAGAGGAGGCGTAAAACGGAGTCGCTACATTACAAACCTTAGGCGATGCCTGAACACCGCGTATGAAAGATTGTAAGTGCGCGGACTTATGAGATGCATTTAAGGGTGGTGGTGCAAGTGTATGATGGGGACGACTTCGCTCTTTGCACTCCAGGCAGTTGCGTACCGCACAAGTGCAAACCTAACACACGAAATATACATTTAAAGCGATACATTCTTCTGCAATAAATACAGGTTTACATTGAGCGAATTGCAATTTTAATTGGAACTGTAATTGAATTTTGTTAGAGACTATGGTCAATTGAATTAATCGAAAAAAGCTAAAAATCTCTTACCACATCAATGTTCACTAGCAGAAATTTGCGCTGATGATGACAACTTAGTTATCAAAATACGTATACAAAATACGAATATTGATGTGGTAAAGGATTTTCACCCTTTCTTGATGGAAATATAACGTCCAAAACATATTTTCTTCTCTACGTCTTGCATATTTACTCAAAGTAGACCAGGATTTTTGTAACACTTTATAAATCATCACAAAAGTTTTCTGATTTAGGGTGATTTCGAAATTGAAAAATCTCCAAAAAAAATATTAAGAAGCATTTTGGCTGTGGAATCAAAAGAAATTACTTAATTCGCAAAATTTCCTCACTTAAAAACAAGTGCCTCAATAAAAAAATGTTTACAAACAAGTCACTCACGTGAAAGCGTTTAGAAAAAAAAAATAGTGCCACGGAAAACCGATCTTACCAATCTAAGGCATTGTCTGAGTATTCCACCACTAGACATGTTTTTTTCGGCTTCTAATTCGCCGAAATTTAAGGAACTTGCAAATATCAGAACGTCCGCCATGTTGACTAATCTTTGAAGAAACGATACAGCTACTTCTATTGGCATTCCCTGAGTTGGTTCGATAACATCAAGTTCACTCTGTAAACATCATACATCAACGAATTAGGTGCGCATATTTAAAAAAAATACACGAGAACACAAGTATCTCGTGCATCGACGTGTAGTGTTTAGCACTTTTGTCTAGAACGAATATCATCTAGGGGTAACTCTTCTATATTTTAATTACCGACGATAAAAATAGGTTGAAAATAATTAATGCAGTAATATCTCACTTTCTAATAAATAACGACACTTTTTTTTAAGTTAATACCGAGAAATATTTTTTTTATAAACATTGGGAAAATCGTAATTACAAGTAGTTACAAAGCAGTTACTGGAGAACAATTCTGGAAGCATTACATTTCTGCAATATGCCATTGAGAGGCAAACACATTTGTTTTGCATTGCATTTTATGAGACAGATGCACTTAGTTTGTATAATATGATAGGGATTTGCCACAATCGTTTACACCCAAGTGCAAGGAATGTCTTCGACGATATGATGACGTATGGACGTTCTGGAACTACCTCATTATTCATATGCAATGTTGGACTTCCCATATTTGTTTGCATCTAAGCGCATGGAACCCCTATGACTGTATTTACAATAATATGGACATTCCGAAACGATTTCATTATTCGTACGCAATGTAGTCTTAAGTACTCCCCACTATTAATCCCTCTCCAATGTCTGATCAATTGGTGATCGACATATTTTTTTATATAGCTTTTTGCAATGTGCACTTATGTAATTGTTCATCAATACAGTATGCAACTAAATAAGTAATAAAAAATTACGTTATTAATTTCTTAACAACGAATCTGGACTCGATTCCTTTGCATTTTTATGGAGGATTCCTTCGTTTCACATTGTGAGGTTTTTCTTAACAGCTCTTATTTCTGCGTCCGACCTATATTATTGTACTATATTTTGGCAAGGGCACCGGGACAAAACACTAAACCTGCAAGTGTGCCGCGGACTGATAAAGTTCGGGAACCCCTTGCTGTATTCTGTGATAGAATGAGTTAAATTGCTTTTTTTATTTTTTTAAACCAATTTTAATTTAAAATTAATAAAATTTATTACTTTATTTTGAACAGACATTGATCTACGTCATCAATCAAAACACTTAGCGACATTTTCTCAACAACTTTATTAATATAGAGGTAAATTCCTGAATACAGTAACGTTTGTCAAGTTCTATTGTTATTTATTAAAGGTATAGGTGACTTTGTGGAAACATTGCACTCGTTTTTTTAATTTACTGCCTTTAGATTTGCCGACTTTTGACATTTTATTTCGCTGAAATATAGAGCTTAATCTTATTCAAAATAATTACTTTCGTTTGGAATAAGATTGTGTGAATAAAAAAGTATAGTAAAATAGTTGTAGGTGCAAATACAGAACCATACAAACAAAGTATTTTTACCTAGTCCTAGTGTAGTGGACCTAACTATATCAATTGGGAATTTTATTTATATATTTCCAATAGATAGAAAAACACCTAATTATAAGAAAAACTGTGTACATTACTGTAACAGAATATTTGTAATACATATGTACATGTAAACTTAATTAAACCTAAAATATGTAATAGCTAAACCTCAACATAAATATATAAACAGAAAACTTATGTTGTAGTGTTGGCAAGCGTGCGTTAAAGTTGTATCGACATTAATGCCTTGGCTATTAGAAATTCTATTGAAAAATGAGCACAGTAAGACATTAGTGACTTAGAATGTTAGTCCTGCAGAAGTTCAATGAATCCACGTAAACTGAAGCATTTATCAATATCGATATCGGAAATGCATACCTCTAACTCTCCTACTGAGTCGAATGTTTCCAGTTCGATATTCGCGATAGTGTAGGGAATTTCTCAAACCTACACAGATATATACAAATACAAAATGTGGTACAATATTATCATTAGTGTGAGGTACCATTAACCAGAAATAGCGTAAAGTGAGGTATTACTGCATATACATAGAATAATTATATTATATTTTCTTAATAATATTTTCTCAGAGACAGCAATACTTACGTTTGGGGAAGTTGCTGAAGCTAACAGCGGCAAAAGCCCACCACAAGCTATTATTAAATTGTCGGCGAGCTGTGAGATTAAGTGGACAGTATTAACAACGAAAATCGCATTTTCACTGCTGTTAACAAAATCCAAAACCGATTTGGTAGAGTGACTTCGCCATACTTGAATGTCGGTTTCCAGTGAGAAAAGGACGTCCGATAACAGCCGCTGATGTATATACGACCACTTGAATTCGGGTATCCTGAACGGTGGACGCGTCGGACCAGGACTAAACATCGGTCTTGTAGAAGACGATCCAGATTTTGAGCGTTTTGATTCTACTATAAAAAAATCCGCTAATATTAACATACAGCTGACAAAAGCATTACATGATGATGAATTGTATTAACTATATAAAACAAGGACTTAACCGACACATAACGCTTGGTAATTGAATTAAGCCAGGTGTTGTTTATGAAAACGGTCTTTCATTATTATGCATGCTATAAATATATGCAGTTGTGGATCATTTATGGGGCATGATTCTTTGACGATTCAGGCAGGACCGTTTTGGGTAGTATTAAGACTATATTCTCCCGCTTTATCATCTTCAGATTTCTATCTTTTTCAATAATTACAAATTGTCTTGACTTGGAAAAGTATTTTATTAACACCTTTTCAACGTTGTACGTACGTTGAGAGAGCTTTAATAAAGTACTTTTCCAAGTAGGTGCAATTTTTTGAACGGGATTTCGACAAACCTAATACATTCTTATTTTGCAAAAGAAATTAATTTCCAATCTTCGCGTCACTTATCGGAGATAACATGTACTGATAAGTCTTTAAATACGGTTTAATATCTTAATTAAATATAATTGGGAGTGCATTAGCTTATATTATAGAAATTTTTTACTATGTTTTCTATACTCAAAAACGAAATAAAGAAATGCAAACAACTCTAGAAGTTTAATACCCAACACTATACTTCATTCACGTTAAGAATATTGATTGATATACTTATTTAAATAGTCTAAGAAGAAATATATTATATATTGACTATATTCCCGAGCATGACTTTTGAATTTGCCGTTATCTCCAAATACATGTTGCTTGCCCCTGCGTAATGTGTACGCATATCGTAATCCCCACTACTATCCTATTGAAATAAATGGAGTGAAGTAACTATTACTGTTACATCGTACTACAGTAAACGGCCTACTACAATTGAAATATTTACAGACATTTGAAGAAGAGGAAAAATAACAGACACAAACTTCAATCGAAATTTATCCATTTATCTTCGATGACATATCTACATATGTAAATCCTTACCGAAATGATGAGGATCCACTTGTGTCGAAGTGGAAGCACTTCTTGGTCTCTTTTGCGGTGAAGGAATGGTGGCAGCATTTTTAGCGATATCCTGTTGTCCTTCTAGTGCAGAACTAGACGGTAAACTCACTCTTCTTTTTATGTCGTCGTTACCCTTAGCGGGCGACGTTTCACTTTGCGTAATCGCATTTTCTTTACTCGTAACAGATGGCGTACTATCAGCGTCGCCGGCCTGATAATGACTAGGATCACAGATTTGTGAAATTGTTGGTATGTTCTCCACTGAATCGACTTTATTTTCCTTGTCGTCGGTGTTTGGTTTTTCGTCCCCTTCCCCCGCGGTCGGAACGAGTTTCGTTTCTTTTTCGTTAACGTCAATATTTACAACCGTACTATCTAGACTAGAATCGACATTGGACGGCTCTAATTCTACTGACACAGCACTATTATCAATTGGCACATCTTGCAGGATTTCCTTTATGGCTTTTTCACTTTGTTCGGCACTACTGTTCGTATTGTTTTCGACATTTTCAGTAACTACACTATCACTAATATTTACAAGTTCCGTTTCTTTAGAATTTAAGGGAATTGAGGTATTTTCATCACTTGAGCACAATTTTTCATTTAATTCTTCTTTTAGATTACCTTCGCTTGTTTCGTCTTCAACTTTTTTCTCCGTTAATTCTTCTTGTGTGTTCTCGTCGAATCTATCTGGTTTGTCTTCGACATCGTCATCTTTTTTATCGGTTTCACTCATTTCTGTCGGAGTTAAATAGCGGTCGGATAAATCGCTCTCTTTGTCCGGACTGGTCGGTGTCGTATCTGTATCTACCGGGTCTGTTGACTTTTGCGAGCAAACGTCAGCTGAAAGATCCGCATTGGCTTCATGTTTAGGACTACTTTCCTCAGACGATATTTTCAAGTCGGCTTGGAAATCTTCTTTACTTTCGCTAACCGTACTTACAACTTCATTAACAGCTTGAATGATTTCTTCGTCCCGTAGTACGGGTGAAGAAGAGGTCTCTACTACACTTTGAGCATCGGAACTGTTTTCTTCTAATAATTTTTCAGATTTGACTATAATTTCCTGTACAATGTCGTGTATAAAATCCGTCTTGATTTCTTCGTCTATGAGCTCGGGTTTGCTGGGACTGCCAAAACTGGAACTACTCTCGGTATGTATGCCGTTGCATATCGGCGAGTCCGTCGTGTCTTCAATTATTTGCGATTTTAAGGGCGAGTCTTGGGAGAAGGGCGATTCCTTGCCTATTTTGACATCACTATATAAATCACTAGTCCTCGAGTCTAAGGAAACACCTTCACTGTCATCGCGTTTCGTGATGAACGAGGCGGGACTTCCGTCGGACATGGGAGAATTGAAGTCGCAGTTGCAAACCTGTTCTGATTTCTCGACCGCACGTAACGGGACGTTTGAAGTTTGCCATTGGTCGGAATGGTCTTGGTGGTAACCGTTCGGCACGTTCTCCGCCTGCTGTTCCCATCCAGAAATAGTGCTGATGGGACGTTGCTGACGAACTAAAGGATCTGTTATGTTATCGGTCCTCTGTCTTTCGTAGTGCTCGTACATTTGGGCGAACTGAAGTTTGAATTCTTCATAGGATACCTGAAATCAATTATTGCGTTAAAAAAAACTAAAATTGGTGTAAATCCAGGAGGACCACTTTTATTTAAAAAAGATCAGGGTAATTTTATTTTAGGTAATGAAGCAAATTCACACATACCAAAGATATAATAAACAATATTGTTAACTATAAGCGGTATAAATAAAAAACGAAAAAAATGAAATTTATGTTTGGAAAAAACAAGTGCAATGCAATGGTTCATCTCTACTACAAACCCTAGTTGAGATGGACCTTCTTTTCGTGTAAGTGAGACCTAACTACATAAACAAAAATGACTATATATATATTCAGTTACTTAATTCTCAACATAGTTGAATAAAAACGAACCCATGATCAACGAGACAATGTTTAAAACGCGTTTTGTCCATTGAAGGCACTTAAGTTAACTTGGATCTGATTAACTAAAGAGGCTTCAATAGGGGAAACGCGTCTTAATATCTTGTACATAGTAGAGTTGTTCTTTATTCAACAATTAAGGCATCCGTCGTGTTTTAGTATTTGTCCTTTCAAGTGCAGTAATAATTATTAAATTTACAGGGTAAGTGCGACCCCTGGATTTTCTTTCATTCGAATAGTTTAATTACTATTCAAAAGATGATAGTATATTTTCTTTTCATTACCAAGTCTGGACATGTTTATAACATAAGTTACAATAGTTTTAATATTTCGTATAAATCTCGTGCAGCTACTGTCCACTCTTCAAACACTTAATCCAGTTTCCTGCCCTGTTTCTAAGTAGTTCTCCCCGTATCACGCGTATTGGTTGTCGTTTCCATTACTTTCTTTACTATCATTAATTACTGGACATTTTAACTTGTCTGTGATTATTCCGTCTTTAGTAAAACTGAGTTTCAGTGCAAAACGACAACAGTATATCTCTGAAGACGCTTCATGTAAGTGAAGATGAAACGCCAGTAGAACTACCGAACACGCGGTTTCAGCTCGAGGGAGGACGTAATCTTTATGTTATTCTGAGAGCCTGACATTTGCCCTCGTTGATAAAAAATCAGCAATGGGCTGCTAACTTGGAAATGGTATTCTCGGCTTTTTTGCAGACATCTGCAGAGCAGTTCGTCACTCTGAAAGGACGCATATGTTGCAGCCTTCTGCATATATGGCATATACATATGAACAGAGTGTCCGCAAAAGGTCCGAGGTGTATATTATAAAGGGTCTTGAAGCGATCCCTGTGGATCGTCGACCTGTGTATATAGTACTGCATATGTATTTGATTCGAATATCGAAAATAGGCAACCGAAGAATTAAGAATTTTTTATTGAATAATAAAAATTTATCAATATCTGGTAATAGTTAATTGTCTACGATAAAATCTAGTCTTCCCTGACACTTTTCAATTAAATGTGCATCGATTAATACATCAGTAAACAACTCATTAGATACGTTATGCGTTATATGTTATTAACATGAATAATGATCAATTCTCTCACCAAGTGGTGTAGCTACCGTAATAGCACCTAACTTAATTAGAACGCTAATGGATGCTTCTCTTATCAAAGACTCCATTAACTCCTCAAATTGGAAATTAATTTTCTCATTTAAGGGCATTAAATAAACCGTTGATAAGCAGTTATAAAATCACTATCGTGCTGGGCAGACTAATCAACTAAACGATAATATATAATGCAACACACTGACTTACTTTAGAATGCACAATTGCCAATGTGTCTACCCATACTCTCCAGCCACCGTATTCGTATTTGATAGCGTGATGAAGTAACATTCGGAATAACGAGTACACCATATCGGAAATTTTCTGTTCTTCGGTATTTTTCGGATGGATATAAGCCATGGCAATCAACCATTCTTGCCAAACGGACATTTGCAGGACCGTTCTGCGGTTTTCTCTGTTATTATTACATAACAGCGTCATATCGGATAAGAATAACTTTTTGACATCTAGTAATTTGTCGTTTTGCTTCGATTGCCTTATTAATGTAGCGACTACTTTTAAAATCACTAAAATATAAATTAAATTAATGAGACACCTGCTGGCAAGTAACGTTTAAAGACTTATCTTTTACGATTGAAACCAATAGAGTATCTAAAGTCGCGTATATTCACAATGATGGTTAAACAGTTTTAAACGGTCACAAAGGTTGGATGATTTTATTAATTTTATTTGTGTACGCTACCGGTTTTAATCGCAAATTTTCTAAATTTTGTCTAAATTCTGTAAATACTTACTCGGATTTTCCAATCGGAAGTGACTTTCCGGTTCCGTATGCTTCGTGTACAGTATCTGCTGACTTATGTGTTCGGTCATTATTTCGTAAAGAACGTTGTAAGTCGGTAACGAGAGGGTGTCTTCATTTAAAAGCAGTCTTTCGGCTAGTAATGTGTACAAGTTATGAGGGCTCATTACGTCATATTTCCTTTTGTGAGTACTTCTACTTAGGAAAAATCCTAGCAATTTCAGCGCTTGTAACCTAATCAATTGACTTTCGGAAGCTAGCAGTTTGAAGATTGTTCTCACGCCGTGCTTGCAGTCGAATGCGGGTACCATAGAGGAGGGATGCTCCGACATCAGCGATATAAGCATCTGAAGAACGTCGTGCAAGTTCTCATCCTGTAAAATTAATTTTCTGTGTTTCATAAGATTGCGAAATGGGGTTAAGTAAAATAAATAAACAAAATGACGTTAAAAATAATTGGCAATTGAGAAATACTCAAAAAAATTTTTTCATAGAACATATCTCGTATGTATTATTGAGATCGAATATAAAAATGTCCAAAATGTTTGCGCAGAAATTGCATATTTTGTAAAGTAAAAACTTTAATCATTCCTCTTTTTTTTATATAAAAATAACCTTTTTTAGGCTTACAATATGGTCTTAGATGGTCACTCACATATTCTAATAAACTTTTTCATACAAAACACTTTAACCTTAAAAATAAAAACTTTATGAACCAACTACTTGGCCAATTATCTAAGATTTATAAGTTGAATAATTTGTAGAAAAGTAATCTTACGCTCTACCTAATGGCAGGTGTAACAATGATAAAGTACATCTATGTACATTAAGTTACCAACATAATTCCAAATAGAACTGATTCTGGAAATATTACTTTTTATTTTCAATGTTTAGAATATAAATGAACAAGGTTGATCAAAAATCGCATTGAGCATTACATATTATGGAGGATTTTAGACGTACAAAATCCACCATATTGCTTCCATTTTCAACACAGTTAAAAAAGATTACATTACCAACATGTGAACTTACCTCATGCATTGTTGTTAAGTAATTCAAAATGCTTTGTAGTTCGTCATCTTTAACACCATTGCCAATCATAATAAGCTGCTTAAGAAACAGCAAAATGTACGCCCTAATTGGCATGATGTCCTTTTGAGCGGGTCTTGGTCCATCTAATGAATGCATCACACCAATCAATCGTGCTGTTTTTCGACTATCAAATGTAACTTTACCAAGTCCCTTCGGCGTTATTCCACTCTTCCCTCTGGGATTGACGACCCAATAGTAATATTTCAGCGTGTGCACCGTCTGAAGGACGGTCGAAACTCTCCTCACGTTCGAGTAAATCTGAGTGTCCGATAGAAACTCTGTGGCCAGGTACGAGTAAAGTTTTGACTGAACTGAAGCTGGTGTATAAATCCAGAGTGCGGGATTAAAGAGGACATGGTCCAGTAGCTGCCAAGTCAGAAACGAGAAGCAAAACAACTAAATCAAGATGGATTAAACTGCTCCCGTACTTACCCAAAACATTTGATTTCGTGTGATCGTGATAAATGAATTGAAAAAAAAAAGAAGCAATAGCGAATGTTCGTCATGCTTGGATAAGTACTGGTCCAAAAAAACAACGATTAAACAACAAACCGAGAACGAAGCGAAATTAATATCGCAAAGTCCGTTATTTAAGCCGATGTTTCAATCGCAAATAAATCTTTTATAAACGCAAATCGATTAAATATTATCGTTAGTTAATCGACTTTCTTCTTTAAAAACTAAAAAAAGAATACAAGCTGACTTTACTCTAATTGTATTTTTAAATATTGCATAACCATAATTCCTCAAAGCAAATTGACTATATGTACAAGCAATAAATTCAAATAAATCCAGTAGGGCTATCATGATCAAATGAAGACGATTGCATTGGTTAACAGGGGGGATATCTATCTATCTGTTTTATTCGATTACATGAGATCAAAACACGTAACAGTAATACAAGCATCGATTAAATAAGAATTTTTGGGGAGAAAGGAAGAGAAACTATAACATTAAAAAGAGTAAAAGAGATAGCATAAAAGATTAAAGTAGGAACAGCAATAAGTTAACGAGAAGTAAAATGTGAAGCGAAAAAATTCTAAAACAGGGGGGAAACACGGAAAACATCTACTTGAATCAAGTCAATAAGAGCGTGTAATACTAGGAGATGGTAGAATGACAAATGGAAAAAGACAAAATAGATTTTGAAGTAAATAAGTAATACAAATCTAAAGGTTCAAGATGTGCAAAGAAGTCAAGAGGCGGTACGAATTTCCTAGAATTGGGAATGAGTATTTACACAGCAAGAAAAGGGTATGCTCGGAATCTTAGGAAAAGTAGCATAGAGGAAGATGATCTAACCTGTAAAAATGCGAAAAATTAAAAAAAATACATACTTGAAGGAGGTAATGCGAGAAGATCAGGGAAACGATAAATTGAAGAAGTACGAAATGCAATTGGATTTGAATGTAAAATACAGAGCTATGTATTGGTACATCTAAGACATTACTGGAGTAAGAGGAAATTTGAAATTTTTCTAGAAAAATGGGTCAATTATGTACGGGGCGTGCTTTTTAACTATGGTTGCCGCAGCGTTGTGATCATGATTTCGCGCTTGTGCGCTGACTACCTGCATCTGTGTTGTGATAAATAAAATAAACGAAGCAGAAATAGTCAAAAAATACGCTGCAATTAAAATTTCCTTGTCAGCAGGTTTTACACAAGAATGGAAGAACTAAAAATGATCCAGTAATGGAGATGAAATTTTTTATGGAAGATATAAAGCGAGAGTGGACGAAATAGGAATAACGGAATATTCGATCAACAAGTTCAACGTTATAATAAAATCAATTGAAATGTCTGGACCTCATATGAACATTGTGAAATGTAACAATGAGAATGATGAAAAAAACAGACTGAGAACAATCTAGAAAGAAATAATAATAAATAAAGTAAAACAATCAAGAGAGGGAAGCTACCAATATGGACGAAGAACAGTTCAGAGCGGAAAAGAAGAATTTTTAAATATTTTGAATGCATGTAATCGATAACTGAAACTGTTACAAGTAGAAATTACTTCCACACAACGCTGTATTTCAATATGTATTTCTAACATCATGCTCATGCTAAGAGATGGTTGAGTTGTCTGTAAATGTTATACTGTTACATCTATATACTTTATGAATGTATGTGAGACTAATTACTGCATCAAAATTACAATTTAAAGAGAACTACTAATCAAAATAGAGATAAAAGAACATACCATATGGAATGGAACATTGGTTAAAACCTAAAGGTGTACAATTAAAGGGTATCATTATGTGGCAAAACCTTCGAAGAATGATGATATGTACAGCGGTTGTTTTGTGTTGCTTCTCTTAGACACTCGCTAAGAATCTTCTATCCTAAATGCTTGCAATTTATGGGTTTAGTAATAGCAATTGCAAGGATTATTAAGCTATAGTGTGTACTATTAAAGATAGAGTTCTGTTCTAGGTTAGCCTATTTTGTTAACCTTAAAATATAATTACGCTCACATATGGTAACAGTAAAATACAAAAAGCAGGATTTTTTCTGCTAAACAATGGAGTAACTGAAGGCTAACATTGGAGCTTTTATTTTGCTGTAATCGATATGTAAAGCACTTTTAATTTTATGCTACTAGGCAATTACAATATTTCGTAAGAATGTTATCTGCCCTTTTAATTGTTTTTCATATATTCATTTTTTTTCGAAATTCCCCATCTAGAAGGATATATTAGAATACTGTAAGTCTGAAAAGTTTCAATCTTGAACATGAAGATGGCGATACCAAAATATCGCATACATAATTGCACATGCGTTAAAAGATATTTATGAAAATTTCCGCCATCTTAAATGCTCACATGCTTAACATTCGTTTGAGCTAGTCGATGTTAGTGTGTCTGTAAAACTTGGAAAAAATAAGTCGGAGCAATTAATAAAATTTGCGAATCGGCTCCGAAAAAGATGAAAACTACCATCGGTCGGGAAAGTGATAGCGTCTGTTTTTTCGGGATAGTCATGGAACTGTGTTAATCGACTGTCTTGAAAAGGGGCAAACAAATAACAGGGGCATACTACGATCCATTACTTGACAAGTTGAAGGCAGAAATTGAAACAGGAAACAGTCACCGGTCGCCATGGAAAAAAATTACAAACAGGGTTCAAATTGATTGACTACTCACTGTATTCATAAGATTTGGCCTCCAGCGATTTTTTTCTGTTTCCTAGGCTCGAAGTTTCGCTCGAAGGACATAGACTTTCATTGAATCATATTCGTAAACACCTATTTTGCAGAACAAGATATCTACTATTATTTGAACGAATTAAAGAGATAGGAGCATCGCTAGAAAAAGTGTGTGTATAGACTTAGAAGGGGATTATGTTGAAAAAGAAAACTCCGTTTGATAAAAAATACCTGTTCCTGTGTTACGCTGGAAATTTTTCAGATTACCCTAGCATGGAGACTTTTTTCTACAAAGAATCTACAGGATAAAATTGGTTAATTATGGCAGTATTTCTAGGGTAATTAGATTTGCACATTAATAAAAAGAAGACTGGAATCTAATATTTACAGGTCACTATCTATAGATATAACGGAGATAGAACGTGTGCTGACTTCAAGAGTTTCGGAATGTCGGAATGTCAGGAGAAGATGTTTCTGTAAAAATTGTACGGTGTCTAAAATGTGCAATGTTTGCATTTACATATTATGAAGTGGGTTCCCTTAGATAAATTTGCATTATGACGACTATAGCAAGTGAACTGGTGGAAAATCTGGAGGCCAAAGATTATTACTAATGTTGAATGGAATTCAGAAGGTCAAGACGAAATTGTTCAAGAGATTAAAAAAAGAAAGTTGGGGGAATTTAGAGCCTATTCGAGGAAGAAAAAAGTAATACGGTATTTAAAAAATTTTCTGATGGAAAAGCACCGGAATTTTACTTGAACTTAGGCATATTTCAAGAAATAGAAGAACGTAGAAGGAATTTCCTTTATATTATCAATAATAATTCAGGTCTTCACCTTCACCCTTAACAACTTAACAGCAAGAACAGAGGGCATCGGCAAGCCACGAATTGTTATTACGTCTCATGTCGAGACTCCGACGTGATAAGTCGTGCGTTTAAAATAGAAGAAAGAAAGTAGAAAAGGTTAATGAACAAACTACGTTTATATATACTATATATACTATATATATAAATGTAACAATAAATATCGAATACCTGAAGCGCGTGAAAACAATGTTTTGTAAATTGATATAACTTTTTTAAGGATACATATTTACAATTTCTATTATGCAAGTTATGATATACGCAAATTATAAGTATATTAGTTTAATAAAATTAATTAAAAATATGCCCTTCACCACAATGTAGCTTTTAATCTTGTATATGTCTTACGATAACTAAGTTACCATCACCAGTCAAGTTGTCGATATGCTTATCAATAGTGATACTTGCTACGAAAGTCTAGGAAACTATATAAAACAATACATTACGTTCACAAATCTACATTTAATAAAATGGTCAAAATAATAGAAAGAAGGAGTAAATGGAGTGGTTCCTGCGACGTAGAAAAAGATGCTGTGATCCATGTACAATGCCACTGTGTGAGTTTTCGTAGAATATAGCTTCTACAAATGCGAGATGAATATTTTGAAGCTGAAATCTATACAGAAAAGCCGCTATCGAAGCTGTTGTTGTCAGGTGGAATTCACTATGACTTTAAGCAATCTAATTTAGTCTAGGTACATGACAGTCATGTAAATATTCAGGCTGCTCAAGTAATATCTACTTGTACTTCCGCCATCGAAATAGCTTTATTTCACTGTGATAAATGCATTCGTTTTACGCCAAGTAAAATAAAATTAAAAATAACTTGTGAATTTTTATATGAAATTGGACAGTCAGTCGAACAGGAAAATGTCTTGAAAATAAATTTACCCAAGCATACGATGAATTTTCCGTGTCTATTGATCAAGATAGGAATTTATTTATTTTTGATGTATTCCCTTGAAAAGTAATTAAAAATTAATAGTAGTTTGTATTGAGAACTTGCTCGAGAAATTATATATATATATATAATAAGTCGTGTTTCTTAGCACCAGTAACACCTAATGAGATAAAAAATATAATTCAAAGAATTAAATCAAAGGACGCCTTGGATATATACGGGATGAATACTAAAATGCTGAAACGATGTGCTGATTGCTTATCTTACTCTCTTTCGGATCTGGTGAACACATGCTTTCAACAAGCTTCTGTACCAAAAAATATGAAGACAGCAAAAATAATACCTATATATAAGGCCGGAGACCCTACGGATCTTCGAAATTACAGACCCATTTCAGTTTTGCCTGTCCTATCAAAGCTTTTGGAGGCAGCACTTCTGAAGCGACTGGTGGCATTTCTGGAAAAAAATGGTGTCCTGGCCAAGAATCAATTAGGTTTTCGTGCTGGTAGATCGACGATAGATGCCATGCCGGCCATATTAAATTTTATTTGGGATACTTTTGAAGATGAAGAGGTTGCCATGGTGTTGGCGTGTCACCTGTCTAGGGCCTTCGACTGTGTGCAGAGTGACATGCTTTTGCGGAAGTTGGAATGTTATGGCATTCGTGGTCAGGTGTCGAGGTTGTTGCGTTCCTATTTTGAAGGCGAGGGCAGGTTGTTCACTTTAATGGCGTAACGAATGAACTAAGGACCACCAGATATGGAGTGGCTCAAGGATCTCTTTTGGGTCCTCTTCTGTTTTGCCTGTACGTCAATGATCTTCCGCAGCATGTCACGCAAATGGTTGTGCAATACGCTGATGACACAACGTTTCTTTGTAGAGGGAAGAGCGATCAGCAACTTGGAGAAGGGGCTCACGAAACGCTGTCGGAGGCCATGGCATGGTTTTCGGCAAACAAGTTGGTCCTGAATGAGGCCAAAACTGTCAAACTGGCATTCACTTCCAAAAGGAAAGAAACTGCCGCGAATGTAGGGTCAGTCAAAATATTGGGAATACATTTAGATACCAGACTAACCTGGAAGGATGAAGTGGACGCCCTCTCGAAAAAACTCTCTTGTGCAATATATGCTGTGCGGAGAATCAGAGCCATCACAAATAAGGTAACTGCAAAAACAGCTTATCACGCCAACTATGGGGCGATTCAGTGCATGCCAATGACATTTTTAATTTACAAAAGAAGGCATTACGAATAATCGAACAAGTTAATATAACGGCACATTGTAGACCTATATTTATAAAAAATAAAATAATGACGTTGGCCTCCACTTACATATATAAGCAATTGCTGCGCGCTAAACGAGGGCTACCAACCCAGAAAAGGAAAGGAGAGGGAAGAGCAATACAACTGAGATCCAGACAACAAGTACTTCTTCCCAACCATAGGCTACGTCCTACTGCTGCCCAACACAAACATTTGGATATGTTTAACAAGTTGCCAATATCGTGGACTGAAAAACCCATTTTGAAATTTAGAAATGATATAAAAACATTTCTTTTAGAAAACGGATTCTACACAGTAACGGAGTTCCAAGAGCAGATGAAATCAATCAAATACTAAACTGTATGTTCTGTTTTGTGCACACATATGTTTATACCACTTACACACAGTACATATATACATACACACACAGACCATCATATACATACAATGACGTTACCTCTTTATCTGTATTTAATAGTTGGTAAAATAAAGCTTATTATTATTATATATATGAGGAAACGGTAAGTGTGCCATTTAATTTTCAACTGTTTATTTGTTTCATTTAAGATGAATAATACGCCAATTAGTGCTTCTTAAATTGATTTCTTACAATCGTATTTTTGTGGAATAATAGTTTATATTCTACAAGTCAGTATGATAATCTAATAATGTAACATTCTAGAAATTTGGGGTAACTAATCTATCTTTAAATGTTTCTGTACAAAACATTGTTTTCATGCAACTCTAGTATTTGGTGTGTAAATTTGTATAGATACACAACATTCTGCTACATACAGAAAATTTCCAGTACATGCAAAATAACTAATAGAATGAGGTATTTCTTTTTCTAAAGAGGAAGGAGCATAATGCAAAATAAAAGAAAATACCACCCATTTCTGTAATTAACTGTAAAAAACTTATTTACATGTATTCGAAAATATCTATTTACCTACTTATACCTATACTTTATTCTAAAATATGTATTCTTTAGTCATGATAATTCTCCAATTTGACTAACATTATGTATGTACAACAGCATGGTGAAAACGGACACGTACAATGCATCAGTCTTACCTGTTTGAGAAGCAATTCGCTGTTCGCGCTCAAACACGTGACCAGGTGCTTCGTGAGGCTGAGGAACGAGGCCAAGACATCGATGGTGAGGTGGTCTCTGGAAGATCTTTGCAACATGAAGCTGATTACCAAAAATCCGCGGTTCTGGATCATGTGCTGCTGTACTGTTTGCGATGTTTCAACCAATTCACATATAAAACCTAACAATTTTGAGCTGGAAAAGTTAAACGGTGAGATAACGCTAGCGAGTGCGCAACATTTTTGTATTATTACCATAATGTGGGATCACGCTTTGAGTCTGAACTACCATTACATTCATAAGGCAAATCTAATTGAGAAAACAGGGGAAATAAAACTTGTATACCGCCTATTGAATTCAATGTACTGTGGATGGAATGAGTTATCACAGCTTTCACATCCTGAAATAATACAATACGTAAAAATATAAAATAATAGCTAAACAACTGGCAGCATTATGTTTACCAATAAACTAACACAAAGATAATCTTATGCTACCTCATCGAACAGAATATATAAAAGTTTAAACCTAGTATTTTCTGGGACATTTTATGTCGCACTGAAAGTGAAACTCAATTTCAGTGCGACAGACAGTGGCAGTAGTTGAGCCCTGAAGATGTCCCATACGAGTGGGTACGAAACGTCGGCAGTTATACCAGTGACGCGGTTCCAGCCCGGAAGCCCAGAAGCAGATAGAAATGATGATTATTTCAAAATAACCGTACAATTACTATTATTAGCAATCGTATTATTTGGATGAACCTTAAGTTTTTTAGTTTAAACGAAATGAAAAAAAAAAGGTTACTTATGCTAACTTTTTACAAATAGACTCATTCTATAAATTATTGTTTCTAGAAGGGTCTTTGAGCGTATCTTACCTGTAACATAAGAGCATGTGGGGTGTGGACGAAATAAGAAATGTTTCCTTTTGGAGCTGATTGCAGACAGAGTTGACTATCCGTGGCGACAGGATTATACATAAACACTATGGCGCTAGAAAGTTTTCCATCATACAGTACCTAAAAATAAAAGTAAACCACTCTCTTAAACAACACGGAATAATGCAAATAATTTGATTTGTTTGAATTGTGCGTTTTGTATATTGGGTCTGGGAAAAAGTTCGTGGCGTTTTTTCAGTAAAATTCAACTGGTCCCCGCATGGCGCGTGGACGAATTCATTTAAACCGAATATGCTCCATTATTATCGACAATGTTTCGCCATTTTTTTGGTAGATCCATGATCCCATCGGTGAAAAACTTCTGTGGTTTCTGGTCGAAAAACTGAATCAAGTAGTTTTCACAGGCTTCTTTTGAAACCAACTTAATTCCATTGAGAGAGTTCTGCAGAGATCGAAACAGATGATAGTCAGAGGGTGCTATATCCGGACTGTAAGGTGGGTGCATCAAAACTTCCCAACCAAACTCTCTCAATTTTTGACGGGTCATCAAAGAAGTGTGTGGTCGGGCGTTGTCATGATGGAAGACAACACCTTTCCTATTAATCAATTCGGGCCGTTTTCTTTCAATCGCCTGGCGTAATCTCTCTAGTTGTGCACAGTAGAGTTGAGAATCAATCGTCTGACCAGTTGGAAGTAGCTCGTAGTGGACGATTCCCCTCCAGTCCCACCATACACACAGCATCACTTTTTTTGGCGTCAATGTTGGCTTAGCGAACGCTTGTGACGGCTCACCATCCTTTATCCACGATCTTTTACGCTTCCGATTATCGTACGTAATCCATTTTTCATCTCCGGTTATTAAACGTTTCAGAAACGGCTCGATTTCATTCCGTTTCAGCAGCGCATCGCAGATGTTAATTCGGTCCATCATGTTTTTCACGCTCAACTCATGAGGAACCCATACGTCAAGCTTTTTTTTGTAACCAGCTTTGTGTAAATGGTTCAAAACAGTTTTGTGGTCAATGCCTAGCTCCATGCCAATATCGACACTGCTGATATGCTTATCTTGTTGGACTTTTTCAAGAATTTCATCAGATTTTTCAGTGATTGGACGACCGGAGCGTGACTCATCTTTCACATTGAAATTTCCAGAACGAAAGCGAGCGAACCATTTCCGCGCAACAGATTTCGATAAAGCACCTTCACCGTACACAGCACAAATTTTATCACAATCCTGCGCAGCGTTCTTCCCCTTATCATAATAATATTGCAGAATATAGCGAAATTTCTCATTATTCTTCTCCATTTTCAAGTGCGAATAACTTTCCAACCACTGCACCGATTACAATGTTTCTACGCTCAAACTAACGTTCGGAAGGTCATCTAAAAAACGAGCCGTCGGTGGTGTCGCTGTGACTTGTTGTTCTTTAGTTATCGGCAACCAATGCCATCTATCGGGAAAAACGCCACGAACTTTTTCCCAGACCCAATATTTAACACAATTTAACCTGTACGTTACGCTGAAACTAATTTCATATTCGATTAAACAATGAATATTTTGCAAAAACGATTCCTAAAAACTGATACAACGTGTAGGTATGCAAAATATCAATACATATTAAATTTCGTTCCCTGAACAAATAATTCTATGCAGACACCTACACTAAAGGTAGACATACAGAGGATAAAAGCTGACAAAACCATAAATGTTAAACGAAGCTGTCAATCTACTATTTTACGTGGGCGACACAAGTAAATACATGCACAATACAAATGCGAACAATATTGAATATATTTATTATGTGCTGTGAATGGGAAATCATCAATACAATGGGCGTTTTAACATGTAGTCGTACAGGGTTGTGGACTACGGTTCTCCCAGATGTAAGATAAGGGCTTCTGTCCGACTAAAATGAAGGATATTCTGTTAATTTTCAATACGGTGAAATACAATATTTTCTTCTGAATATTTCGTTACATTTGAGCAGAATTAGTTTTTTTGAAATATTTTTTCCTATTTGGTGGCAAATATAACTTTTCTCTCTTTTAAAAATACTGACAGTTTCATTGACTAAGGTAATATTGCAGTTTATATTTTATCTTGTGTAAATATAAAGGAAATCCTTTCAAATGATCGTGACAAATAGTATTGATTGTTTTCACAGAAATCTCTGGGGTTGTTTGAATGATAAAAACATAATTCTCCTCTACCATATCGTGGGCAATAGTTTCATTAGTGACTTCAAAGATTCACCGCCTAAACGGTGGCTTATAAATACGACTTGCTATTAAAAAACTTCAGTTTACGGCAACATTTTTCTCACCTTAATCTATTCTTAAAGTTGTATAAAATTGCCTCTATTCAGTTTCGTGGTTTTCCAAAATGTTCATTTAAAAAGTTTATACAACTTCGAAACACCACAATATACATATTTTCGGTGTGCTACTTCTTATGTCAAATTCCCAAAGATTAAATGAAAATCTTACAAATATTTTTATATCATTAAGTCACCCTTACTGAGTTAAACTGGACATTAAAAAAACTTGATCCAATTTATGTTAAAGTCAGATGCACGTATTGCTAATAGAATTTATGTATGTATAAGTTAGTACAAGATTTTAGATGTAAATCAAGCGTGTGTGCATATTAGATTTTGTCATCTTTGTCTAGAGAAAATAGTTAATAATATGAATCGCAGTCTTGAAAACAGTAGTTACTTCCGAGATACCTATATCTAAGGTACATTAGTCTTATAGTCGTTTTTTATGGGGTCTATTAACATCTTTATTGAAACGTATAGCTCAATCCCAGGGGTGTAACTACGAAAGAAAGACGTTATAAGTGAGAAAGTCTCTACATCTGAAAAACAGCGATCTTGAACAATACTTTTTTTTCGTAGGCAGCTGGATGCGCGTTTATCTTTCATTCATATATTCTGCAAGATTTATACGCGAACTAAATATATATTTAGCGCTATAATATGTAACTACTGAAGACATATTGCCCTAAATTTTTATTAGTATATATCTCAAAGCCTTGGTACAGGGTATACGATGGCAAACTTGTAATAATGTAAAAAATACATACAATTAATAAGTAATATAATATTTGCTAAAGCATTGAGAAGTGCCAACTTCTTATGACCCATGAGAAATAGATTGGGTGATTGAGTCACATTTTCACACATTGCAGCAATATTCTGAGCGGAACGATTATTTCGACTACATACATCTGCCGAGAGTTCTGCTACTGAACCAGTTGCTTTCGAGCCTATGAATTGCTTTTTCACTTGGACGAATATGTTGACCATAAAATTCGCAGAATGAGTTGAATATATTGCGAACGGAATGACCATTTTCATATTAAATTTGAATAATCTGGACGTGTTTCTGAATTTTGAAGTATTCCACGATCAGCTTGTTGGGACAGAATATTTTCTTCATTATTTGTACAGTTGTTTGTATCCTAAGAGTGGGATACAAACATTCGACTGCACACAATAAATCGAACTTACCTTTTCCTAATAAACCCGAGAGATTTCTAAAGAAATTATATAAAGTAACATAAATAACAATCTACAATCTCCACATGTGCTCTAATAAACAAAAACAAACCGTAGTGAATCGAGAAATAAATAAAAAACAAATCATGCTTACTGTACGTGCATCTGGGACAATCTGGTTCATGCTACCGCTTTGCTCTATTTCACTCACCCTTTTGTGATTGTCGGGAAGGTTCAAGTGACATTCGTTATCGAATCGAAACTGACTCTGCAAGAAAATTGATAAATTAGAGCATTTACTTGAATGATATGCAGGTCGTCCTCTTTTTATTTTTCGAGTTCTCTGTGCATCTGGTCGATATTACGCAACTTACCTTATAACCGGGTCCCAGTCTGTGCATCGCGCATATCTGATGTGTCGTCAGAGCTTCGCTGAATAAATATATTGCAGACATTTGTCCACAAAACACTCGTTCTTCGTCTAGTTCGGGTGTTGCTCCTATGAAACATTTGTCGAAAGGCTGAAACGTGCGTCACGTAATTTATTTCAGTGTATTTTTATTTGCAGAATGTTGTAATATTTCGCTCGCGCTTTGAAGTTTCAATGGAGGGACGTTACGAAATGATGTTTTTATTAGATAAATAAAAAGCGTTAAAACTTGGAAAATAGTTTTTGTGCATCTATAAAATGATATTTGATATTTGATATAAAATATGTCCTCATTAACGGAAATTTGATTTAGCATCAATGATCAAGTAAACTGCAATTACGTTGGAGAATATGGTTGAATAAATTTTCAAACAGGTAATCAAAACTACTTAAAACATTATTATTTGTACCCCCTTTACGCATTTCGACAACTACGTTATCATCTTTACTAGCAAAATTGTCGAAATATGTATCCAGAATGGAACTGACAGTGCGGTAAGGGATTTTTATTACCTGTTGGAATATCAAGAAAACTAATTAAATTGACGGAAATGTGACAATAGAATATTGATTAAGCTACCGATGTTCTTATGGACATATATTGCGAATCTGATTTTTGGAGACGTGTGAATTCTAATCTGACAAGGGTTGCTATTTCTACGTTTCTATGAGATCGAACTTATCACTTCCTCGAAGTTAACTAGAAGCATAGATTGTGATTGGTTCTATTTTTAGTTTTGCAGATCTTGATTTTTATTTTCAGTTCGACTTTAGTAAATCAGACAATATGAATTTATTTATATATGACACTTGATCATAAATCCATACCCTTAGGAACTTGCACTTAGCATTTAAGTATGGGAACTAACGTTCCCAAGAGCACCAACCGCAAGTCTCTTTTACCTTCTACGCAGTCAAGCGAAGTTCCAATTAGGCGAACTGTTGTTCCTCTTTCTACTCATGGGAACGGCATGGAAAAAGTACAGAGCAAATTTAGAAAATAAAAAAGAAGTAGAAAATAGAATGTAAGAAACAAAATAAACCGGGAAAGCAAGGATGGACCAGAGACATTTAGATAGACAAAGATTCGTAAAAATGTAATAGCCTTAAAAAAAACGTTACTAGCGTCCTCCCGCATATCAAATAGTTAGGAGAAGAAGACGGACACCATTGGGGAAGAAATAATTCTGTAAACTGTCGTATCTTAGCCACCCCCGTTGCGTCATGTCGCCTTACACTTTGAGAAACAGTACATATGGTATCGTTGATAATAGAGGGTAACAATTCTAAGGCGTCTACTGGAGTAATAAAATAACAACGAAGAGAGTCGGCTTGATCCTGAAGAAGGGAGGGACATTGAAGCACCAATTATTACAACAACCTCTGGATCACATTCGAAAGGAAATTGTATTTTTTTAATTCTTTTTTCTTTCAATTCTATGCATTGAAAAATACTGTTTTTTGCAAGAGGGTTTATTTCAATAAAAAGTGATAATATATTTTCAACTATCAGGCAATTCGTGGACACACCTTAGATGATATAAATAGATCGACCTATATTTTATGTAAACCGTTTTCCAATACAAGAGGCAGTATATACTCTAGCTTATAAAGAAAATAGAAAAACATAAAACATATACAAAAAATAACAATTGTTTCAGAGAATAGGACAAATATAATTTGCAAATGGGATTCTCATTATTCAATTGTCACATCTCTATTCCAACGTGAAATTTCGAAATGTTATTAAAAGCGTCACAACCATCGAATGTTATTAATACACCGGCGGAGTTACAATTGAAATTAATGGAACAATAATATTATGCTTACGTCGTTTGTCGAAACGAACCACGCCATTTCTGTACTGGACGCCAATTGTCCATTAACCAAGCACTTGATTTCACTTTTCGTCCATCTGTTGTATATATAAACAACGGCGAGCATGTACCACTGGAAAACAATGGGGATGTATATAAGTCATGCAAAATGTAAATGCGATTCAGTCGTTGAGTTTACCTTCCTTGGTTGAAATTCATATTTTACACAATGCTGAAAGCCCTTCCCTTTCACTTTCATTGACGTTAATACAAGGCAATTTCCTACGAAGTGTGCTGTGTATCCAACTCCTTTGCTCGTTTTAAAACTGGAAAAAGGAACGGAATGGATTAAAATTATGTTCTGTATTTTATTCGCACAGCAACTTCATTATTATGTGAGTAAATTAATGCTTAATAATAATTAGGTGGACGTTACAAATACGTTTTTATTTCCTTTTCTACTTTCCCTATTACAACGCCCCTATTTTATATAAAGAATAACGTGGATGATTTAGTTGTTTACGTAGGTAGAAGTTTAAATTGACAGTGGGTGAAAATTATATGACAGACTAGAACACAATCAGTTTTACACGCATAGCAGAAAATTATAAAGCATATACCTAGTTTAGTTTGGTTAAGAAGGGTGTAGAATGGAAACAGTTGAAGATAAAAAGGAAGGATCGTATCCAATTATGAACCGAATAAAATATTATTAATCAAGCCACATTTTCGCTTTTTTGTTGTCCCCCGAACAAAAGGAATATACCAAATCGTAAACTTTTTATTTGTAGCCACACTAATACGCAAAATTATTAAAATTAAATAAGTCTTAATGTGGTCAGTCTTCGAAATGAAGGTTTTGAATAGAAAGGGAGCAAAATCTGGAAAGTAGTCGAATTTTTTGGATTCTATAATTTTAGAACATATTCAAAAATTAATAAATTGAATTTGATGGAGCCTGTGGTTGATTGACTTGATCAATAAGGTTGATATATAACCCCTTTTCCACAATTAACTATTTGTAAATTCTGTATACGCATTTCGACAACCAAGTTGTCATCATCAGCAGATAATTTCAAAGTGTCGCACCTGGTAAAACACGGCGAAAAAATTGTACGAAAAATAAACTCCGTACGCGATCCGTACCGTTGAAAACCAAGATGTGCAAATTAATAAATTATCCAGAAGTTCCTCCTCAGGGATTTGCAGGTAGATTGTGAATAGGGGAAGCTCAACCGGACATAAGGTAATGTGACGAAAGCTGGATAACCGCAAAGATCTGCGGTAATTAACATTCCCCAACAGAACTCGTGACCACGCGAACTATTACTTCCTCTCCTATAATGGGAACAACATGAAAGAGTACAGAGCAAGTCCCACAAAAAATGAAAAAATCATACAAGAGGTTGTAAATCCGCAAGCTAATAACGTTACATGGGAAAAATCAGCCATGAAGGCAAGGATGGACCTACGTGAATCTATGATAGTCTTGAAGCTAAAACTCTACCAGTTTCCTCCACACATTAAATAGAAGAAAAAGTTGTATGCTAAAAAAACTCATTCTACCAGCTACAATCTAGATTGGAGAAACTTTTTTCAAACTGCATACTATTTTTTCAACACGTGATGCTGTCACGTCTTAGCGTTTCCCCTTCATCTATAGAGTTAGTCAGATAGGTTGAAATTCCAAAGTAAAAATGCAAAAATTGGTTAAGCTGGGCTAGTTTATAGAGAAATTAGAAGAATCGTAATTAAGGGACATGTAAGGAAATTAAGATACTCTAGAGAGACACCAGGACCATTAGATCTGAAAAGATCATAGTGGAATAGGCTATTCTAAAGCTCGATTTGATGAATAAAACGTATTAGGTTTGTAAATCAAGCACGCAATTATTGATAAGCTTTTGGTCTTTGTTCCATTTCTATTTTATGTGTGTTTGCTAATGACCAGTAAAGCTCTTAAAAATACATCAGCTCGTGTAAAAGATAAAAGAAATTGTTGTGATTCTATGAGGTTTAGACCAGTGACGGTCAACTTTTTTAGCTAGCCACCCACATTTAAAAAATAACTACGCTTGCTGGACCGCCAACCAAAATATTACAAACTACGTACATAAATAACATAATTTAAATTTCCGCTAGCTCACAATGAAAAGTATTAATCTGGTTGGAATATTTTTTCCCCTTTGAAACACTGTCACTTATTGCATTTCGAAATGTGAGCATTACCGCAGCATCGCGTATAAAACCATTTAAAACGGCAAAGCTAATACACCAGTTTGTACATTGTATATAAACTTCCAATTACAACGCTGAACATAAGAGAAAACGTGATATACACCAGCACAAAGGAACTCATAAAATAATAACTTGAATGGGCTAAATGTAACAAAAATTTAAAATGCAAGCGTGCCTGTAAACATTCGCTTATGGGGCAAAAAAATGGTTTGTGCCAAGTACGCTTTTAATTATTCTTCGAAAGCCCTTAAATTTGTGATGCATTGTATATGATGTAGAATGGCACAACTCTCATCGAAATTAACTTTCTAGGGCATTATAACACTCACTTTCAGATGCATTTAAGTAATTCAAAACCGGTCTAAAAATTTATATTTTAAAAATTCATCGTTTCAACGTTAGTTGTAAAGACAATTTATTTAATAAAGTTTATTTCGCATATTACTGCGAACTTCAATGGGAACTGCAGGTCTATATGTGTAATTAATTGAAACTGCTTTTACTCAATGTTCAAAAGGACATGTAAACAATACTTGAGATTATTGAAAAAAATGTTAAATAAAATTTTAGGTAATTTATAAATAAAGATGCGAATATTGTGTTGCAGGTCATGCCTGTAGATATGGAAAGCTCTGCTACGTTCTCGATTCTCAGCTATAATTTGCTCATTAAATGTGTAGTTTGCGATATATCTTTAATGTAGTAATGTAGTAAAATTGACTGTGAACGACACAAAACAGCTGTATAATGGAATGAGCAATTTCTATACGAATTATGTTCAACGCATATTTTATGCAATCTGCCGTTTACTTTATTAAACAGGGAAACATTTGTTAATTTAAAACAAATACGCGAACTATACACTACGAGTTTTCCGCTTTTTTAGTAGGAAAGCATTATCAAATTTTATACCATCTGCTCTATATATCTATCTGTATTGAAAATAGAATTAAACCAGAATTGAAAAACAAGAAACAGTGTGATGTGTGGACGAAACAACAGATTCAATTCTTTTGTTAATATTTTGGTAGGCATAATGGAACTCCATCAAGCGTAATCTCCAATCTTAAAAGTACAACAATGTACTGCAGAAATAATATCAAATTTTAAAGGTATTTCACTACACCAAGATTACCTACATTAATTTTAGCTTCAGTTACTACATCTAAATAAGATAATTTTACTTTCTTCTATACGCTGGTTGATCTTGATGGTCTTTCGCAACATTTTTACTTTTAAACATGATGTCTTTATAATACTGGTACTGTCCATGGTCTTACAGCTGATAAATTATTTGTATTCAATCATCTATGAACTTGTAGACAATTTGAGATCGTCTACTATTTTTGCTGCCATTTTAGTAGAACAGCCCAAAGTTGGTTGTATTGACTTGTCATTGTGACCAGCGGTATTTAATTTCCATGTTAATTCCTAACAACTAATTTGAATGGTAGTCCTACAATAATTATTATCATCTTTGCATAGCACATTTTGATAGTACCTAGTATCACCAAAAACAATTATGAACTTTTCAATTCATTTCGTGCTCGTCAAGCTAAATTTAGACATTGGATATTGCTTGCTAGAAAACTGGGGTGCTATGCTATCTAGCTATCATACTTTGTAAGACTTGCTGGATATAATTAAAAACGTATAAATAAGCACTGTATATCAAATTTATTAAATTTTGAATTCAACGGTGCTTACTAAGGTAACTACGTAATAATATAGTAAATTGCAGGGTTCATATTAAAATCCAGTTAAAAAAACAATTATGAACTTTTCTATTCATTTCGTGCTCGTCAAGCTAAATTTAGACATTGGATATTGCTTGCTAGAAAACTGGGGTGCTATGCTATCTAGCTATCATACTTTGTAAGACTTGCTGGATATAATTAAAAACGTATAAATAACCACTGTATATCAAATTTATTAAATTTTGAATTCAACGGTGTTTACTAAGGTAACTACGTAATAATATAGTAAATTGCAGGGTTCATATCAAAATCCAGTTTAACTGTTCGCATTGAGGTATATTATAAGCGAGCATAGGAGTATTTAGATTTGCGTGACGGAAAATTAGGATGAATTTGGAAATTACGAATTACTAATTTCAGTCTTATGTGCGCTTTATCGAAATCCAGCGCAATATTTTTCAAAGGTATATAAGTACAAGTAAAACTGCGATCAATTTCATGCGACAAATAAAACAAGAAAGCCTTTTCGAAAAAGGAGTGCTTTTAGCTCGGCACTCTTTTATACGAAACGCTATACTCTTCTACTTACCAATATAAATAAGGCTTTTCCCTTTCTATATTTACCGAGTTGATAGGATCTAAACGAAACCATGTAGTAAAAGTGAAGCCATTTTCGTAAGGCCATTTAGCTAGTGGTGGCAGTACAATAGCCTATAAAGATAAAAATAAGCGAAATCAATAAATATCGAGAGGGAGAGAGAAGTCGAAACAAAATCATGAAATCGGAATAGATTCGCGTATGTATCGAATATGTGGATTTGGGAAAATATAGAAATGAAACTGAATCTGTAAACACGGTAAAATCCACAAGATCGGATGGAAAATATTACTAAAATAATTATATTTACATTTATTATATTTATTTTTTCCTACAAGATGTCTCTTCGATTTCTTTTTTAAAATACAGGGATTACTTTTTATTCCAGGTAAAATGTATTATTTAGTTGGTATACGATTTTATTTCAAAAAATAACAGACATCTCTACAAAAAAAAATGCTGCTAAGTAATGCCAAAATGTAAGGATATAGTCTTCGTTCCTTAAAATGATAATATATACAAGGTAGGGCAATTCAATTTCCTGAATTAGCGAATATTTTTTTAACTTTAGGCCAACTTCTTCTCTTGATTGCCATGGAGAAGCCATGATATGGCCTTTCCACTATGCGTCTAATATAATATTTGAGTATGTGATTGTATTTTGAGTAAGGAATATATGTATTATTGATTGACATATAATCACGTATCTTATTTAGCTTCTTTTTACCACGTATTAGTTCAATTAAAACTCTCTGGTAGTATTTTCATGAATAATTACCAACAGCCAAGATAGTGACAACATTTCTAAAGGTGGCAATAGTCTTTTGTAGTTGTGTACAAGATATACGGAATCAGTCCCAATACACTTCCTTATGGCATTCCTACTCTAATTTCTTTAAAATCGCAGTAAGCATCTTTTTATTCAATCTTGATGCATTTGAGAGATACTTATAAGTCCAGTAGTCGAGAATATCGTTTTTTTTATGTGTGTGTTTAAACTTAATCAAGTCTGTTATCAAGACAAATTCTCATCGAAGAGCTTTCCATATGTTCGTTGATCTTTGAACTTGGTTAATTGTATAGTGGCCTTAGCGAAAATCAAATAGACTAGATGAGATCAGACGTTGTTCAATGGTTAGTTTCAGGCCCCTGAAGAGTAATTTTTCAAACAAATTCTAGAACATTCACACTTACTATGATTACCAAGTACATTGCCAGCGCCGTAACAATATTTACGCCGTTGATGTTCTTGATATTTATTTGTAAAAATTAAATTATTTTTAGTTGCGTTATTTTGCTGTGAAAACCATTAGAAAATTCATTTAATTTAATTTCATGTCCTTTTTGTGTTATTTCCATTCAATTAACCATAGAAAAGTCATTTCTTTTATTTTTGAAAATTTTCATACTACTTTTCATATTTCTGCGTCTCTAGGAGTCCATGCTTTAATAATGCTGGTGGTAGAGAGACGGTACTTTAAACTACAATCACGTTCATCGCTGGATGAAATATTACAACAAAAACAACTGTTATTTTACTATGTCGCTGTTTTGGGAATTAAATTGTCTTACCTTGTATGTTCCGTCAAAAATTTGAAGCTTTATTTGACAGAATAAAAATATATTTAATCTAAATTGTTTAGCTAAAATGTATATTTTAAGAATTTAAAAAAAAACCGTTAATTAAATAGTACTGTGAAAAGATTTTCTTAAGCTACATTTTCTTCCTTACATCTCGCTCTTTATTGTTTTTTCATTATCTAATAAGAAAAATAATACGACGGTACATTGTTCAACCATCGAATCACACCAAAAAGAAAATTCAATTCAGAACAAAAAAAAAGAACACCAGAGAAAATTTAAAACGAGTAAATGGGAGCGGCATCAGATATTTAACGCGTTTTGACGGCGCCTACCGGCATCCAAATAATACGTACCGATCCTTTGCGTCCTGGGAAACTAAAAAACACATCCGGCCCGCTTCTTTGAGGCATCTGACGCAGAACATTAAGAAGTTTAGCGGAGTGGCGAGGCTGCGAGAGCAAAGAGAACAGAAAGAACGTTAAAAAAGTCAGATTAGAAGCAAACCGTTGTCAGGTACACACAAAGTTAACGGTCAAACTTAAACGAGAAATTGCATATTATGAAGGTTCGAGATTTGACGTAAATACTCACCCACTTTCCGTTAATAGCTTTCATGGCACCGAAAAGAAGTTTTAATTCTTTTACTGTTATACTGTAGCTTGCTAGCACTCCAAGCATTTCTATAAGTAAATCTGAAATATATACATAGTTCAGGTAAATATTTTTAAGGAAAATAAATAATAATGCTTCGCTTACAGGAGCTCTCATTCTATATTATAAACAAAGTAAACAAATTGTATGAAAAGTTTATATCAATATTCATTTATACCAACAAAATTACTGCACCGTAATAATTTCTTAAACTCTGCTTTAAATTTAATAAATGGTAGTTGCCTTTTATATAATTTTATTTTACAGTTTGCTAGAACTAAATGTAAACTTTTTAAAATTGATTCAAGCCTGAGGCCATTAGCCAGTCCTCACCTTTGAATTTCTAATAATATTGTACGATGTATGGCAAACAAGTAAATAACGAAACTTTCATTTGCGCCTGAGATGGCGTCATTGACGTACTGGCAACTGCATTTGTAGTTTTCAAAATATAAATTTCTTGGAATCGTGGTGCCGAATACTTTGGGTAGGAAAAATGATACGTGAAAAAAGAGAAACGAATCCACATCAAATATCCAATGAAATTGGGCTACGTAGGTATACAATACTACCCGAAATCTGAAGGAGCAGTCAGCGGGTGGGCAAGGGAGAACCGCGACCAAGGCCATGATGCCAAAATCGCAAATCAAGACGATGATCATTGCTGATTCTCGAAGTTTTGAAGCGTTTAAAAACAAGGTTGTTCAAATTCGGAATTGGCCGAGAATGAATCAAAAAAACTTCGAAAGAGTTCCAAGGCTGATTTTCGAATTAGGAAAGGCTGCGTTAAGCTAGCCAAATCTATTACAAAAGTACGTAAATATTGTACAATAAAACGTCTCGTTATTTAAGTAAAGCACCTCGTTCCTCACACTAGCACTTGGTTATACGTTCAGATCTATTAGTTTTTGCATTTAAGTCTTCTTATTATTTTAAGGTTGTTGTTTAATAATACAGCCAAGAAGATTAAGATAGTCTAAGTAGGTTGCATAATGTCTTGATCATTTCATTATCACCTCAGTAAAAGCTGACATTTTCAGGTCTTTAGTAATATCGTTATTGGTTACTCTAGATCATGGGGAAACTAAGATCTTCCGAAGACGTTTAGATTGGTAGAGCTTCAGGATTGCTATATTGGCTTGGTAGCAGTCGTCCACAAATATATGCTGGTTTAAATATAATATAGATCAGTGTTTCTCAGTCATTTTACACAGCGATCCAACAAATTTGTTTGTACTGCTACCGCGGCCCAAATATATATTTCGCGATCTAACAAAATGGAGTTAATTATAATAAAAGAGCACCGAGGGGGGACGAAAATTCTGATAATTATATTTATTTTTATTTCTTTTGTAGAGTTTCTTTATCACTTCGTGACCCATAAAAATTTCGACACAACCCAAAGATTAGGAAATCTGGAAAAATATTTTTTTCCAGATTTTCTTTTCAGGACTATTTGCAACATTTTTTACGGGAAAAAAAGAAAAAATTCAAAGAAATGAATATACGGATTACAACCAGTATTAGTTTTTTGCTTGTAGAAATTGTGGCGTAACAAATTGATGTGATAAAAGTATTAAATTCCATTAACCATACTTTTTCAACGAATTCTGATCACGTACTATAGATAAAACACGAATTATTTTCATTCACATTCAATTTTCAAATATACCGAAATGTGCAAAATTATGGAGAGAAAAACAAATAACCCTGTATCTATATCTAAGCTATCCGCGTTTAGAGCGGACGTGTTTCTGGGGAAGATTTATTTCGATTTGGTATTGTGAGAAGGAGAAATAAGGCTAGGAAAAAGGAAAAATCTTAAAACTACCTGCAACTACGATATCCGCATTGCGAAGCCTTTTCAGGACGTGCTCGATCAGGCCGACGTCTGTGCACGCCTGTAAATTGCGGACACTCTTCCTCAGAATAGCAATGAAAACACTCCATATTTCAGCCTGAAACAAAACGAACATCTCAGTGGGACGTACGCAGATTCTCACACATATACATACATGTGCAGGTTAAATATGATACGTGTTTTTTGTGAATTGGATCTCTGCGTGCAAATATCAATATAAAGAATTTAGAGACTGTTTGGTTTTAAAAGAACCATCGCACGTACGTACATAACACATATATGTATGTACAGTAGCGTATTATTTATTTATTCTAAAGATTTACGTATAACTTTTACAGAATAAGGTATACGGATGTAGGATGTACTACGTATACTCCTATGATTCTATTAAATATGCACACATACTATGTACATACATACAATCATACAAAAAGTTAAACCCTCGCTTTCGATATTTATGTTGATCGCTGTAAAATCACAAAAAGATTGTTGATAAATTACTTTAATTAGTTAACTTTAATTAGTTTATTTAATGCCACTGTCACTTATATATAGATCTTTAATAATATTCAAGCCATTATTTTTGAAAACATAAAACATAACAAATAATATCTGTGCGTTGTAAAACATTATTTAAACCGTTGTCTAAATTAGATGTCTAAACGACAACTAATTTTCTTACAATAATTAGTATTTTGAACAAAACTAAACCTTTGCTACGGATTAATATTTATGAATTTTCCAATACTTTTGGGTACCCCATAGTGACATTGTTTAACATGGCGTTGGATTCTGATGAAGTATCTGGGAAACTAGAGTTTTCTGTTTTTAAGCCTACATATAAGAATGGCAAGAGAATTCTAATTTCTACACTGCCCAGGGTACTAGCGTGTAGAAATAGAAGTCTAGACATTGACATTATTGCAATATATCAGAGTAAACCAGATATATTTGAAAATCATCTCCCTTACATCTACTAATACGTGCAATTAAGGGGTTGCCCGTGATGTATTTATGAACTAAATCCACACAAACAATTTCTGTAATGTCCACTTATTACTTACGCTTGTTTCTAATAAGCGGACGATTAGTTCTTTTATTTGCTTGTAAGTCTTGTATAAGAAATTAACAATTTGTTCAGTCACGTGATCGGCGTGCTTATAAAAGTATGTCACATTAATAAACATAATCTGGAAATAGGTGATGTTGTGATGTTTAAAAATGTAAAAATAAATTACTTTTTAAAATTTTGCATTACACCATTACGTCCGTCGGTCTTTTGAAATTTCATTAACAAAATGTATATAAACGAACAACTTTTATTTGCATACAAATTATAAAATTGATTATTCAAATTCGTTGATTAAAAAACTTATGTGTGGGTGTATGCCTGCGTAATTTTGAAGTTAGGCTATAAATTTTGACATCCTCTATAAAAAAAACATCTTTTATTCACCCCCATTAGTATTTACTGTAGGTGGATTTAATTTAAATATCAATTAGTTACAATAAGAATCTTTATTTGTCCAACAGATAACCAATTACAGGACAAAAAATGTAAGTAAAAATACCTAATTACAATATATTAAAAATAAACAATGCAAAACTATTAAAATGCTTGACCTTTTTTATTAAGTTTATGTAATTTGCCGAATTTAGTCTTTACAACTTTAAGTATACAGCAATAATGTGTGCCCAGTGATTGCTTTTAAGTTGTTGCTCTTGTTTAATGTATTTAGAAAGAAAGAAAGAAAGGTCAGATAAATCTGGACGATAAAGCGGGCGTTCAATATCTTGAAAATAACAACCAGTAACAGGAACTTTTTCAAGTCTTAGCTTGTATACTGCTGTATGTAGTCCTTATCGTGATTGCACATAAGACCACATACACGACCATGCACACGGAGTCTTTTAAATTCGTTATAGTGAATTTACCATGAATGCTGCTGTTTGTGTTTTAAAGTCGTGATAACTTCCTTGTTGAACCAAGGGGGATAAATAGAAGGCCCAGATGAATTGAATTTAGGAACGGATCTATAAAGTGCATCATAGAGTTTCTTGCAGAATCTATTAAAAAAATGGTTGTCATTGTCTTTGTTACGGAACGTACAATCCTAAACTTCTTGAAAGGACTCTATTGATCATAAAAATAAAATAAAACGTCTCTACAGTAGTACACAATTATGTACCAACCGAATGAATTGAAAGTATTGATTCATGTGGGCACGTTTCCTCCCTCAGTCAGGTTCAGAACCGTTCTCCTAATTTAATCCTACTGGACAAATGAAACACTTACGTAATCTTCTGCTCATCTAAAATTAGGTCTATTCCAGGAGAGCAAAAAAATAAGATATACTGGTACATGACGAATCGAAATTTAAATTTTAAAGTTGTTTATTGGAAGTGAAACTCGTGCAAGTTGAGGATTGGCACGAGCTAAAGCTTTTTATTTCGCATATTCAAATGAAATTATGAAAGACGTGTAGTGCTTAGTACAGTGAGGAATAAAGGCGTGTTATATATATAGGGCGAATTGTCCCATGTTATTCGGTGAATTTACGATGGTCACGTGCCCCTGTCATGTGTCACAGGTGTATGACGGGGAACAAATAGGATTCAAGTATAGTCAGACGCGACAACACTCGACATTAAATCTTTCGCTCTCTCTCTCTCTCCCTCCCTCTGTCGCGCCCGACAACACCGTCCTGTGCTGTCGAAATATTTTAGAGCGAAAGTCCCATCTGCGTATCGGATTATAATGTCAATTAGAGCCCCGTCGTCTGATTATTAATTGAAGCTCTTGGCCCCGAAAGGTCTGTTTATCGATCCCAGCCAGAGCACCCTATTATTCCGGAAAAGTATTAATTAGATTTATGATGTATTAAGTACCCGGTAGGTAAACAGAGGACAGAAGAATTGATGAATTATGCGCAAGCAGAATCATGGAGCTAATGTTAAGCAAACTTTTCTTTTAAACGCAAATGAATATTTCAATGTACATTTCTACTGAATTAAAAATGCACTAGAAATATTAAAAAGTTGGCTGCGTAAAATTTAATTTATTCTGACAGTACGTATTTTACTTTGGATTCTGACGTTTTCATAAATTACATTAAAAGTATGGGGATTAACAAGCTTCTCTATAGTACCGTTTCATTAAAATGAAAACCTTTCACTTTTCCTTTTTACACATTTTCAAAGAACTAATAACAAACAATTTTAAATAAAAGAATTAAAATTAATAATTTATTTTTTTTATAATGAAATTTATCTATTAAGGAACAAAATATTTCTTGAAGATAAGGAATAAAAATTGGTTATTTCTACCGTTGCTTTTGTTTTAGTTAATGCAGATAGGGTAACCGTCAGTCAAGGCATAGCTGCCCACATCAGAAAAAATAAAAATAATAATAGTATTTATTAGCCCAATAGATTTTACAATCTAGTTACAGGACAAAGAATATTACACAACACATGTACAGTCTGTATAACATGAAGAACAGGCGTCGAACTAACTTAAGTGACTATTTGGCAATTTTTTCATAGAGCTTAAATCTACATTACATTTCCTAATACGTGGAGTATATTTAATATGGTGTCCAATCTCCATCGTTTTCCATGATCTATTTAGGCGTCTGGTCATACTTTCCACTAATTTTTCGGTACATCAAATGCGTAGTGATCTCCATAATTTTGAAATGCTTTAATGTACAACAATATTTTTTACGAAGCTTTCGCTTCAAAATTGCCCACATATTCTCCATTGGATTCGTATTTGAACGCTGAGAGAGCCGTTTCGATGTTTTAAACCCATTTTCAAGCTTCCATACTGCACAGCGCCTACTCCGATGTTTGAGATCATTATATTTCTGCAAAATACAATGATGGTTGTTTTCATCAAACCACTTCTTCGCAGAAGGCACAAGACCATTTTGATACAATTTCACCCTCAGGAACGCGCAAGAGAAAGCCATTTACATAGTAATGATGAAGTGTGGTATTCAATTTTCTGCAGAAGATAAGTACTCCGCATTTAGAAGGCTTCATGTCCATTTTATTTTTACCACCACGTACAATATTCATCTGATTCTGTAAGAACTCATACTCTATTGTTATTTGTTTCAGCTCCTTGTTGCCTATTGTGTATGTCAATGATTTACTTGATTAGAATACACTAGTGAGAACTTCGTTGTATGCCAATGACCCATCCCTTAATTGTAACCGCAAGGTAAGGGAAAAAGGAAATCATAAATTTGAAAATAGTTTCAAGCAAATGAGCTACGTAGTGTCGAAGTATTTGGAACTGCCTTTGAATAGCAAGCATTCCTGGGCGATGCACGTGAAAAAATTAGAAAGGAGTTTAAAAACATGTGTCTACCCTATTCGGAGTCTAAAAAGCATGGCTTTTCGCCTCCGAATGGATGTATCATCGCCATACAACGAGGTTACCACTAGTGCATTGGTATTGGACAAATCATTAACATACATAATAAAGAACAAGGGTCGACTGAGGACATTTGTGGAACCCTCTGTTGTATATCACTATCTTAGATGATTGTGGGAAATTTTGTCCTATAATTGCAATTGTTATATTTTGTTGGGCAAATAAATAAATACATATATAAATCACACTACTTGAGTGATATGTATTTTGATATGCAAACTGTTGGAGTCTGGTGTTAAATTGAGTAGCGGAAAATTTCACTGAAATTCTCATTGTAGATCTTTCCCATGTCATACGTATGTATACAATATACACTTACTTATTCGTGTAAATAGATTTACGCACGATGTTATATTTAGTTTATGTTAAAAAAATATTTAATTATGAAAGAGAAAGAAAATTCTATTAACATTATCATCTACATCTCCAGAGGAACAGTAAGCGATGTAATAATTGAATCGTAAAGTTTCGTATTTGCATGTATGTGACTAGATATTACCAGTTTAACTAAAGACTATATCAGATCTGCCGTATTTACCTGATATTTTCAATTAAATGAGAATTTTATCAAAAATAAAACATTGCACATAGGGTATTTATATAAAATTATTATCGTATACTGAAAATAACACTAAAAGTATAATATTGCTACGTTTTACCGGCTGTACAAGAAACATATTTACACAATTTCTCTATTAAAGTAGAAGTTTGCAGTTAATAACAGTAAATAAGACAAAATTGAATTTTATGTTCAATTATTAGAGCGAATCGTATAATCAAGCTGCTTCCTAACGGAACTTTATTGGAAGCACTGACTGAAATATATTATGTCGTTTCACAGGACTAGATTTAATTTATTCCATTGAATGAACATGTATAGGTATACATAGGTTGAGACACTTGCAGCGAATCCGAAATAGGAAGCGAAAAATAGAGTAAATAAAAAAAATCATTTTGCAAGTCGTCAGAATGAATTCGGCGTCGTTATTGCAAATAAATGGATTAAACGAGTTTAAATTAAAATTCCTTTCGTGATGAAAGCTTTGACCAAATGAATTATGTTTTGAATTGAACATATTTAAGTCTCTGTTACTAATACCTGAAGGGATTATTTGATTAAATAACAGATACGATTGCTAGAGTTCTTTAAAGGATGTACGAGAGTCTGTCGAAAATTCCGTGGAATGAAAATAAAGACAAGAACTTTGCAGTTTGAAACTGCCTTTATTTCTTAACATAATCCCTTGTTACTTCGATACATTTTGGACCAGTAGCGTCTAAGTTCTCTATACCTTGATTAAGTTCAGAACTACAAGTTCGTTATAATAAGCATACACAGCAGCTTTAACATCATTGTTTATTGAAAATTTCTGATCTCTAAGATATTTTTTAGGCGTGCAGAATATGGTAATCTGGTGAGGAGGCAAACGCGGTAACGAATTGAAGTCAAATTGCTTAATTTTTGTTACGGCAGTAGGTAGCACTTGTGTAGGGCCGCCCATTATCCTGGTGAAAAATGAGTTTTTTTCTTTAGTCAATTAGGACGCTTTTCTTCGGTAACTTTTTGTTTTAAGTTGTCTAAAATATTCACGTAATATGAGCTTATGATGGTTTGGTCTTTTCAAATGTAATTAACAAGAAGCACTAATGACTTATTACAAACGCACTAAAGTGTTCGATGTACTTTTCTAATGCTGCTACCTTTGAATAAATGGCGCTACTAATTTTATGATTTAAATTAAAAATTCGGTTATTTATCTAACATATTGTGTATGTAGAAAATGTAATTTAAGAAAATAATCGATGACGCCACTATAATTGTAATTATATAATGTCATGCAGCAAAACTTCAATTCCATCAAATTATAGTATAAATTATCCAATATATATATATATATATATATATATATATATATATACAGGTTGGTATAAAAGTTTTGAAAGCAAAAATGAAACGATGTGAATTTTTAAATGAAATTAGTGTTTTTATTCAATGTAATCTCCATCAACTTCAATACATTTATTCCAATGATCCTCCAATAATTTTATACCATCTCTGTAATGATTTTCTGGAAGCTCTGCAAAATACTGTTCCACGGCTGAAATAGCTTCTTCATTCGATGAACAACGCTTTCCACGAACGAATTGTTTCAAGTTTCTGAAGAGGTAGTAATCACTCGGAGCCAAATCTGGTGAATACGGTGGTTGTTCAAGCAATTCGTACTTTAATTCATTCAATTTAGTCATCATCAAAACACTTTTGTGTGAAGGCGCATTGTCTTGTTAAAAATTATTTTCTTTTTCGCTAAACCAGGTCTTTTTTCACGAATTTTTGCATCCAGTTGATCTAAAAGGTTACAATAATACTCTGAGTTAATTGTTTTACCTTTTTCAAGATAATCAATCAATAAAATTCCTTTTGCTTCCCAAAACACTGATGCCATAACCTTTTTTGCCGATCGTCCTGACTTCATCTCTTTCGGAGTTGAACAACCAACCGTAGTCCACTGTAATCGGTCCTGTTTCAATTTAGGATCATGGTGGTAGATCCAAGTCTCATCCATAGTTATAAAACGACGCAAGAAATCGATTTTATTCCGCTTGAAACGCACCAAGTTACGCTGAGAAATTTGTTTTCGATCCAGTTTTTGTTGAATTGTTAACGAATGCGGCACTAACTTTCCAAACAGCTCTTTCATATGTAATTCTTCATGTAGAATATGGAGTATTCGTTCGTCTGAGATGCCTATGATATTAGCAATTTCACGCTTAGTCAGATCCGGATCTTCACTAGCCATACTATGTACTTGCTCAATGATTTCTGCTGTTGTTGCAGTTTTTGGTCGTCCACTACGTGGTTCATCTTCAACGCTTGTCCGACCACGTTTAAACTCTAAAACCCATCGATGTACTGTTGGAAATGAAGGAGCACATTCCTTTAACACGTTGACCATTTTTGTATGAATCTCTGTTGCTGATAAACCTTCCAAAACAAAGAATTTTATCACAGCGCGATATTCAGTTTTTTCCATTGTTAAAAAATACACCGACACGTCTAATTCAAATGGATTGCTAACAATGAATGAATTGACAGATCGAGATAAAAATTTTTAGTGTGTTCATATGACACATGAAATATTAAAATGGCGTATGAATTTTGATTCCTCTACTTTTCTACCAACCTGTATACTTTATCTGATAAAATTGTAAATTAAGTTTGTATAGCAAAGGGGGTTTCTATTAAACGGTCTGTATTTTTTAATAAAAAAAAACTGATCTGATCGATGTTATAGCATCCCTTTCTTAAATAATGGTTCTAGAGATGATTTATTCATTTTCAATTTTTGGCGTCAATTTTACCGAAGCAGTTTTTAAAAGTACTTTCGGTTTGCTTTTTCTCAAATTCGTTTGCTTTTAGATGTGCTTAATTTTATGTAACGTAATGTGTCATAATCAAAGAGTTGATTTTTTTTGCAAAATTTGGTTTACTTATTGCATCTATGAATGAATTACATCTATCAATCTATTTAATCATAAACATTAAGCAATACACAAATTCTATGAATATTAAATAAACAAGGACTTTCAGAGAGAGCACCCACATAAAATTATTAATTTAATTCTGCGCGTGCGTTACTTGTTGTGTTTAAAAATAGCGGTTTTCATAGCTCGAATTTGTCGACATTATATGATATTACATACATCTCACTGATTACTTGAAAAGTTACGCGAAACTGTAAGAGCAAGCTCCCAGAATTTGTTGTAAGTTTGGGTACGGCGACGGTACACTTTCATGAAACTAATTTCACGTAAACTGCACGGTCTGAGAGTTCTCTAGTTTTATAAAACCAGTTTACCGCCTGTAACTACAGTTTGATGAAATTCAATCTGCAAAGTTACTTAAATCGACATCTAGTTTAACATATTTCTAACCCCTTGTATGAATATGAGAAAATGCGTTTTAACTGATCATTGCAATGAAACGGATGCTGTTTTCAAATGTATTTCAGTTTTGTCAATAAAAATGTCCTTGTAATATACTCAATGACATTAGAAGTGTTACACCTAGAAGGAATAGTTTCCTGGACGTGATTTTTTGGTAATGTGATAAGCTTAAGTCAAGAATGAAACGATCAGATTTCCAAGAAATTTTATTAACATTAATTTGAAAAAAAATCAATAATGTGTTTGGCGACCCCACAACAACAGCAAATCCAATATCACGTCGCTCTCCACGACGGCGTCTTACCCTCTGGCGGCCATCATGCATGCCTAGGCAGAATCGCGATTCGTCGCTGAATACGACATTATGCCATTCTGCTTCCCAATGCTGCCGTTCTCTGCACCAGTCCAAACGTCAGAGGGTAAGACGCTGTCGTGGAAAGCGACGTGATATTGGATTTGCTGTTGAGAGGCATGTGCACAGGACTGTTGGAGTAATGGTTTGGGGGGCTATTGCATATGGAAGCCGATCACCTCTTCTGTTTATTCGGGGCAGTATGACAGCTGCGCGTTATGTTGATGACGTCCTACAAACCACTTTATTGCCTTATCTAGATGGCCGTCTACACGTCCTTTTTCAGCAAGACAACGCGCGTCCACATATTGCTCGTCGTACTATGGGCTTTCTACGAGAAGCTGGCGTTATTGTTTTGCCGTGGCCACCCCGTTCACCGGATTTAAATCCCATCGAACATGTATGGGACATAATGGGGAGAAGACTGACCAATTTGAACCATCCTCCACAAACTCTGGCACAGTTAATCCACCAAGTTCAAGTTGCTTGGAACGAGGTGCCACAAGCAGACATCGACCATCATATTTTGTCGATGCCTAGACGTGTACAGGAGTGTCTACAGCTACGGGGTCGCCAAACACATTATTGATTTTTTTTCAAATTAATGTTAATAAAATTTCTTGGAAATCTGATCGTTTCATTCTTGACTTAAGCTTATCACATTACCAAAAAATCACGTCCAGGAAACTATTCCTTCTAGGTGTAACACTTCTAATGTCATTGAGTATAAAATAGAATGTAATCTTATGAGGATTAAATAAGGACGAGCTCGGGACTTGACGTATTCTAAAATATATGAATGTAATACGAGAGCACATTTACACATAATACGTTGATATTTAGGTCAGTTTTTGCAAATTCTGAAAGATTTATATTTTATCTCCAGTTGACATGACATGTTTCTTTAGGTTTCAAACTTATAATAATCTTCAACGTAACGGAGACTTTCAGGGCTGCAACTTTGAGCTTGTTTGGCATATAAAACTCGACCCAAAAGACTCGCTTTGTCGTATATTCGAAAAAAAAAACTTTAAACTTTCAATGTCACTGAAATTCTAGATATTTTAAGTTGAAAGACATTTATCTGTTATGTGATTATGTACGCTCGTAATATCATAAATACTATCGTCGACAACTATAGTATCGTTCCGGAATATTTGTGAATATAAAACGGGAGAGAGGCGATAAAACGTAATTAACTGCAACCTAAAAAGATCCTTTTGTATTCGGTTCACTGTTATACACATATATCTTACCTACATTTTCTTTCAAAATTCACTTTAATCGTTGTAGGCTGTAGTATACAACACATATAGTTTACTGGTAATTACACATCGCGTAAGCTAAAGGTTCATTGCAGGTTATGGCGTAACGGTTACTCCGTTACAGGAACGACTACAATGAATATACCGGAGGGCCCCCAGAAGGAAGTCGGATAATGTTACTGTGTGATCCCAGTTAGTAGCAAATGTGTTTCGTAATTATTGCAACGACGGAAAAGCTTTTACAGTCGAGGCGAAGGGCTTGGAAATTAATACCCTAGTGGGAGGTATTGTATAAATTTGACGAATATTTAACAAATTCCCGGTTCAACGGTACGTTAACGGTTAACAATGTAACGGGCGCACTATTGATTACTTTTTAAGCGTTTTTAATTTATTCTCAAATAAACGGAGATCGTTACTGATTGACCGGTTCGGAAATTCAAAGGAAATAATTAAGTGTTATGTCAGAGCTTTATTTAAATTAATTGACCCTTTATTGAAGTGTATAACTCTATATTTTGTTTTACACTTTTAACGAAGAAACGTTAACAGGTCCATAGGCAACATTCGTTTTTAAAGTAGCATTATATTTGGATAATAATCAATCAAACCGTGAAGCATCAGCACTGGCATTATATCACTCACCAACGAATAGATTTAAATATGTCGAATATATACAGGGTGACCACGGGAAGTATTAACATTTTGAAGACAGCAAAACGGTGTTAATTTTTTAAACAAAAAATATATTTACTTTTTTGGCATGTTTGTTAGGATATGCCATTTAATTTAACTTGCAAAAATAAGGTCAGAGAGGTGACGGCTGTCTTCTCTGATGCAGTTTTCAATTCTGTTGAGGAAGCTCTGCCATACTAGCTGTAGTGTCTCCTCGGTGATTAGTGCCACCTCTTCACGAATTGTCCCTTTCAAATTACGAGGTTTGCGTTGAAAAACTTTCTCCTTCAAATGTCCCCACAAAAAAAAAATCGCAGATGTTGAGGTCGGGAGAACGAGGAGGCCAGGGCACATCTCCAAATCTTGAAATGACATGACCTGGGAACAAGTTTCGCAGCAACGTCATCGAAACTCTTGCTGTGTGTGCAGTAGCTCCATCTTGCTGAAACCATATGTCCTGTTGCAAGTTGAGTATCTGCAGTTGTAAGAAAAAAAAATCGTTGATCATACGCACGTACCGATTAGCGTTCACTGTCACCGCAACTCCATCCTCTTCAAAAAAGAAGGGGCCAATAACATGTTGTCTCGACACCGCACACCATACAGTCACACGAGGCGAATGGAGAGGTTTCGCATGAAGCTGTCTTGGGTTTTCCTCTCCCCAGTATCTGCAGTTCTGTTAGTTCACTGTCCCATTTAGGTAAAAGTGAGCTTCATCGCTCATGAAAATCAGAACGTCAGGAAGGAGAACTTGCATTTGAGTAGCGAAATCCAACCGTTGGGGGTAGTCAGTTTCTTTTAACTCCTGTACACACACAATCTTGTAAGGATGAAACTTAAGATCCCGTTTCAAAATTTTTCGGACCGACTCACGTCCCATGTGTAATGAAGATGCGTGCCGTCGAGCTGAACGACCAGGACTCCTAATCATTGCTGTTCTCACTCTGTCAATGTTCTTCGGAGTCCTCACTGTTCGTGTAGCCCCTGGTGGTTTCTTCCCCATAATGTTGCCTGTGGACCGAAAACTTGTAACCCATTTCATAATCGTTGGTCGGGTTGGTACGGCTCCATGCCGTCCAACGTTAAAATGAATGCGAAAATCACGCTGAGCCGCTACCTCTGAATCATTGTTTCTTACATAAGAATCGTACGTAAACACGCGATGTTGAACTGTCCACGGCTCCATTGCGACTGGAATACCTAAATGGCCACTGCTTGGGAAGTGAATGACCGCCCGCCCCTCCCCCCATGATTTGCCGAGGCCCAGTACAGTCGCATCAAAAATGTAAATACATCCCGTGGTCACCCTGTAGAATCAACGTTAAAGAGCTAGACTAATAATATATCGTTTAAAACTAATTCAGAGTAGTAAAATGTATTATGCGACTAATATCATGCCCCAGATAGATTCTCGCAAAGCAAACAAAGAATGGGTGAAAGTAATAATGAATGACATTCAATAAAAGTTGGAATCAAGATTCTTGAAAATATTGGTATTTTGAATAATCAACTGTACACTGCAATGAAAGGCAAATATATTTAGCGAAAGAATTAATTAAATTCGTCTACAAAAGAAGACTGGAAGCACTGGAACACAAAGGATCATCCAAAAATGCCAAATCTGTAATTAATAACAGAAATCTGAAATCAATCAAACACTGCTGATACTGTGAAATTCTAGGTTGACACTATTTAATAATAATAATCCAATGCCAATTATGGGAGGCTTTGGCAAGCCATGAGTTATTATTACGTCCGCGCTTGTGATGCTACTTAAGATCTTCGTCTATCAGCATTCGCTTAAATAGAAAAGGAAAATCACGAAAACCTTTCCGAACAGTAGACCCTCAAGCTTGAACCCGAGACCCTCGGTGCGATAAGCCAGTGACTTACCATAAAGGTATCAGTCGGATAGTTTCGTTATACACAGTGATGCGGACTAAAGTAAAATTTATATACGGTGGAGGGCAGTACTTTTATATGGAGCATTGTGAAGAGAGAGAAAATAGTAGAAAGTTAAAGGCCGATAATCAAATTGACATTTTTAAAAGAACAATTTGCCCGAACCGCGAGTCGAGTATCTGGCATACCTAAGACCGATCGTTCATACTAAAACGCCTTTTGAACTGAATTATGCGAATAGGATCTGGAATTAATCAAAAACGGATCCTTGTTCAACGTATGCGTTGGTGATAGATACCTACACGCTACGTATATTGTTATAGTCTTGTCAGAATGGATTCTGGATAACTCCTATCTACTATAATCAAACTTGTTTGTACATAAAGTACATACGTTCTCTTACGGCGAAAATATACATCTGCAAATAAGCATACATATTTGGTACCGGCAGATCTCTATTAAGAATATATATATATATATATATATATGTATACACACGCACACGTATATATATATATATATATATATATACATACGCACACACGTATGCATATATATATATATATATATATATATATATATATACAGATTGCGAACCACTATGCAAGTAGTATTGGTATTGTTTGTAACGTAAATGTATCTATATCCATGCTTTTATTTAAAAATAAAAGTATACCTTCGAAAAATGAATGGTACAATATTTCATTCTTTACGAATAAAACGATTGCGCTAATGAAATTAATCTTCTGACCACAATCAACGCACAGATTAATCAAACTAGATTAACGTAATAATAATAAATAAAAAAATAAAAATTCCTATCAAATTATAAACAACATATTAAAAGAAATAAATTTAACAAAATACAATTTATGTATTAGTATTTTTTTATTAAGTTTTGTTATAGTTTAATATTTTGTTTTTAGATATTGCACCTAATAAATTATTTTAAATGTTGCTTTTTTGTATTACACACACACATATATATATATATATATATATATATAATCAAAATCAATGAAATTCGTCGGGTATTCGGTCAACTGTTAAGAAAATTAAAAAATGAAAAACTAATCATTTGTTCTATCCTCTCTCAGAGCAACATGCTCTGACCTTTACCTACCACTGACACTAGTACAATAGTTTATAATTTTATTTATTAGTATTTAGTATGACAAACCACATTTGAATGATTTTTAAAGAATTTTTTAAATGAATCTAGTTTTTAACTCCTGAGGAAGCTATAAATTTATAGCGAAATATAGAGGATAGAACAAATACCCGACGAATTTCATTGATTTGGATTATCTTACAACGGTCGACCAAAAATCTTTTAGCTAATTTTATATATATAAATATATACACTAATAAGTTGTATCTACTTTGTAGGTTGCATAATTTTACATTTTTTAACACGACCACTCCTCTGATTGACCTTTCTTACACGGTGGACGGTGGTCGTCATAGAGTAACTTCAGTGTAATTTACTTTATATTTAAATCAATACTCATAATACGAAATAACTTTATTAAGTAAATACATCAATTGTTGTAAAAGCACTTATAATAAAGTTTACCCCATATGTTACACAATCCGCTGAAGCATAAATCTTGAAAAAGGCAGAAGAAAAATTAATAACGCGTAATAAAAATCATCCCGGTCTTAGGATAGAGCCATGTGGAACACCAATATTAAATCAATTGGCATTCGATTTCACATTATAACGAAAAGAAGCATATTTTCAGTATTACTATCAATTTCGCAAATTAATCAAACATCGATAGAGTCAAAGGCGTACTAACACTGGATAAAACGTGGAATTAAATACTCGCGATTTACATAATAAAACTTATTAATCGTTATTTTGATGGGTATGGATTTTATTGGATAAATATTTATTATATCGTAAATAGCAAGCTAATCACAACTGTAATCAGTGTGAATAAATTTTATGTGGACATAAAATGCAGAGTAAATGTTGGTAATTCAAAACCATTTTGCTGAAACGAGTGAGTGCATAAAAACTAATGTGAAAAAAAATAATAAACACGACGCTGAAGCAAAAATATAAAATTCAATTTCGAGTAATTCGTATGTATATTTTTTTCAATTAATTGTGTGGTTTGTTTATTAGCGAACATAAATGAAGTATCCTTTTAAAAAGAGTATGAGAACTGATAGTGAAAATGGAAAATCTGTATTTAATTACACTCGTAATAAAATAAATTTCGTAATAAAAATGTGATGGCATTTAACACTGTAATAAATTTTATTGTAGCGCTTACCAATATAAGGTTTCAGATTCTACACATACAGATTGAACTACAAATTATCGATCTAATTAATGTAGAAGGAGCCAAAAAAGCTATTTATTGCTTTTCAATATACGAGTATTGTTTTTTCTGCTCTGAACCTCTCTAGGTGGCCGTGACATTTTACTATAATTTGTTGTTGATATTTTAACCTATTATTATTTATAAATTTAATGACAGTAAGACTTGAAAAATAGAATTGGATGTTCTTAAACTTGAGAGATTTAATACATTCATTTGTTCAAGAATCCTTAAAACCTTTCATACAAAAAGTTTTATGAAAATAAGGTAGTGATAACCCCCCACCCCCTCTGCGGACAACTTCATTCTACCCTGACTTCGATGGTCTCTTCGAGGATAGTGAACGTTCTTATCTTTCTTTCTAGGGCAGTCCTTATTTAACCACCTCCTCACCTTATGAAGTCCCTCTCTACATTATTCCTAGATATGAAGTGGACTGTAGCTATTACTTTTCCTTCATTTACATGGAAAGCAACCTATTTAAGTCGTCCAAAGCTGATTTCGTTGATCTTCCTGGTTGGTATGCACATTGCCTATTTCCATCAATATTTCTGATAAAACCCATCTCAGTTACGAAATTATCGTCCTTGGCTAGGACTTTGCAAATTTCTTTGTTATACCAGTGAGTTTGACCTTCCAAATATGCCAGTTTTAGTTGTGTCTTGCCTTGTTGGACAGGCCTTCGAATTTTGGCTTTCGGTCAAGAAGTTCATATTCGACCGAATAGTTATTTTCTTTTTACTGCTTTATCTTTCATGGACAGTTTTTCAGAAATGCACCTCTAGTAGACTTATATAACTGTTCCACCACTATTTCTGAACCAACCATCTCCCGAGTGGAAGGCATTCCATCCTTGAAAGCATCGCTATGGGATGTTTTATATCCTTGCACCATCTTCAGTTTCTGTTACACGTCGCTGTGAGAGAAGAGTGAATTATATGTATCGGTTTTATTTACCTTCTTACAGAATTTCCTCCAGGTGTACATCTCTTGCCTTGCGATTTTATTTGTTATACTGGTGAGTTTGAGCTTATAGATGTCTCAATTTTGATTGTCTTTAGTCTTGTTAAATAGACCTTCGAATTTCGGTTTTCTACCTATAAGTTCTCACTCCGCCAAATTGTTTTTTTCTGTTTTGGTGTTTTGTCCTTTCTGGACGGTTTTCCAGATATGCAGCTGTAATAGCTTCTTAACTATTTCACTGATAGTTTTAAACCAACTATCTTCCAAGTCGGAGGCACTCTTCCCTTGAGGGAAATGCTATGGGAGTCTTCATATTCCTGCTTCCTCTTGGGTTTCCACGCCTCTGTGAGAGAAGTGTTTAGGTTAAACCTAATTTATCCGTGGTCTGAGTAGGCCATTTCTAATGCTGCGCGAATTTAGTCTCGCCGGTCGCCGACTCTCCTGGAGTGTACCGTAGCTATTAATATCATCTCAAATAAAATAAAGTGTAATAAGAACTTGCTGGTAAATTACACCGTAAGATTTATTTTACTTGGTCGTTGGCGATGTATTATTTTACTTCTGCACCCACTTCGTAATGAACAACTGCGATTTTCTAAGATGACAGCGGCTGCAATACTCATCGTTTCAAAACATTCATCAAATGCAGCAGTCATGATAGTACACGTGTTCACAGATCGCCCGATCGGTACAATACGAAAGCTTTATAGAACGAACGATAACCAAGGAATCGTCAATATCTGTCTAATCGCTAAATGCATTAATTTTTATCGGATTCTTTTTAGAAGTAATCACTGACACGCTCCTGTGACACAAATTGTATTTCGTTTGAATACTGTAATAGCGAAATAATTAATTAATATATAATTAATGTATGGAAAATATTTAAATGCAAAAAATCCCACTTTTAAAACGTTAGGAGCAAAGAATCGCGGGTAATTAATTCTTAGGAAACATAATAGAAATTGACAAAAATTAGACATATTCACAGTAGATACACTGTAGTAATATTCGACCGACGTTGATGTATTACACATGAGCTCGTCAAACTTTGCCTTTTTTTTATCATCATCTATCATGCGAGACGAACAATTGCTAAATTCGTTGTCACGTCGTAACGTACAAATAATAATTGTATATTAATGACGGGTTATTTAACAATTTAACGAGCCCCACTGATTGCGCCATTATAACGGTGGCTTTGGTGAAATTGAGGGTTAAATAGATGGTACATTTTCAGCAACATATATTAAAACATTCATTGGTTGATTAACTAGGTAATTTTTAATAGTTATTAGTCATTAGTTTCGCCATTAATGTCATCATTACACAACGCCAATTTGCATTACGCTCTACTCGTAAAAGTATTTTCGATGATTTAGAGCACGTTTAAGTGCTAAAGTCTAATTATAGGCTTCGATATGCATTTAGCTAAGAAGTGAAAAGAAGAATTACATCTTGTAAATATTGTATATAAGGTCTCGCTTCAATAATACAGTTGATAAGTAGAAATCCACGTTGGTAGCAGCTACATATATGTATATAGTTGAGAATGGCCCTTTAACACATGGATCAATAAGTCCCGAGACTAACAATGAAAACAACATTTTTTTTGCAAAATTTTTTTTTTATTCATCAACATAATCACCTTTTAGGGTGATACAATGGTTCCAACGCTTTTCCAATTTTTCAATACCATGTTTATAAAAAAATTTATCTTTCGCTTCAAAATAAGCTTCAGTTTCAGCGATGACCTCCTCATTTGAGCCAAATCTTTTTCCCTGGAGCATTTTTTTAAGAACAGCAAAGAGCCAGTAGTCACTGGGGGCTAAATCTGGCGAATATGGGGGGTGGGGAAGCAGATCAAAACCCAATTCGTTCAATTTTGTCATTGTTTTCATCGACTTATGGCAGGGTGCATTGTCTTGGTGAAAAAGGATTTTTTTTCTCTGCATGTGCGGTCGTTTTTTTGCGATTTCCTCCTTCAAACGCACCAGTAAGTCAATATAATAATCACTGTTGATTGATTTACCTTTTTCGAGGTAGTCAATGAAAATCACGCCATGTGTATCCCAAAAAACTGATGCCAGGACTTTGCCAGCTGACTGCTGCGTTTTCGGACGTTTCGGACGGCTTTCGCCAGCTGTGCGCCACTCAGATGACTGCCGCTTCGACTCTGGAGTGTAGTGATGTATCCATGTTTCGTCCATGGTCACGTAACGACGCAAGAAATCTTTTTGTTGCGAGTAAATAGCGATAAACAGCTTTCTGAATTATCGACTCGTTGCTGTTTTTGTTCCATCGAGAGCAATCGCGGCACCCACTTGGAAAAAATGTTTTTCATGCTCAATTTTTCATGAAGGATAGTAAATACACTTCCATATGATATCTGTGTCATCTCAGCAATCTCACGGAGCTTCACTTTACGATCTTTCATTATAATTTTTGTCACTTCACTCACATTTTCCGGTGTAACGGCTTCCACAGGTCTACCCGAGCGTTCCGCGTCATTTGTGTCGGTACGACCACGTTTAAACTCGGCAAACCACCGACAAATCGTTGCTTTTGATGGACAAGAGTCCGGGTAACATTTTTCAATCCATTGTTTTGCTTGCGTGGTGTTTTTAGCCATTAAAAAACAATGTTTTATCAGAACACGAAACTCGGTTTTTTCCATTGTTTAAACAAACTACAAAACGACTTTACTCCAACCTCGATAACTCAGCTGTTTCTGGTCCGATCGACTTAAAATTTTGACACGTTTCAAGCAAAGGTTAGTACTCTAGAAAGACGTGGTTACTGGTTTACTACGAGCGCCATCTATGGGTTAGTCTCGGGACTTATTGATCCATGTGTTAGATAGAGCTAAGCCACATTAAAAGGAGAACCTATCAAGAGAACGATATCCAATTTCTATACAAATTCCTGAAAAACAAATATAGCTATCCGAAATCTCGTACATTAAAGCCTTTGAGATAGACGCAATGCTAAACTAGAATTTTGACAAAACATCGAAACAATAACAAAGTCTGACTTCTGTCAATTTCAAAATCGAAAAGAAGAAATTTTTAAACTATTAAGTACGGCAGTTGATCGATGGATCCCATACACATTGTAAGTGCAATATTCCTTTCGTCGATGTGGACAAGTGGAAGATTTAAAGATAATCGTGGACCTAAATAATTTAGCGAGTGCGCGATGAGTAACTAGGAATCAGATGTACAAAAGAATTCAACTGGATTAGATTGCATATGAAAATGTGGGAAAAGATCTTAAATCTAAATTTACTTAGAATCTTAAAAAGTAGAGATTCAATTAGTATGTCTTAGTAACTCTGCCGTATCCACCATATTCTCTACATATTTCAATCTTTCTTTTCTCAAACACAGAAACTCATTTTAACGGATAAGACGAAAAGACTGATGATTATCATACATATAAAGTAATTTAATAAATGTGATACAGGTTTACATTAGTTTTCCTTCAAAAAATACAATATAACCTCCCAACAGAACTAATATCTCCTATATTGAATCAATTGAAAGAGATTGGTTGTAATTAATATGTTATCATCTGAAGTAACTTCAACGCTTTCAAAAAAATTTAACGAAAATAAACGAACAATAGCTTCAATTACCAATGCTCGCAGAATATGATTATCACTACTAGAATATTCTAAAAACAAACCAACCTCGTTTCGGAAGGTTTGCGTATCCAACCGTTTGATTTACATTTAAATGATCCGCATCGCAGCTGAATCATTTCATTAACATATTAAAATATGGGAATCCATCATCCGAAACTAGTTAACACTTGTACTTCATGGAGCTCTGCCCTGTGGATTGAAACTCGATTATATTCCAGTACAGAATAGTTGGGAGTTATATTAAAATATCGATATTTTGTCGCGTTTGCATCACGAAATTCTGCAGCACTAATCAAGCAACGGATTGTATTTCATTATTGGAAATTCCTCGCACAGATGACTATTATTGTACATAGGAGATGTATAGCACAAAGGGCTGATACTAACCACATTTCTGTTTCACAATTAAATTTACAACTCGATATGCATATACAGTCTGTGCGGATATTAAAAGCGGATGGTGTTTCTGGAACGCAAAATAATATATTCATTTTACTAAAACACGTACAATGCAAAAGCTAAATGTTTGCCTATAATTGATACCAAACTTTCCGCATATGTTTTGCGGAGATTATGTCGGAATTATTCTATTTTAAAACTACAGTGGAGAAGATGCAGCTGTTTTACAGTCCGCAGATATTTTCGAAGGAGCGATTGAGAAGGTTTATCCAACCGCAATCCTGTTTTCCTTTACCAATTTGTACAAATCCGATTCGGATTTTGAAGGTCGTTTTCTTCTTTGCAAGGCTCAATCTCTTAAATTTTCATCAAATTTTTTCGTAGTGAAAATAAAAGCAATTTTAATCTTTTAAAAGTTATAATTTCGAAATGTGAAAATTCTATACATTTTTGGAAACTCTCGATTTAATTAATTAAAGGTTATTGGATGGATCTATACGCGAAACGTGTACATTAGAAAATGAACCAAGACCTAAACGGCCTACATATCAATTATATTTGACGAACGATCTTCAACGAGAGTATTTAATAATAACCGAATCTTGTATGTATAATAATTAGTCACAGGTAAGACAACCATCAGCAGCTTGGGTATTTGAAAATGAGGAAAAGCCAACAAAGTTATGTACGGGACTTTTTTAATTTAAAAGCACAAAAACGCAGTTCACCTCTCACGTATTGTAAGGTCATACAGAAATTTTTAATTTGCAGTGGCATTTCTTGTCACCGAGGTAAAGCCCTGTTAACAAGAATTGCTTCGCGCTGGTTGCTATGACAAGAAACCAACAAGGACATAGTAACATACACCCAATGAAAAAGCAGATGAACTAGCCAGACAAAGTTTGAACAATAATACAAGATATAGACCAGTACTTGGACTTGGGGAACTTGCAACAGTAGCAAGAAGATTCTTTTTAAAGCAAACATGGAATGGGAGATGGAAAACGTCATACACGAAAACAAACACACAATATGGTTACATACATCCCCGAATAGATGAACAAGCATGGTACAACGAAACAATAGTTTCTCGGTTTTATCGCACCACTATTGCCAGACTAAAATTTATACACGGTCAATACCCGGCCCACCTACACAAACTAAACATCATAGAGTCACCTGAGTGCGAGTGTGGTTATGAATATGCAGATTTGAACCATATGTTACTATCGTGTCAACTGCATAAAGATAAAATATATTTATAAAGGACTTGATTAAGGAAAACGTACCTCTACCTACTAGCATTGTGGTGTTGCTGGGCTATAATAGTAAAAGGATTCAAGATCTAATAATTCGTTTAGTAACGCAGTGTAAAATAAGGGTTTGAGGTTGATAGAGAGCAGGACCTTCCCTACTCTATTCCCCGTGTGGATAACCTATTACCCGGTGGCCGAATTCTTGTGAGTCTATGCTAGCCATTTCGACAGGCCTCGAAATGTGAAATGTGTGTCCCTGTTCTTTCCCCCACCCTGCTCTCTGTCTACGTCAAATTTGGGACTATCGTCGCAAATTACTGAGGCATATGGGCATTGATCCCGACGTAAAAAAAACCAACAAGTCTGGCAAATGTTTACTCAACTTCGGGGCTTAAATACCTTAAAAAAGTGTTTAAGGTATTTAAGCCCTTCATCATTGATCCATCAAATACAATTATCTTTTCGAGAAATTATGTTGAATAACAAAATTATTTCTGAAGCACAAGTCTTGTTGTTTTATGTCGTCATTCGCAAACTCTCAGTGTATTTGTCCATTTTATTATATGTTTCGGGATTATTTATGTTAGGAGTAGAATTTAATAAATAATATGACGATACAAAAGTATTGAAATACGACCAACAGCATTATAATTATGGTAGCTATACCGTTTGAAATATTTCGAAAGTTTTAAAAAGTTACTTTTGTCTGATTCGTTACGAGGTATGTGCTTTCCGAAGTTTCGGATGAAACGAATATTTTGTATTCATTTTAGTAGTTCAAGCTTTGACATTTACCTAAAAGTTTAACTCTGTTTTCTCGGAATAAAAATAAAATATTCTGTCTGGCATTTTAATGAGAGTATATTGTAAATTGCGATTTTGAATATAAAATTCATAAACCGTAGAAACATATAAACACTACTAGAATTATTCATTACAGAAACATGCTTCACAGAAGCAGGATAATTCTGTACTGCGTATTACATCGAGCGAAACAGCTTAAAACATTTTAGGTTGGGTTGTTAAAATGAACAATAAAAAATACGTATAAAAAAATATTTCTCGAGATTTTCGGAGTAGACTGTAAAAATGGTTCAAAATTAATTTTTTATATTAACACCATTAAGTTCTGAACAAATAAATGTAATTCGTGAACTTATATTTTGAAATAACAAGATGATTTAAATAGACTATTTACTAATCCATGTAATTCTTCTTGCTTTTTATACATTCTCAACAGGCTTATATTCAGCTATATGAAGTACTAACAAAAGTAAAAATACCATGCAAACTGATAAAACTGAAACAAATAATAGAATTTTGTTAGAAGTAAATCTAATTAAGAATCAGAACGAGTCGCAGTTAAATGAGGGTTGAGGAAAGAGAATTCACTCTCAAGCAAGTTGTTCAACCTGGCGCTTTGTACAATAAAGTACAACGTAGTGTACATTCGGATGATATGACCATGCGCGACAGCTTTAGTAATATTGGATTTCTCCTGTGCATTTAACACTGTACATCAAGATCTTTTCTGTGCGCTGTCTTGCTACCTATTGGTTTTAGTAATGATGCTGAACATTTAATTAAAAATTATTTCTTCCATTGTAACCACCGTGTTACATTGGCAAATCCCACATTTTCTTCTTTAGCTGTTCTTAGTGGTGTGCCTCGGGGATCTGTTCCGAGTTAATTGTTATTCGCTGTGTATACACGCAATCTACATATGTAATTCTTTCACTCGTTGTCAGTATCATTTTTATGTAAATGGTGCATAAATTTATTGTTCTTACGATCGCGTGATCGTAGTGATCTCGAAGATGCAAATTTTCTCCTCCATGTTGCAAAAATGGGTAATTTCCATTCTCCATTAGTGGTAGTAGTAGCTAGTGGCAATAAATTTAACCTGGCCAATCAGCAAAGTTCCGCTAATTCATACAGCAACCACCTGGCATTCTTCAAAACAAATCTTAAACCGTGAACGTGTTCAAAAATTATTAAATGCGATACCATGAACGTTGTTCGCTTTCCCAATCATCACTATTAATTGTCGAACATTGACATGAGAATATTCACTTTTCACTCAATGCATTTCTGAAACATCGCCAATTGTCTATGCACGCAAAATACATTGATTCTAACAGCACAACACAACTGCAAGTAAAGTACGCATCGGCTGCTGCATTTCGAATTTTGGGTATATTGTAAGTATGAGGGCAGAAAACATCAACACCATTAGCGGAATGTTTTAAAATGTCTTAGCAGAATTTTCTAGCTTTCTAACATGTGACATAAATTAAATATATTAATTTAATAAAACATTCAGTAGAAACGAAGTTCGATTATTTTCTATACAGTTGAAAAAGACAACCCAACTTGCGAAGAGTTTAATCTATAATAGTCCTTGCGGGAAGGGTTTTTAAAATTAATACAAAGTACTCTCAAGTTCTATTCAATTCCGCGAAATTACAAACTTCACACTGAAACTGAGAGTAGAACACTCCCACAAAGACGACCCCTTCAACCGTGCAAGTCATGTAATTTCGCAGCCCGGGCAGCTTTAAAGATGTTTCTTTCCCATTTACATATCGGTTTATGTGGGATGTTTTTAAAACTTCAGATTAAGTAAGCATCTTTTTAAATTGAAAATATTTGAAATTTAAATCGAGAAAATTTCACATGCACGAGCTTTTTTTTATTTTTCGAATGTATTCCCTAGAAAAGTGAAACAACTTTTCCGATCAAAATTGAAATATATTCGATGTATGTAAAAAAATGTTTACTTGTTGAACAATTGAAGCGAGTTTTTCAAATCCACTTCTGATACCGAATTTCAGTGTAATTCTCTAATATCGATTTATCATTCAGCTGACGGTAACATACACTACCGTCCACTGAAGTTTGGCCAAATAACAAAAGTTTAAAAGATTAAAAGACTAATACTAATACTAAAGAAATAAATTTATTACTCTGAAGAATAACAACTATCAAAATCTAAGGAAAATTATATTTTTTACTATTCATTGTTAACAAAATTCTTAAATATACTTTTCGTGAAAAATCCACAGAAGGCAACAAAGGGCATCCTGGAGTATCGTAGTAGGGTTGAGATCTGAACTTTGCGGTGGTCATTTCAAAACTTGTAATATATTCTCTTGATTTTGCTCATTCAGATATGGTTTATACACTTGGGCTGTATGTTTCGGATCGTTATCGTGCATAAAAGTAAAATTCACGCCGGTTTCCGATTTATCATAGCCCAGAAGAAATGAAAATGGATTCGCCCGATTAGAGACTTGTTTAACCGAGAAAGGCTAAATACAAGCGGGTTGCATCTGGTGCCAACGATTGTTTACAAAACTCTGTGTTGTGATGCTGATTTTAATCTCAACATTGATCCTCGGGTAGACAGGCCAACTGAGGTTGATAGCAAAATAAAGACATCGATTGAGTCAAACAAACGGTGCACAAACATTCATCATTCAAAGGTTTGCGACCGCACGAAAAATTAGGATAAGTCAGCATGCTAGATATTTAAGTTCCTCGTGAACTCAAAGTCGTTCATTTGACACTGTGATGTGCTCTTTGAACGTGAGGAAAACGATCTCACTGATAACGACAGCGATGAGAAGTTAATTGTTTACAACAGTGTGGTGCGAAAGTGGTCTTAGTACTTACCTGAATATTCGCCCCAAAACGTCATCTAAAGCAGACTTTCATCAGAGGATGTATGATGAAATTTTAAACGCATCATGGACCAAGAAACAAAACAATTTTAAGTGCAATAAGACGGTTTGAACGAATTCATCATTCAGATATGTTCAGAAACTAAACTTTTGTCCGGTAAAGGCAACTTTTTCTATGAACGCGAAATTATGAAGCTTACCGAAAAATGGCAAAAGTTTATCGCACAAAGCGAGCTGTATATAATTGGTTGATCCTTTTTTTATATTAATAAATGACCTATGAAAAACAGAAAATAATATGTCATGATTTTTCGGACAACCCAGTAATTCATCTATTTATTTACCTTTTATCTTTTGTTAAACAAAGCATTCTCGGCATCAAAAATGTTTTGCTAAGATGGTCTACCATAGCAAAATATTAATTATTTAGAAACACATTTCCCTCTTCGTTATTAAATATATGGAGATGAAAACGCCGAAGCAGCCGAATTACTTGGAAATAATTATGGGCTATCGCGCTTAAAATTAAGGCAAACAACTCAGTGGATAATGGAGTTGCAAATTTGACTTCAATCCTTTTGCAAAGGGTAAAACTACTCCGTAACAGATTGCAAATTTCTGCCGGACCTCAGTAATTACCTCGTTGAGTTATGCAGGATCGTTCCTTTATTTGTCATCGCGCTGGCTTGCCTGGACCAGAGTAAGTCTTTATTATTACAATTCTGCTAATTCACTTTATGAAACCGTAGAACTTCGACTATATCTCGTTGACCTAAATAGAATTAAATCACCGCGAAATAGTTGGCGTCATACGTCCGATCCTGAAAGCTTAATAAACATAACAATAACGAGAGGGGTCCGCACAATAAGGGACGGTTAAAATTAATAAAGGAAAAATAACGACGAAAAAAGTGCATAAATTTTGTTTTACCGCTATATAATGCAGGCTTATGAATATTCTGATTGGAAGTTATAATTAAGTTCCAGGGAAGTTTTTAATTAATAAACAACTTCATGCATTATATAATAGGATGAAGCAGTTTCGCAAAATGGAATATTTACTTAAGCACCGGGAATTCAAAATTAAGGTCTTAAATGCCTACACTTCGGTCTACTTAAAAATGTAATTAAGCATGAACATGAGGAAATAATTTATTTATGGCGTGATGTTATAGTTAACGTCATTTTATCTTTAGAATGGGTGTTTCATTATTATTGGCAATTATTTAGTAAATAATTAACTTAATAACTTAGCGCCTTTATAATGTCATGGGTAAGCGCACTTCACTAACACGTTCTAAAATGTTTCCCGTTAAATAACATTATTATAAAAAACTTTAACTGATCGTATTAACTAGATTTTTATTGGCTTCCATCAAAACGTTAAAGAATAACCATTTCCGCAGGGTTTATATTTATGTATTGAAACTTAAAAGGATTACAACTACCTAAAATTCATAGCAATTCTATAGTAGTATATAGTAATTGCGCATAAACTACTTTACTAGCACTTGGACGCCTTCAAGCTGACTGACAACGCTTTCCAAAGGTCTTTGATAAGTTATATTTTAAGAAGCTCAACATGATTATAGGACCAAATGAAAATACTCCAAAGCTATCATGCCAGATTTTGTAACAAACACAATAGTGCATAGACTGGTCCATCAAATAAACAAAGACTTTAATACCAAAAGATAGCGGTTAATACCGCTGCCTTTCTCGATATATCTCAGGTCTTTGGTAAGATATGGCACGTTGAGGTTTCTGGTCAAAATAAAACGGCTTCTTCCTCACCCCTTCTTTTAACTACTGCAATTCTGATTAACAGATAGATAGTTTATGGTTAAACAAGGTAATAAATACACTAAATTTCTTCTAATTTACTCAGGTGTTTTCCAAGGACGCGTGCTTGGTCCAATGTTACACTTCTTGTATACTGCAAACTTGCCAATGAGAATCACGATAGTGGCAACATATACTGATGATATGGCAAAATTTACATTCATACTGAGTCGACTTTAGCCACATAAAATCGGCCCGCGTAATATTTACATTATACAGAGAAACATGACCGCCAATGAAGATCAAGAACTACCAACTTCCGCAAATAGAGGATGCCAAGTATGGGGAGAGTGCAGCACAGAAATTATTTTCTCGATTTAAAGAGGACCATTTTGACATAAACGATTATCAACGTTCAGCAAAACCATCGAACTTTGATCGACGCTTGTGTCTGAACGATTTAAATATTGCCATAGGTTAACCAAATGATGATATATAGATCTTTGCTTTTATGGACTGTGTAGATAAAGCTTGACACTTGTATTGTCCGGTCAACAATGGTAGAATATATATGACACTGATTCAATATTTGTATCACTGACTCGCACTAATTTGTAAAATTTCATTATTAAACGGATTATTAACCTCCAGCTACAGCGTGTAATTATGATTCATTTTCTACATGTCTCTAAAGAGTACAAACATCTGTTTTTTAGAGACAGTTCACGAAACATATTCTTAAATAGTGTAAATTCACAATTAAAAACTAAATACAGTATTAAGATTACATAGGAAGGCGAAAAAACCAAATTCCCTCCCATAAAATCGTTTTAAATTAATTTTCGTCAATAAACAACTTAGTAAGGAGTAACATTCTTATTTAATAAATTGTATGAAATCTTAAATACTGTTACTTAATACTGAACTGAATTTATTCAGGACAAAGTTGTACATTAAAAGCTTACACAAATACTTTTGCTAACGCTTATTCGTTCATAAACCCGAAACCGCTTTTGAAACTTTATATACCGTTTTCCGGTTACTGCCGCATAAAAGGGGGTTAAATACATATTTTAAGTCCTTCTAGACAGACATTTCGGTTAAAGTATTTTTAAAAATTAATTGTAGAATGGAATTTCCGCCAATGTTCAAAGCTTAGGCGGGCGAGGTTTGCAACTTATATTAATTGACTTTAATGAATTCATTATATGCCTAAGCCGTAGCAAAATGCCGTGAAGCAAATAGATATTTGCTTCACAGTACTTTGCTATGGCCCAATTTAGTCGTATTAACGTTTAAAACATTATTCGAAGTATGGTTGCTTAAATTGCAATTAATATGTTACATGCTATTGGGATTAGATACGTGTGTGTTCGTGTAACACAGTAGGTTTGCTCAAAATACTTTAATGAGAGAACTGTACGTCCATATTTCTGGCGGAAAAGCTAATCGCCTTATTTCTAATCAAGTAGTAGTTTCGATAGTAACACTCACCAGGTGCGTAAAATTGTTGAACAAAGCCTGATTAGTAATAGATTTAGCGCAGCGGTCGTCGTAGTCATTGCTTTGTTCGGCAATAATTGTTCTCATTACTTACATTAATTACTACAAAGTGCTTTTCCCGGAAACCAGACGTAGGGGGAGTTGCGGTGGTTTTTCAATAAAGACTGGGAGTAGTCCTATTAAAACTTTATTAATGTTAAAGAGTTAAATTCAAGTTAAAAGAGTAGGAAAGAAATGTGAGAGATTCTAAAGCTGTAAGGCAAGAACCGTGCACGAGAAAAACAAGTCAAGGCTGAAATTTATAAGGGTTGAAGATTGGCGAAACTGAGCCAAGATTACATAGACACCAAATCCAAATCGACTTTGAAAACGGACAATAGATCAGGAAAGATCGCAGGAATAGACCTCTATCGCCACCTTTTGAAATCTATTTATGGTATTTATAGTTTTCTGTTGTGAAATAATCACATAATAGAATTACTTCCAACTACTAACTGCATCCAATTCTTTTTAAACGGCCGTTCTTTAAGGCCTTTTTGCTTAAGTATATATACATATAAGGTGCATGGGATTACATCAAGATCATACGGAAGGTGTGATGCAAACGTTTTGTCCATACCTCTACTAGCGGATTTTTGGTGGCAGTCTTTCTCTTCCTACCTGTGCTACATTATTTCACCTCTGAGTCAAAACTGTTTCCAATATTTACGGAACGTTACTCATTTTTTGGCCCAGTGTTACCGAAAACGAGTACAAACTCAACACAAAAAAAAGAGGGTAGAAACACTCCCAAAAGATATTAAAGGAATGTTAGAAAGTTACAAGATAGTTAAACGTGGATCTGTGTGAATAATTACTGCTCTAGGTTTTCTCAGTACAATTATTACAGCATCTGGACCGCCTTAAAAGCTGCAGCTTCTCTCTTCATTTTTAAATTGTCTCAACAATCAAAAAAATGAAGCTGTGAATAAGTATTTTCTAGAGCTTTTCGCCAATAAATATGCGATCCTAGAACGAGAAAAAAACCGGGCAAAATGTAATTAATTGATCCTTTTTTATATTAACAAATACAGAATGGCAAAATTGTTTTTTCCCGACCAACCCAATACAAGATTTCAAAAATTCAAAGGCCATCAAACGTATACATACTTACACGCTTTTACATTAATTAGACACAATTAGTTAAAACTTGGGTGTCGTTTAAGTATTTGTCAATAATTAAATTATTCATTTGAACCATTTGCCAACCGCCAGAGATACACGTCCGATATCATATTTTAGAAGGCAAAATTACTACCTGTTTAAATCGTCCCGATCGATATTATCAACGGCCGTTGCGCCGTAAAATTACGTTCATTATCACCACGGTGCTATCGCGCCTTTTAGAACAGAGGTCTATAACCGAGAGAGAGCCCTCGGGTCGATTTTCGATAATAGGTTAAAAATAAATCCTGAACAAGCATCAATTTGATGTAATCCGAAGAGCACGCGACGAGGAAGAAACTACGGTAAGTGGGAATCGAGCATCCGGTACTGATCTAAGTAGCCCCATTAATACAACAGCACGTGCTAACCACACCATCCTGTACCGAGTGTCATCGATTCGATCGGGGCAAGAGGTGACGTTTCACGTTTGGATTTACGAGCGACAAAATTAAAACGGAAATGGCCGAAACGTCGAAAAATTCCCACGGGACATGAGATAAGATCAGGGCTTAATCTGTCACACACTCGCTTCAGTATAAATTTTAGTCATGCTCGCAAAAACGTATCCACTCATGAATATTAAATGAATTTATTTTTTGCGCGTCGGATATCATAAACAAACTAATTAATTTTTAGGACGTAGCAGAAAAGATTTGATTGTTGTAAAATGAACGATTTACATTCGAGGGTTTCAAATAATTCTTCGAAAGCGAAAAAAGTAACATTGAATTTATCGCTATCTCGTTTTAGAAAATGAGAAAAAATTTGATTATTTCTTCAATAAAATATCTTGAATTTGCACACGCTTGTAAAGGGAATATTATTACGAATACGAGGATTGTTAATATGTACTGCAGGACACACTTTTTCTACAAATTCAGTTACTTAGTTTTGGTTCTTTTCTTTTTGTAGTGTTGTTTACTCGTGCATATTACAAGAATTTCGTCCTTATTTCGAAAAAACTTGTTGCATAATTATCAGGTTTATAATTCAAGCAAAGTCTAGCAAGTAACCAGTACAAAAGCTCAACCTTGAAAGAGAAGCACGTAAAATGTTGAAAATATTTTAATTCGATTCTAACATCATAGACATCTAGTACAATAACAAATTACACAAATTGCAGAGTGTTCGCTTGGTTACGTCGTTCTAAAGTTTGGCTTTCTAATATTGATTTGGTTCATGTGGAAATAACGATGAAGCATTGGTTGAACGGTTTGTACTGCAAGTTCTATGTTTGTTTAACTGACGCTTACACGTGTTTTAATGGTCTGACGAATGTTCTAACAGAGTTCTAGTACAGATACATGTACAACGAGTACACGTGCACAATTCTGTATTTGTTAATTCGCATTTCAAGTAACAAATGTTCAGCATCAAGTTTCAAATACAATCAGTTCTGGGTAAAGGTTATACAGATAACGTACTTTTGTACGAAACGCGTCACATAAAATGACATTGTTTTGAACGGTTAATGCTTTAGTTGTATGCATGTTTTAGTATCGATATAAATATCAAAGTGTAAATAACTTAAGGTAAAAAAAATCGTTAAATTATATTTATTTGGAATAAGATTAAGGTACGATAGATTCAGAATGAAAAGAAGAAGAAAATTCAGCTTTGGGCGCGAAATTTTAATTACAGCATTCTAAAATTTGGCATCTTTTGCTGTAAGTAGCACTACTAAGTAAAACGATATTGATTTAACAACAACATGCAATATAACATACAACAGAAGCATAAAGTTTTAGATCAATAAACAGAAGAGATATGTATTCTTCTCTTTTTTAATATCTTGGTCGTTTTAATCCAACTATAAATTTTATTAAAAATTTTTGGTACAGCAGATTAAGAACTATACAGAAATGCTTTAAGAAATAGAGGCTGCCAATTTACATGTCTAAGGTAATACATAGTCCTGACGCCATAAAAGAACTAAACCACAAAATAAGTTTAAAAATTTGAGTGCCAGAACACTGGGGAATCCTAAGGAATGGAAACAGACCAATGCTTGCTACAGCACTTACTGAAGTAACAGACCCAAGCATGAACATGATAAAGCTTCTACTGGAGAGGCAAACCATAAAAAGGATGAGGAATTGATTAAATTGATTGAATAAAACCAACTTAAAATTAAAATTATAGCAGTATACTTTATAAGCCACGCGCATATTATTTCTCAACAAAATAGGTAGATTAAACGATAGACCCCAGTTACAGACTGTGCAATGGGGTTTCAGCAACAGTCAAGCATATTTCCTAAGAATGTGACGAATTGGATCCCGAGAAATAAACTATTTATGGCCCACCCAAGGAAAATCCGATAACATAACTCAGATTATTACAGGGAACAGGAGTACTGGATTGGAAGCATATTCTATATTATGTCAAAATTTAAGAAGCAGTAGGTATATTAGGTGAAAGCGCGATAAGCTGAATAAAGCTGTAGTTTTTTCGAGACTGTCATAATTGAACGATCCTCAAGAGAAGAAAAGCCCCCTAAAGTCCTTCTCTCTTGAAATCAATAATTAAATAATAATTTGAATGTTATTACTTCTCGTTTCATTTAAAACAGATAGGGTTAATAGAGACGAATTATACACACTCAATCATAATTGTACAGCTAATTAAACAATAGCCGGAGAACTTCTTTGGTACCGTTGTCAGTTAGTCATATAGACATTTCAAGTTCAGGTCTAAAGTGAAATATTCAGAAACGCTTTGTACTTTGAATCGGTTCACAAAGAGCACCGAGTGGCGCCCTCTTGCGAATATTAACTTAACTAGCACGGATCCAGCTCAGACGTATTATTTATGTCTCAATCCCCATGCATGCAGCTATAGATAACCTTATATTGGAGTGAACGTGACCGCAAAACGTTCGGTCGATTTTGCTGTAATTAGTTTGTACAGCGGCTTAATTCAGTCTGTCGTAGAGTTTAGGTTTCGGAACGGAGAGCGTGAACCCAGCGCGACGACGACGGTGGCGGTGATGGAATGTCTGAAGTTTCATAAACCGACTCCACCGTAAAACTTTAAGCTGTCGATAAAATATCGGAACTCTGGAATGGAGAAAATCAGAATATGTATTGGTTTTCACTGTGCGGCATCATGCAAACGCCGGGTTTCCCCTACATTAAAAACTTTTTACTCAACGAAGGGTGAATCTTCTAAATCATCGCGTGTACAAAATAATGGATAAAATACGTTCTGGGTGTTCAGTGTGTTTGAAAAGTTTTTGATAAAAACGTATACTGCGTATTCCTTAAGTTCTGCGACATAATATTGACACTAAATTTTAATTTAAAATATAATCAGTTCATTCTCATGTAAGCAATACAAATCAACCTTAAAGTGTACTTTATTTACTTTACATAAAATTATTTTTCCATCTACCTTAACACTTAACATTAGCTCAACTTGTTTCTTTTATAAACATTTCTGCATTAGTGGTTGAAATTACAATATTTGTTTCATGTCGTAAAAGCGCATAATTACGTGCAATTAAAACCTACCGTCGGTTTCATTTAATATCTGTTTTCATAATGCAATTTATGAAATTATAGGAAAGACAAATGTTGGGTTAGCATGAGATTGCGGGTTCTGGTCTCGCAGGAAGTAGGAATTTTTTCAAAATTTTCTGCATTATATCGGGCGTCCCATGACATGACTGCCACAGCTTAATGTGTTACTGAAGCAATTTCAACTTAAAAAGGACTAGTGAACATATGCCTAAAACTTATCGTAAATGAGCTACAAGCATTTGAAATTTTAGATAATCCTACTAATTCAGATATTACGTACCGCTGCAAAACAAATCTCAGTGAAAATCATTTAAAAAGAAGTCGCTTTATTGAATTAGTTGTTCAAAATGTCCATCAAGTTGCTGAAGTGCAAACAGTATGATGTGAAGATAATTAAGGCAGAAATTAGTAAAAAAAACCATACCCCCGAGTAAAGAATCGAACCCCAGACATCTGCTTACCAGGCGGGTACCCTACCATTGAGCTACCAAAGAATGAACGTAATTATGTATGTACGCGTATATATATATGCAACTGTATATGTATTTAATAAGTGCGATGTACTTCAAATGACGGGAAAGGTTTGATAGTGTAGTAAACAAAAATTCAACGTTCATTTTAACTACCTAACAATTACATCACTGGACACTGAACGGTCATTTTCTTTACAGAAGAACATTTTCACATCACATCCCGACGAATAGCATTTACCGAAAAGAATGTGGAGGTTTACGTTAAGAAACAGCTGTTTATCTCGTGCGTAAGTGTATAACAACAATAATAATATAAAACATACTGCCTACTACCAATTAATTATTAATTAGTTATTGCGGTACTTCACGCCCTACTTATCAGTAATAAAGGGCATTCTTGAGAAGAGCGATAAATTCAAAATTTATATCGGAAAGCATGAATTAGAACATTGTAAAAATAAATTCAATTTCTTTTACTAATAAAGGACCAAGTTCTTACATCGTCTGTAATTTTCAATTTCACATTTTCAACATATGTACCTACTACTACTAGACTTACAATTCTTGACACTATATATTTAGCTCAGTTTCATAAACTGAAAAATCAAGAACGAAAAGTTTTCCAAGACTAAAACTGTCGTCTATGTTTTTCGAAAAAATTACATAAATATTTCGTATCGAGTGTTTCAAAAAAATTATTACAACTTATAATTAAAAACTTGACAATTCTTCAATTCTCATTTTAACTTATGCTAGCTTAAAATTTAAAGTATTGAATTAGGTGGTTACGTTCATGCCGCAGATGTATACATTTCGGCAATTTACCAAATAAACAATTACGTACCTTTTATTTTACAGCTTCTTCCCATTCGTGTTCGGAATGAAAAAAATACATGCATATTCTATTTCGCCTGGCATATTGGTCCAGATTTCATTCGACAATACTTTTTTTGTTTTTCTTTATCGATTCACGTATTGCAGTACTCGTATTTTGGAGATTCAATATTTTTGTCAATAGTGAGCACGCTAATAATTATTTTTTTGATCTCGATAGTATTTTTTCATCTTCAAATATTTCATTAATAATATATAGTAACCAACTAACTAATTAGTATCTTTGGAGTTTTTGTATGCAATACACATAACTGAAGAATATAATAAAAAAAATAGAAAAACTTTATACACTAAATTCAAAGACATCTAAGATTGTTTTTTATGGTAACGAAAATAAATGCAATATATGAAATATTTGATTTTCAGGAATCATCTCCCTTCTCTATATTGATTTTCGAAACGCTTTTGTAAAATCTTGTTTTCGAATTCTTTCCAAAATGCACGCTACATTTCTTCGTGTGGATTGCTTATCAACAAAATGATCTTTTTTTAGTACAATTTTCAGTTTTAACAGTAAAAAAATATCTGTCCAGTGAATACATGGTATAGTCATCCAGTGAATAATGTGGTTGGTTACTCAATAATGCGACTTTTTTTGAATCGCTCTTTAGACTAGCTCATCTGCTTCTATCGTGGCATTTTTATTCCATCGTTATTGTTTCATGCCATAAACTTTTATACAATATCCAGATTATACAATGTAGCGGGTTCGAGTGCTTCAATATTTGCTTTTAGTTTTAGACATGTCGTCAGAGTCGCCTGACCCATGCGTTATCAAGAGATCTAGTTCAAAATTCACTATACACTATGTTTTAAATTAAAAACACGAGGAGCCACATTTCTCAAACAAATTAATAAAATGAAATAAGATTTTTAAGAAAGAGTCTTTCTCAGAACTAATGATGCAGTAAACAGACTATCGAAACGTCGAATTACATACGTTTATCGCATGATAAAAGTAGCCCAGATACAAATAGTATTTCAATGTCAACACTTACACGTTACACAACCATGCTCAGATGTATTAGACACCCCAGGTAAAAACCCTTATTCTCGGTATTATCCAAGACTGACGGAAATTAACAGTAAAAATAGTTAATGCTATTTACAGAAATGCGTTTTTGAATACCCTAGTTAATCCCCTATTGTGAGTTTGTGGTAGAGATCAATTAGATTATCCTATTTTTTCACGTAGTGTCAGTTATTTGTTGAAGAAAAATGCCTAAAACACGAGAGTTGTCGGTAGAGGAACGCGCCCAAATAGTGCTACTGCATTTCCAGAAGTTATCAATAGCTGCAATTGCAAAAAAAAATGTTCGCGATGTGCAGTCCGTACAACCATTAATCACTATCAGGAGAGTGGGTCGTTTGTTAATAGACCAAAAAGTGGCAGAAAACCCTGTACCTCGATTAGAGAAGACAGAATTTTACAAAGACTGGCTCTCAGTGATAGGAAAAAATCGTCGAAACAGCTCGCCAGTGAGCTGAAACAGCTTTATCGCGTAACAGTTTCTGCGCAAACAGTGAGAAGGTGTCTCCAGCGTGCTGGTTTACGAGGGTGTAAAGCGCGACGTAAACCGCTTTTAACTGACGCTCATAAAAAGAAGCGGTATTTATGGGCCAAACAACATGAAAATTGGACAATCGAGAAGTGGTCGAAGATTCTTTGGTCTGATGAATAAAATATCGAGGTATGTAAGTACATCTTCATGACTAATATTCTTATCGTTGTATGCAATTCAGTCTACATGTAACATTAAACAAAATTAATCCTGTCTAAGTGCTAACTTTCTTCTTTTGCCTGGCAGCTTTGGGGACTACCTGGGACGCTATACGTTCGGCGTAGGCAAGGGGAAGCTTATGAACCACAATGTATCATTCCCACAGTAAAATTTAGAGGTGGTAGTATATGATTTGGGGTTGTATGTTTGCATACGGTGTTGGAGAAGTGTACCTGTGCGATGGACGGATGAATAGCCAACGCTATTTAGCCATGTTGGAGGAAGTATTAGAACCGTCTGTGCTAAAACTATTCGACCAGGATATTCCACAATACATTTTTCAGCAAGATAATGCGCCCTGCCACAAATCGGGAGTTGTAATGCGTTGGTTCGAGGAAAACACAGTGGAGGTATTGGATTGGCCGCCACAAAGTCCCGATTTGTCGCCCATTGAAAATTTGTGGCGTATCTTAAAAACTAAGATCACGGAACATAAATGCCTTTCAAAAGCAGAATTATCAACAAAAATTCGCGAAATATGGGCTGCAATACCACCGGCAGAGTGTTACAATTTAGTAGCAAGTATGCCTCGACTGGTGCGAGCTGTCATTAAGGCCAAGGGCGGAGCGACAAAATATTGATAAATTGTACTATATTACTAAATAACACTTTGTACATAATTTTCACAACAGTTTTATTTTCCTCACCTCTCTTTTGACTAAACTATATAAACTATATATGGATGTATGTACATAAATTCGTAAGGTGTCTAATACATTTGAGCATGGTTGTAAGTTACAAATTTCTTCTGTCTAAAAACTGAGAAAATAATAAAACGAACGTGATTAATAAAATTAACCCATTTCATTTTCTTGATTTTTTTCTGGACATCCGGAAGGGAATAGTGTCTCTAACACTGCTGCTTCACTTGCTGACGTAGCGTCTGCTCTTGCAAGGAACATCTTCAGGGCAACCGTTAATCGTTTCATTGCTGCATGGAAATTGTTTCAGTGCTGCGACTGTCAGTTTCAGTGCAGCAACGAGCATTAGCAAAAGGACATGGAATGAAGGAAAAAAGAATAGCAAGAGGAATTTACGAAACTGCATTGCACGCACGTGTTGCTATGCCTGCTAACCGACAAGCAGGCATACTAATACATGCGATTTATCGAAAGCATTTTTCCATATTTAAAATTTATTGGGTATTTGTTTAATTGTAAAAATTGTAACGCGTAAGCACAAACAAATTAACACAAACAACTAATACATTCGGATATCACTTCAAAAACTGTTTAAGTAAGAAGAGAGTTTTAAATAGTTACGTGGACGAAATATAGATTACGCTACTACGTTGTTTCCGGAACGTTTCCAATGGGCTGTATATAACGACAGACGAAATCTCATTTTATGTTATTTATCCACCCTTCCGATTATTCATCATCAACATTTAAAGTGCGAGCATTCGTTCTTTAAATACCATCGCTTGCTGATTACCATGTTTGAAGGCTTGTCCACCTGGCAATTAATTATTGCCGAATTTAATCGCCAGCAGTTAAGGCGTTTCTCGTTTTAAAACGCTCAAAGCCCGAAAATGAAAATACTTCGAAGCAGGAAATTACAGTTACAAGGATCTTGTCTTTTGTTTTATTGTTCGACTTTCTAAAGAACTGAAGATAGGCAAGACTAAATGTCTCGGATTTTCTAATTAAAAATGCAGCAACATCGCACAATGCTTGATTATATAGTCCAAAATATATCGTAGAATAAATAATAAAGTTGCTCTTTGTAAGTTCATGTCTGCTGAAGCTGAACAAACAAATAAATATGTAGGCACATGATTGTTCGTGAATGTTAATAATATGTACGTCAAAAGCAAGTACGATTATGAACGGATTTTAATATTACTGCATTATTAGTAACACTGTTACCACTTATAATTCATAAAGGCAAAAATAAAACAGCTGGAAGAATATGGAAAATTAATTACATAGAAAGGTTCCAGCACAGGTTTTTTGCTTTTTACTAACGCCGTATATCAACTTGCTAAACTAATATCTTCGAATTTCATATGTTATTTCAGGTGTACTTGCGCTCTTAATTTACATATTAATACTTGTAACATTTGCTTGGGTAGCTGCGAACAGAACATCTGTCTATTAAGCTTAATTAAATCTCAGTTTGTTTACCTATGTAATGGCTGCCAGTTATGCGATGTTGGTAAGAAAAGATGCCCATGGTAACTTTATCAACAAATATAGTACACGGAAACGTGTTTCCCAGAATTGAGCAACGCTAAATTAACATATGAACTTACGTATCGGGTTATTGGAAAAGTCATGACCGTGACGTAGTTTTTTGTTTTTCATCAATTTCTCTAAAAGACTCATATTCAGTAACAAATTCAGTGTTAGTATTTTTTCATGTCATTCCATTTCATAGAGTTTATTGATTGATATAATTTTTTTTAAATAAATATACAGTTAAGAAAAAGATAATTAACAAGGACTAATAAATTTTACGATATTTTGGCACTCAAAACGTGGGGTTGATAATATTTAAAAACAAGGTAAATAGTATCAACTTACAAATTCACAAATATTTTATACAATTTTAGAAAAATATATTCGTTCAACTATTAGATTATTAGAATCATTCGCATTTATCTTTAAGCTACGCCATACAACAGCTGACAATTTTAACTCTATTTTAGAAAAAATTTCGGTTAGGTTTTGAAATTTTATAAAAAAAATTGATGATGGAGACTAAAGTATACACTTTCGTCATATTTTACACTACTACTTCCCAAAAAACGGGAAAACATGTGAAAATTTACGTAAGAATTTATAGTAACAGTGCACTAGAAGAACATTATTGCCAATAATAGTTTACGAAATTCCGTGCTAATGATTTTAATTTTAATGACACTTGTCGGTCAGGAAGACTGAGGGTTGGTGACAACAAAATAAAGACGTTAATTCAGTCAAGATCACGGGCATACGGCACGTGAAATTGCGGAAACGTTAAACATTCATCATCCAAATTTTCACGGCCACATCAAAAAGCTAGAATATGTCAGCAAGTTTGATATTTGGGCTTTTCCTGCATTCAAAGATGTTCGCTTGACTTCACATATAAACGTCAGCGATATGGTCCTTAAATATGAGAAAGAACGATCTGTTTTGAAGTGACAGATAACTAGTGAAGAGTAGTGGACTGTTTATAAGAATGTATGGTAATAACGGTAACAGCTTGGTCTCTATTTGAGGATTTACCTCAAATTTCATCGGAAGCAAACATTCATTAGAAAAAAGTTATTCTTTGCGGTAAGATTTTGTTTAATAGTATTTGTCAGTGACAAAGGTCTCTTTTCCGAGAAAATTTTGCCCATAACGAAATGTAATTTTGCACGTAGTCCGTTTCTAGAATATTATTTAAATTTCTAATTACTATCACATCGAAAGCTTTCAGCCTCTGATGGAATAATATTGCTATCTGACAAATACATACCTATTAAACAGCTTGATACAGGTTCGCATTGCTTACTAAATTGCTTTTATTGTTGTACGTAAAGATTACATAAAGTAAGTCGTGTGGCATCATTACAAACAACTTTTCACAACTATTCTTTTAAAGATATTATTTTTAATATTGTCACAATCTCTTTAATTAATCGCTTCTTTTAATTATTTCCTAAATTTGACGTGTCTTTTCTGTACCATAATTAGTCAATTTCTCTCTAACCATTATAACCGCCCTTCGTCCCCCAAATTCCTTTAAAAACCAGACGTAGTCTCTCAAACCTAAACACACAACCCAGAATACTCAATGCCAACACGCAGTGCACGATCGTCAGTCCATATTTTATTGTAACCCAGAAAATCTAGTGTTCAAGTGGTTCAACGTGTATCGCATTCGCGATATACATCAAGCCCTGTCCAAGAATATGTATCCAATACATACAAGTGCAAGTAAACATATTGTTTGATTCTTTTTTTTTTACTAATTCTTATACAAAGATGTCCATTTTGAACTCCTACTCAGGAAGGAAACAATTAATTCAAGTGCGAATTGTCGATAATTAACAGAACCCAGAGACCTATCAGAATTAACTATAGCGTAACATTTTGTTGATATATTTTAATTAATTTCGAATTAATTAATTTTTTTTCGTCTTTCGTAAATAAAGTATTGGTTATGTATCCTCCTCTAATTTAATTCAATTTAATTTTCTAAAACGGTTCAGATTGTCCGTTACACAGGTATCGTTTCCAATAACCAGTCTAATAAATTTCACCCGTATAGACCACCTGAGCAAGGGAATAACGTTTACGCTCTCGAAAAATCAAAGAAAATTACATTATTTCGCTGTGTAAGCCTAGACATTGCTGCCGCAAAAAGGTTCAACCAGCGCCGGAGAGCGGCTTTCGAGATAACAATTCTCGGTCTATGTGAAAGATGGTCACGTCCGCGTCTCCAGCGACTTTTCCCGGGTCACTTCATTCCATGCAATTTGGGACATCTGCCGCTCGTTTTCGTATTGTGGTCATGTACAATTTTGATTTGCGTTTGACGAAGAATTATTGAAGTCGCGGAAGCGAAAGATTGCAGATGAAGTTGTTCGCTTCGACAGGAAGCGCACGCGATTTATTTTAAAAATTGACTGATTTGATTACTTCCATAAAATTCATAATAATTAATTTTCATATGGACATAGTTTCATTATTAACGTTTAAGATTTAAAAAAAAATTTTTAATATATAATCGTATGTGGATTCTCTTATTTACGGAAGATTTTCTTAATTTTGAAACGCAAAGATGTACATCCGAAGAAACCAGTTTTCGAAACGTTTTTGCCATGTTTGTGGGACATATCATTTACGAGTATCTCTATTTTGTAAGCACTAACAGCGCAAACAGTTTAAATGAATCCTTCATTGGAGTTGGGTCGAACCTATATGGTAGGTATTTGAATGTGTTTCACGGTCGTTTTCTGATTGGGATCGCGTTTTGTTTTGAGTAGAGTTGTTTTGATAGAAGAATTTGCCGGTCTTTGTGCAAAGGATATTCTAATCATAGATAGATAGATTACATGAAGTAGCCATAGAGCATATTCCACTTTCCGGGTCTGTTGTAGCCCTATTGTCTCTCTATTTCTTAGCTTCTCTGCATATGGCTGTTGAAGTTGACCTCTTTAAGCCTTTGTGTAATCATGTATCCGCTTCGATAGTTATTTCACTTTAATCTCAGAAATTCTAAATCACCTAGTTAATCCATTCGTCAAACGCCAAATGAACTTCTTCTACGGTGTTTATCCGTCTAGTTGACCCTAGTTCATCCATGAAGACATCTTGCCTTTCGGTTTTAGTATCGCTTATATATTCTTTTCTTTTTGTTTGCTTTTGACATGATCTGTACCTTTTCGTGTTGCTCCGGCAAGTGACAAATGATATAACAGTTCACTAGATAAGCTCCCCGTTTGGTAGCATAAGGTTTAATACAAGTAGGGCAACGTTAAATCTCGACACGTTGCCTAGCACGTTAGTTCGGGCTTAGTTAGGGCTTCTTGGGAACACTAGTTTCCGTATTCACACATTAACTGCGAATCCCTGGGAAATGTCCTTATTAAGATGCTTTAGACTTTCTATGAACTCTTTGATTTGCTGGCTATAGTGCTAGAAGTTTCAAAATAAAATCTGAGCAGAATTAAACTACGCCCAGAGTCCTACTACAAAACTTGCGTTCAGCAATACGAGTGTTTTAATGGAAACGACTGTGTTTACGGTGCAATAGTAGGATTCTAGCTCAGAAACCGAGCAGAAATTGTGCTGATTGTTTAGTTTAAACCATGTGGTATGTAGGAAAACATTACCATGATACGATACTGATTCTTTCTTTGGGTCTATTATAACCGATCCTCTGAAGGACATCGGGTAAGCACATCATAGTGTGCTAGTCAGCACTGATCGTATTAAAACTATCCAGGACTGTGGGCGCAACATGCACAGTTACAGTGATATCGAGCGAGTTCGAAACTATCTTAGCGTTTTTTTTTTCATAAAAGATTTTTGTTGAAGTAGACCCATTTTGAAAAATGCAAACAGCTGATTGCTAATTTAAATGGATGAAAATTTCATCGTCTATTAGAAAAAAAATTGCGAGGAAAGCGTAGAAGGGTGAATCTGCACCAATTGAAACGATTTATATTATGGGCGTTGTTAAGTTATACAACCATACTAGCTCTCTTCGTTGTTATTTCATATTATCAGTCTGATAGCAGATTTTGAAGATTATTACAGTATGAATAGCATAACATTTATTATTATTAATAATATTGATCATGAAAATTTACAGAAGTTAGATTGAAATACACTTCCTCTAAGGCATTTAATATTAATATAATATAATTTTTAGACGAACTCTATTATCTTTCCGAATTCTCTTTGAATAATTATTAAAGTAACTTCTTGCCAAATCATGCTTAATAATGCTTTCTTAATATTGTTTGCTCTGCAAATTCAGTGTTCGAGGAGGTCTTCCTCAAGGAGACAGTTTATCCTAAAAGAATCTAAGCCATAACTAAAAAGTAGTTTCTATAAAATTTTCACGTGCCACAAATATCTCACCACATGTTTTTCTCATTTAGTTTGTAACAGAAATTAGTACGATTTAATAAGACACTGTTATTTTTGGCATTTTTATGTACATAAAATGTTGCATGCATTTGCCTATGTTTGACACAAAAACTAAATGAAAAAAACTTAAATTACAAATTGTTTAATTACTCTTTTAAATTTTGGGTAAGCGGTATAATTTGTAGTTAGCAAGACTTACATTTTCTAAAAGCAAATACAAATGACCACAATATTTACAACAGAATTTGCTCTTTTTGAAATTGTACCCAATCCTTTCTCCAAACGTTTTTAGAAAACTCCTTAGCCCCTGCTTCTTACACGCGTCGCTCTGAATACTAAATTACACGCGTCGCTTCGAAGCTCATTCTATCTCAATATTAGCATAACGAGAATGCGTAAACGTTACCCAATAATATTTTACAAAATCAGTCATTTGTAACGATATCAACTGTTAATAATTCATCTGTGCATACTCAATTCGCAGTCTCTTCAATCGGGTCTGTATTCTACAGGTTTGTGAAGTTGTATATTGTATGTACATACATACATTGTGTCTATTGTAAAGTTCCAATAGCTTGAACTATTGATTTGCAAATTGAGTTATTAAAGGAGTTTCGCACGCTCCACTGTCCATGCTATTATGTCTAGTGAACTAATTTATATCAAATTAAGTGTGAAGAGAAACTCAACTTGGAGTATATTGTTATGCTAATATCATAATCATAGATCTTTAATATTGAAAATTGAAACTTTATTATAATTTATTGTTTTCTAAAAGGTTACCATAGATGCAAGGCATTTGCTAAGAACTTAGAATAATATTGCGAAGGAAAGTAACTTGAAATTGTACAATAAAATAAAATTTAAAGGAATTTAGGAATCTGCTTCTGGGTTTCGCGGTTCCAGCCCGGAAACCCAGAAGCAGATAGCATGGACCACGACAGCGGAAGTCTACGTACCAAATTAATTTAGGAATATTTGAAAAAATGTTTAAATTGTTGGTATACTACAATTATACTAATATATCGTATGATACATATAATAACTCAATCATTTTAATTCCTTATAAGAAAGTGTCTCTAGCTTCCAACCGTATCAAAATTTTAACTTTCCAATATCAAAATGAATTATCACTAAAAATTAATTGATTGTGCTATGAACAATAGAAAGTTCATATATTACAAAAAACTCTATCGGCATTTTTTAAAAGTACTCTACAATAACAAATGCTTGCGTGAATTTTTTTGTTTCTCTTCTTTGTTTTCTAATCATTTTCCATATGTGTTTCTGCATGCTGGAGAGTTCACGTTTGGGTTCTGCGCTGAATCTCTGTTTTCCTTTTTTATATACTTCTTCAGTCGCTTCGATTCTGCATTCAAGAAAATCATTTCTATTTTGTGAAGCTATTTCAAATCGAATGTCAGAAATCGACTAAACTTCCCTCGCCATAAAAAATAGTAGAATTAGAATATAATGTCAAGTTTTTCCGAAAGATGATGCTGATTGTCGAGTCATCCTTCAATTCAAAACACCCTCATGTTTTGAATTGAATTTTTACCCTCGCCAACTATATCCAGGCTCGTTACAGGTGTTTTTAAGAAAATCGTATTTTTCAGTTTTAAAATTTTAATTAAAAATTAGTATTTTTCAAAAGTTATTGTACATTAGCAATTTTGAAGGTTCTATCAACGATTCTCATAAAAAAATTTCTCTTCTGGCTTAATCCGGACAAAATAAGAAAATAAGAAAGAAAGACTATACCAAATGCGAATTTTTAAAAGCATAAATGGTTAAAAAGTAGTGAGTTTGTAATTTGCTGCTTCAGAACACTGTTTTCCGTGCTATAAAGGTTAAATTTAAAAACTTCTTATTTTGACGAAAAATTCAATTTCTTCAAAGGGCATAATTTATCGGAGAACGGAGGATTTTCTTGTTTCCAACATTGCTATAGGTTTTTTACTAATAAAAGCACGTGACGAGCAAATAGTTTGTTAAGAAAGTAGAAATTAATTCTCGCGATATACAAACTCTTACGACTGGACATTTTTAAAGGTCTTCGTCTAAAGGAAACAATTACGTATTCGGTACCTGTCTTAAAGTCGATGTTTTCAATTATTTCTCTTACTATCATTTCAGTGATTTTACAAACATCAAAACATTTGGTAGCAGCAGAAATACTATATCAAATTGACATTTTTCAATGTAATGTAACTGCCCATATGTTCCAATTCCATACTATTCGCCTTTCATAATAAGTATAAAATACTGACATCATTATTATATACGAGAAAATTTCCAATAATTTTAGGTACTTTTGTACATAGCTAATTCGCTTGTTTTCCTCCAGCTATGTATATTAAATGTTTACGAAATGGCTAATTAGAATCGCCAGCTTTTACTGGGAGCTTTGTACATAAAACCGACATCCGACACAACAAATTAATGGCATGCGAGGAAAAGGACCCCGGCAGGTGCAATTAAAATAATAAAATAAAAAGTTGAAGACGAATATCGCTTATAGTATTAAGTGGGATTTATTTTGCTGTAGCGGAACATACGAATTATTAATTCTTCGTTTTGCGTTTGGACCTCGGAAAAACAGGATTAACGTGGATGTCTTTTTAATTATCGAAGTCGTTCCGATATACTTTTACGGGTCATTTTCCAGTCAGTTAGCAATGGTAGATACGTAGCATATGAACGAATAATTAAAAAAAAATTCACAGCGTGAAAAATTATTTCCAGCTGTTTTTGTTTGTTTTTCTTTTATTTAAAAATCACTAATGAGAAATATGGTATTTATTTTTGTATGCTGCAAAACATGCCAGGTACAATGGTAGGAGTAGATTTGAACGCAGGTAGCGATCCTGTCAGCAATCTAACATTACTGGTGAGCTGCATATAAGTTAAAGAGCAGTAAAGTAAGGTATTCTCCGTCTGATAAGGAAATATTACAAGATTTTTGAAATTTTTTATTTTTCAACATAGTCCAATCTTCCAATGCAATACGACTCATACATTTAGACCAGTGATTTCCCAATTTTTAACACTCGCAGCTTGTTCAAATCTAGAAAGCAAAAAATTGTTCCAGTTTTGACTTCGTAATTTGAAGTGATTTCCGCCCAACGAACTATTTCTTCAAGTTTGAGAAGGCAATAATCGCTCAAAGATAAAGTCGGAGAAGATGACACATGTGGAAGCACTTCAAAGCGTTGGTCATGGAGTTTTGCAACATGACACCTTTCCGCAAGAACAAAATCGCGGTGAAACACAACAGAAAAGAAACGATCTCGCAAGTCTTCTTTTTTAATTTAGAATTTCAAAGGCAGAGTGTTTTCTTTCATGAACTACTGGTTACTATTACGAAGTTGAAAGCGATGGGTCGGTCAAAATGACATGGAACTTCGCAGTGCATTCCTGCTTCAATGTCAGGATATATACCGCCACACTAACAAAAATAAATTGTTTCAAATTTTTGCACTATTCTTGAAAATCCGTCCTATAACCCAACTCGTTGTATAACAATTAGTATTGATTGGAAGGAGGACAGATGATCGAGAGCGATATGAAAGTAGAAAAATTCGTGTGCAATTGGCTTCATGCTTGCTTCGCTACTTTTATAATAACGGTGTCAAGAATTTTCCAGTTCGCAAGTATGAAAAAAAATAAGAATTTTGCTATTCTTTTGTTTAGATACTCAAGACCATATACTACGAAACAGAAATCGTATTCTAGCTATCGCAGTTTTTTTTAAGATTTCATCGAATTTTAAACTGCAATCATCGAAAAGTAATAGTATCATACTTGCAATTTTAGCATGAACTGAATCAGCATCACCCATCAAAACCACATCGAAATTACGTATCTGTTTTTAGAATGTTCCGCAAACCACACGCTCACTGCATAAACATTTACTTACCTAAAACAAAAGAGAAAAAAATCATTTAAAAGCGGTCCTTAATTAAAGATAAACAAAACTAAATTTCAAGTACAAAAGTTCGGTGTTGTTTTACATTATGCTGAAATGCGTTCTTGAATAAAAAATATGCAGAGCTCCCGTTAGACAGTTAATTAAATTTACATTCTTCCTGCAAAGTGTCTAACATGTGACGGAGACTTTTGTTCTTATTAATTCTAAATTACTCAGAAGAGTAATTTAGAATTTAAATTACATCGACTCATTTTAATTAAAATACACTCAGCGGCAAAATTAACGCATAATCAGTAAATCTTAAATAATTTATTAACAAATCAAAAAATATTACTGACAAACTTATGACTTATCAAAACAAAGGTACATAAACACTCAAAGAATGAAATTTGATTAAATTCATTTGTTTTTCCTTATTTTACCGTTAATTGTTTTTCTGCACTGAATTTTGAATTTGCATAATTTATTAAAATGACAACAATGAAACAAAATGGTGATCAGTATTGAAACAAAATGGTGATCAGTATCTAGTATGGCCACCTCGTGCTCGTATACAAGCTTGAATTCGACGTGGCATACTTTCAATCAAATTCTGAACGACGTTTTGGTTAACATTTCCCCATTCCTCTTCCAGCGCCACCATAAGTTCATTTATTGTGTTTATTCGTGGTCTTATATGCTGGAGCTTCTGTTTCATATCATCCCATAGATGCTCTATGGGATTCAAGTCCGGACTGCGTGCAGGCCAGTTCAGACACTGGATACCAACCTCGTTTAGAAAATTATTGACGATATTAGCTATGTGAGGTCGCGCGTTATCCTGCATTAATAGGAAATTTTCGCCGACTCCTACAGCAAATGGCACTAGATGGTCTTGAAGAATATCTTCAATGTACCTGTGAGCATTTAAAGTAGGCCTACCTACAATGACTAGATCTGTAGAGCCATTCAAAGAAATGCCTCCCCATATCATAACAGAACCTCCACCGAATCGATCTCTCTCTACAATCGCGCATTCCGCAAAACGTTCATCTGGTCGCCTCCAGACTCTCTGACGGCCATCTGCACCTCGTATGCAAAACCGGGATTCATCGGTAAAAAGTACTCTTCGCCAATCATCAATTCCCCAATTTGCATGTTCACGACAAAAATTTAGTCGAGCTGTCCGATGACGTGGTAACAGAATAGGGCATCTAGCAGGGCGTCGAGCGTGCAGATCAACTTCTGCTAATCTTCTTCGAACTGTCCTTTCGCTAACTTGTACACCACGGGTTATTTCTAATACACCCTGAAGCCTTGTAGCAGTCAAAGTGCGATCACGTAGGGAACTTAAAGTTAAAAATCGGTCATCTCTCGCCGAAGTCGCTCGTTTCCTTCCTTTCCCGAAGTCGTCTAGCAAGTCGGGAGACAGTCGATTGGTTAACTCCAAGAAGATTTGCGACATATTGTTGAGTCCTTCCTTCTTGAAGCAATGTCGTTGCTCGTATAGCATTATCCCGATTTAAAATACCCATAACAAAGAAAATGCTTTAAATGACAATAAAGACAACAGAAAGTCACACAAAATAACAACTTTTAACGAATTTAACGAATACAATTGATCTGTGATAATTACACTTTTTCTGACAACAGAACTAAACTGACTTAATAAACATTGAAGTGCGCCAACTATGATTTTATTTTTAAGCATTAAATGCTTTATTTCATTGTTAGATGCAAACAAAACAAATTGGTAGCTTTTTTCGGAAGAAAATTTAAATTTTATAAATTATGCGTTAATTTTGCCGCTGAGTGTACATTCGAAACACTTTTTTTTTTTAAATTATTACTGAAATTTCAATTTGTTGATTGTCATAGTAACGTTGAAACGCCATAAAAGATATACCATTTTTAATCTTCCCAGAGTATCCTAAAACAAGTAAATTTTAAGGAAGATATTTTTATTACAAAAATAATCATAATTTGGAACGGAATTTCAATTATCTTAGAGGATCTTATTACAAAAAATAATAATTTAAAGAGGAATTTCAATAACAAATGCTAATACTAAAAAAGTCATCTTATCAAAGTGTTCTATGGAATTTCATTACTTTAAATGGGATTTTGTATATATTCCTAAGTACAGGTGGTGAATATTCACCGAAAATGATGTTTAAAAATTGAAAAATTTACAGTCGATTCCACCGGAAGGCTGAAAGAGTGTTCAAAAGTTTTTTTATAATAGAGGAGATATGGCTGCAAGTAGAGAAAATTACATAGATGGATTCAATTATCGTATTACTACTGAGAAAAGCATGGCAAAAAAATAGAAAGATGGAGACAAAATTGTGGCATTACAAAATTAAACAAGCATAAAGTTCAGATCGGATAGATCTTATTGCGGAGTAGTTTGTAAAGGAAATTGAAGTTAATAGAGAAGGATCTGAAGAATGGGAAAGGCTTTTCGAAATCACAACAGAGTAGAGAGTGACCATAGCTTCTGAAAATTTAAGCATATTTTATTTTGAACCACAAAAGCTTGAAAATAAAACGAATTGAAGTCAAATTTGACGAAAAAGTAGAAAATCGTTGTCATTATTGAATGTTATTTAGCAACGCACAATTAATTGCTTCTATCATAGATAGATTTTTTTCTAGTTCCCTTTGTATTTTGCACGTCATTATGAAACGAAGAATGCGTTTAATTGGTATTTCTTTGAATTTTCACTCGCTTTGAAAATTTACATGTGTTAACGTAATTCGAATTTTGCAAATCCCACCAATAACATTGATTTACGCAAGAGAATAAATAAACACGAAATAAACAGCAGCCGAGATGGCAATCGTTTCACTTCACCGGCGACGGGCACATCTCCTGCCATTTTTTCTGCTCCCGTAATCCCAGCAATCGGGAGATCGATATATACGTTCACTTTAAAATTCTGAACTGTTTAAAGGTGGTTCAATTTTCGAGCCAAACTCACACAACCATGCAGTCGCCGCTCACACAGACGCACACACTTTGACTGTGGTTCGGGGTGAAAATGGGAAAATGGCGCCCAAATCGCATTTTGGATGGCGCTCATCCGTAATGCGGTCTGATAGATTTTCCACGTTCGGGATCGCTTTTCCGTTTCGGCACGCATTTTCTCGCGATTTACCGACACTCTCGCGCCGTTGCAAATCATTTACATGTCTTAGCGAAACATACAGACCTACGAGCATACACTTTGAAGTAAAATGTCTTCATTAATATGTATGTGTTACGAACGCTGAGATATTGCTATATAAATTTCCCGGCTTATCTTTGAAGTAAAATGTATTGAAGAAAATGGTGGATTAATAACAAGGAACCAATAACACCGGTACCACCTCTTACATTAAGATATTGAAAAAATACACAAAATTGGAAAGAAATAATTTTGGGTAATTTGGAGCAAAAATAATATGTTTGTATATGGTTTTTATCTATAAGTTGTTTGGAGATACAAAAAAGAAAACGATTATAACCCAAGAATCGTGTAATATTTTTTTCCTTTTATGAATACCTTACTTGTGCTCGTCCTATTAAAATCAGGCTAGAAGACTACACTAAGGAAGCCTAAAAATAAATATGTTATCTAAAGGCATTCCATTGAAATAGGCTTTTAAATTAAAACAGTACACGAAGTCAAATGATTCGGTACTTTTAAATTTTGTGTTGATTGTCCAGAAATGAACGTGGAGCCTTGTCCGTAAACGTTTTATTTTCTTCCGTGAAATTTCGGGGTCTCTATGAAGATCCAAGTTACAAATATACAATTAGAAGTATCAACGATTGGGTTATGGAGAAAGTTATAATGCACTTTTACAACCGATGGCTCTAGTTCTTTTTTGCAAGTGCTTTGTTCACTCGCAACTATCTCTATGCTATCCCATATGAAAGATAACAGCTTTGACTTCATTTTAGAAAAAGAAATTGAGCGTTTAAAATTTTATATAAAGTTTGTTAAATTGAAAGGCCAAGTGTGCATTTACGTCATATTGTGTCCTTTCATTTCCATAAGAGGATGGGCGCGCGTAAAACTTGTAAAAAGTCGTGAAGTTTACGACAACCTGTCCCCACAAGAATGTAAATGCCTACGATGTTTCGCAAAATTCCGTGCTGAGGCTCATATTGATGCTCTTAATCTTAACGCCGCTCACTGAGATTGACGATCAAATAAAGGCATCGACTGAAATTAACGAATGCAGAAATGTCAAATATACATCATTCGAGCATCCACGATTACGTGAAAAACTAGGATACGTCAGCAAATTCGATATTTGGCTTCCTCATAAACAGGAGGAACACCTAATGGCGATATACTTCTTAATTGTGCACAAAATTATCCGTTTCTGAAGCAATTGAGAATACTGGCCAACAAAGTTTTTACCCTAAGTACAAATTATCTGAAAAGTCCTGGTATTGGCTTAGCTTTTGTTATGAAGAAAATACAAGCAGAAACTTGTTCAGACATAATCTGGCTCGTCCACTCATACTCGCTGGACCTAGTACCTTTAGACTTCCATTTCTTTCATTTTCTTCAAAACTCCTTGGGTGGAATGTTCGGCTTCGATATGAATCAGTACCTTGAAAAGTTTTACGCTACTAATGACAGATTATCAAAGAAAACGGGAAATGTATAATTGACTGATATTTTTATATTAGTAAATGACGATATTCCAATATATTACGCAACGTGTTGCTCTGAAATGTCTAAATGAATTTACATATTATTATCGCTGGCACACTCCCAAAGCTGAATGCCGTAAAGACATACCGATTTTATCATTTTAGATTTCCGATATAATGACATTTTTCAGCAACAAATAAGGCATACAAGAAAAGGGTCAAAAAGTAGAGCAAGTCTGTGGGAAAATATAGATACCCATTATGAGAAAGACTCTTGGAAATGATCAAATGGCAAGTGGAAATAAGAAATCCACATTAATGCAGAGAAAATTAAAGAAATTTATAAGTCAAAATACCTTGCAACAATCATGGAGTCACGTGAAGGCTTAGAAGAAGAAATAAGGAACGAAATAAAGATTTTCATTATTTTGCACGAAAGAAATATTCGCAAAGAAAAAAAATTTAAAATCTATGTCAGTCCTAGCACCTATGTAAAAAAGAAAATTTTAAGAAAAATTACGCATGTAATTAAATTTGATAAAAATTATAAGTGATGTGATTAGATAGAAATAAGAACAGAATGACCAAGAAAAGAGTGGTGAATGTGATTTTGGAAAAGGTGGAATGTAGAGATACCCTGAAAAGAAAAGGCTTGAGCTCAAGTGAAATGGGAGGCAAAAAATAAAAGCGTCTGAGAATTTCCTATTTATCCAAAGAAAATATTAATTTTTCAATCATTTGCGATCTTTTGTCTATTTTGCATTGCATATTTTACAAACAATTGCATGTCTAGAAGAAAAGGACTAGCTTTTTAATATTCCCATTATGGAATAAAGATCATGTAATGGTTAGCAATTAGTTTAAAATAAACAACATATTCTTAATTACGGAATTCATTATTTAGGAAATGCTGATGGGGATGAGAACACTACCCCATTTGCATTTGCAAATGCTTGAGATGCAGCCTACACAGTCGGATTTGAGATGATAGTTATTAAATCCCTAGGTAGACATTTGCATGCGCTATCGCACGGATTCCGGATGTCCGGTCTCATCCGTCTGGATTTAGTCCGAGGTTGTTGTTGACGTTCGTACGAGTTTGCTAATACATCATTCAGACATTTTCATCTCCTATGAAATAACTCTGGTACAATGAAATAGATACCAAAGTACGTGTTACATATTCATAATCAGTTGCGCCATACTTCTGTACTTTAGTACTGCATTAAAGAAAACGTTAGCACACAGTAAAACTTATACCTCGACACTAGTTATTAATATTAAGATTTTACGTGAGACGAAAATTCAATTAATAGCTTTATCGGATGAAATAATGCCGATACTTAATATACAAAGCTTTCTCTTTCGGAGTATCTTGGTGGATAAATTTCGATTAGTTTACAGTCAAACTAAATTAGTTTTAAATTAGTTTGGATTTCGTTTGTTATAAGTGGACTGTGGAAAATGGATTTGCTGAACGGATCTATGAAATCATGCCAACACTTTTGGTGTCGTGAATTCACAAACTCTAGTTACCAAATGTAATATATTTTCATATTTTATTAAAAACATTACTCCTCACTTTAAGCGTAAATCTTTTAATTATGGTAATATTGGGACATGATTGTTAAATATATAGTGCGAGGACGATTGAAATTTAACCTGCATTTTACTTTCTTCTAGGCGATACAAACTACAAATTAATATTATATACATACATACATCATTTTTCTAAATAACACCCCTTTAAAATAAACTTTTCCAATCGCTACGGTAGGTTCTATATTCCCGTCAAAATAATTTTTCTCAGTTGACGATGTAGTCAATTTTGCAACGCATTGTTCACTTTCTCATTAGGAGCAAATTGCTTGCCTCCCAAGAACATTTTGAGTAGTCCAAAAAGATGATGATAGTCACTCTGGGTCAAGTGCGGACTACATACGGTGGTAAGGCAGTACTTTGCAACCCAATTTAGTCAATGTACTGTTCATTAAATGGACTGTATGTAGTAATGGCAAAACCTACAGAATAGAGTACGTTAGAATAACACCCATACTGATAGATATGTACGTATATGTTATGTCTGATTATTCTTCGAAGTAGGAGAGAGCTCTTACTTAAACGCTAATTCAGAGAGCACAAACGATCAGAAACGTCAAATATTTGGAGGAGAAAAAGTGACACATCAAGCGCACGGATATAGTATAATATGGAGCCAAGAAGAGTCCTAAGAAAGCCCAAACGGAAACGCCACTAATAAAAGCAAAACCAACTTGAGGATTAGCTCGCCCACCTTACATATCTAGAGTCACTGAGAAGATAAGGAGATTGACAAAGAAGAATGCAAAACAATGTTTTGGTACTGAAACCGCCATGTAAGATAAATTCCTCTCGGACTAAGAAGAAATTACCACGAGCAAAAGGAGAAGGGTCTACAAATTAATATACAAACAGGAACATCGACTGGATAAAAAATTATGGAAGCGATACACGAACAAAAAAGAAATTGACAATCAATGGTTATAGAATATGCTCAGAAAGATCGAACATAAGTGAACTTTGAAAAAGCAGAAGTATTGTAACTAAGAGAAACTACCATCGAAGAATCATCAGAGAATCGTCAAGATAGAGAAATGTCTAAATTTCAACCGTGAAGATGATACGGCAACGACAATATTTTTATAATTGATTAGAATTTTTTGCGAAATATCGGTTAATTGTTTTAAACAATGTACTGTAGTACATAGTTTATATAATATATAAGGAAAATAAACTGGAAGGCAAAGGTGCATGTGTCTCTCTATTTATAGCCATTACTGTATCTATCAAGAAAATTGATTGTAAACTCGAACTGCGTTGCCGTGACCATGTATCGTTTGTCTATAACCTACTGTGCTATGAACAAAAACTACGCTTATTTTCTTTCGTATTGTTTGAAGCTATTATACAATTTTTCATCACACTCATGTACTCTACATGACTACAAAATTTCGACTGAAATTGTGAAAATTCACACATCAATTCCTCTGTTATTATTAGTATTTTCGCTAGTTTGTGTTATTGTATTAGGTGCGCAACTAAGTTCTCGCTGTTTTTCAAGAGATGGCTCCAGTAGTAAGTGCTGGACGCTTGTCACATAACCAAAACGTCATGAACCAAGCTTAGACATATGGTAAACAAACCGCTTTGACACATTAGTGATTTTGTTTTTGCGTCATATACTTTTGGTTGTGTGAAAATGTCTGATTTTGTGCCAAATGATCGTCATTTGCGGGAAGTGTTGCTTTTGTTCTTTCATTTGAAGAAAACGGTGGCTAAAGCGCATCGAGAACTCCAAAAAGTTTCCGGAGATGCTGCTCTAAGTGAAACAACGTGACGTGGTTGGTTCCGTCGCTTCAAAGACGGTGATTTCGATGTTGACGACCGTTCGCGTGAAGGAAGACCAAAAACCTTCGAAGACGCTGAATTGGAGGCATTGCTCGATGAGGATCCGTGCCAAACGCAAAAAAGACATAGTTGAGAATGATTCAAAAACAAGAAACTTGGGTTCCTTATGATTTGAAGCCAAGAGACGTTGAACGTCGTTTTTTTCGCGTGTGAACAACTGCTCCAGCATTAAAAAAGGAAGGGTTTTCTTCATCGCATCGTTACGGATGATGAAAAATGGATTCATTACAGCAACCCAAAGAGAACAAAATCATGGGGATTGCCCGGTCATGCTTCTTCGTCGTCGGTTCAGTCCAATATTCACGCTGCGAAGGTTTGGCTGTGTAATTGGTGGGACCAGGGCGGTGTTATTTATTATGAGCTGTGGAAACCGAACGAAACAATCACTGGGGAACCGTGTTGAACTCAGTTGATGCGATTGAGCCGAGCACTGCGCGAAAAGCGGCCACAATACGAGCAGAGGCACGAAAAAGCGATTCTACAGCATGACAACGCTCGGCCTCACATTGCCAAACCCGTTAAAACCTACTTAGAAACGCTCAAATGGGAGGTCCTACCCCACACGCCATATTCCCCAGATATTGCGCCATCCGATTATTACTCGTTCCGTTCGATGGCACATGGTCTCAAAATGGCTTGATTCCTGGAATGTGACGGTATTCGAACTCTGCCAGAAAGATGAGAAAAAGTTGTCGCTAGAGATTGGCAATATTTTAAATGATTCATTTGTAAACATTTTTTCACAATAAAGTTGCATTTTCATCAAAAAAACAGCGAGAACTTAGTTGCGCACCCAATACTTGTTTCGTTTTATCACCTTTTAAGATGGCGTTCATTTTAAGAGCTCTTTGCTGGAGCATCTACTAAATAAAATTGCGAGATGTGTGAGGGAGGTTAAATGATTTGTCTCTTTTAAAGTCTATCCAAACGACTTATACTATTTTCACACTAACATCTAAATTCGACTACTTCCTATATTATATGCTCGTTTAGGAATACATTACAATATTTTTCCATGTAATATGTCTAACGTTTTCCATGTTGCTTGCCACAACAAATGAGAAGAGCAAATTTTCCGATTCAGCAAATCTTTAAACGTGGACAAGGGCAAAGGCGAAACCTAATCCTTTTAACAATCTTGTGTATATATCTGTGCCCTGACGTCTGTGAACTTCTCATTGTGCACACTTGATTTACAGCCGGGATTTCTTCGCGGAACACGCTACATAGTGAAAGCTCATGCCGTCATTCTACTACAATGCTCAATGGCGGGAATTCAACTGTTTCCGTAGCATTCGGGTCTCGAGAAATACGAAATACTTAACTGTATAGTTTGTTTATGTACATACAACTTTTTGAACGAACACATTCAGAGAAACATTGTAAGATAGCGTGGGAGCTTTTTGGAATAAATTAAACATCGCAGTTGCAGTTCATTGTTCCAGCAAAAGGTCGGTGTAAAAAGGCAATTTACCGAAGGAAGGAAGTCAAAATAAACAACGAGCGATTACCGTTGCTTTTTGAGCTAAAGAAATTGTATTAAATTACGCTTCGTTTTCGCTTTTTTCTTATTTATATAATATATTTATTATAGCGAACGCATTGTAGACATACAAGAATGACAAATAAAAATATTTTCGTCGATATTTATATAATTATTCCTTAGATTGTTATCGAGAAGTCTAGACCTAATGAAAAAACTGCAGTATCCTCCAGAAACTTATTAAATTTGTTTTCTACTAAGAAAGTTCTAATTAAAAGGACATCTTTGTAGTCAATAAAGAGGAAAAAGTCCTGTCTACAATGTTTTTAATCAAGTTCCAGACGATCTTAGTGTCAGCCGTTAAGGTTAAAAAGAAAAAAAAATACTTTGGAGTAGACATATATTAGAAATTCCTTCCACGCAAGAGATTGATGGCAAATAGTTAATAACTTCAGTGATTGATTATTAGATTTATTGCCGCCGTCAGTTGTTATCTCAAATTAACAATTTATATTTATTCGGAATCGTCAAGAAATGCGAGACATTTGATCCCCACTTCTGTAAGGGCCAGAATTATATTACTTCCATATATTATACAACACTATGTTACTGCTATTGATGTTTCATGAAATATTAACCTTACATTCATTTCGGACAAACATTCGTTTTGACAGAGCGATAATTAATTCGCAAATCATCAAGTTAAAATTACATTTGTTTCGATTTATTGGCAAGAGTGAGTTCACTAATTCGGCTTAATCATTGACCAATTTAATCGTGTGTTGGGTAAATGTAAATCTGATGTTAATATATTAATACTGATATTTTCATGTGGTAAATTGATTTATTATATTTCGCTTTGCAGGTAATAATAGTTTCGGATGCTTAATAATTGCAACCGACAAGTTACGGTAGTAATACTTAGAAAAAAATGTCATAATCACACACATACTCTAAGAATAAATCTATAGACGAACACAAATGTATGAAAAACAGTAATATTCAGAAAATTTCTCAATCATCAATGGATCACATAACTTTCCTAACATCCGTCATTCTATCAACACCTTCACCTTCTAATTGTGTTCATACACAGTTTGTCGCAGAGAAAACAGAATTTTTTAAAATAAAAACAAAAGCTTACTATTTTGGTAAAATTCATTCATTTTATTCAAAATAGTTCCCTTTGGCTTCAATGCAACGTTTTGCACGTACAATTAACATGTCGAATGAATTTTTAAGTTCATCTTTAGAATTGTCCTTCAAGATCGCTGACGTTTCATCGGTAAATAAATGTAGTTTGGAGAATAGATAGAAATTACAGAGGATCAAATTCGGTGCATACGGTGAGTGGTTGATGGTTACAATTCCATTTGTAGTTAGAAAATCAGTGACAAGCGTCGAGCGATGAGATGGTGCATTATGTAACGTAAATACTATACAATTCCGTTATCACTTATAAGAATCGAATCCCAGTTTGTCTACAGTTTTGTCAAGTATTGGTGATATATTAAGCTGTTCTCTGGTCACGATGTTTCTTATTTTACTTCTTCTGGATTAACAATTTGCCTGGGCCAATGCAAAATTCTCTTCATTAGGCCAGCACTCGAACCTATATCTACCGTTCTCTAGACGGTTGTTTTAACCAATTAAACCACCTACATAGCTGTACAGTTTTGTGTCTCTTATTATGCCGTAAATTTCCTTAACTATTAGATCTGCTCCATAATGTAATTTATCACAATAGGAAACCTTTTAATGATAACGATAGTGTTTCTACAGGTCTCTCCAGTATCTTCGTTGCTTTAACTATGCAAATGTTATATTACTGTATGTGAAATGGTCGTTTCTTTTTGTGTAAGAATATTTTCTCAACACTGAACAAAATGCTATTGAAAACACGTTAAATGCTGCAGATGTATAGCCGAACTCCATAATGTTTCGTAGAAGGGTTCTTCAAAATATTTTACATATTACATATTTTGCATATTATACGCTGTTATTTATTGATCATTTGCTCTGACTATGGTACCTCGACCGACTTGGCAGCCCTAGTTATTTGAAGTGTAAACACTGTTTAAGTAAATTCAAAGGCGAGCATTTTCAAATCAACAGTAACCTCTAGTGTACGTACCGTTTTTCATGTGTACCGTTTGGAGGTGCATTCCCGGAATTCATTTATCACGTCCCTTAAGATCGTATGCTTAAATAACACTTTAATTGTAAACGATCAATAGAAAAACAATTGCAACATAGTATCCCCTACTTCAATGCTTATATTTTATTGTATACTTGAGAAAACCCTTTTGTACGCAATTAATTACATCAAGCAATCGCGGAAACTAGATATTTATAGAGACTTTTCCTTTCAGAAGACAAAGTGTTTTTTTATTATTATTTGTGTCTATTCAAAACCGAAGCGCACACAGAGATAATGTTCATTTATTTTCCATTAAGAGAAATCAATAAACCGAAGACTTGTTCCTGATGGTGAAGTCTCTAAAATGTTATTTGATAATGTCAAACTTGAAAATAATTGGCACTCGTCTTGCAATATATTGGTTTTTCTTTAGCGTCTCTAACATTTGTAGCTTATCTGTCGTCAATATCAAAATTGTGATTGGAAAATATTTTCGAAACATTGCCTCCGATTGTATTATATCTTGTCCGATACTGACGTTTTGTTTTCTGCTTTTGAATTCTATTTATCGAAGGAAATTTATTTCGCTTTTCCTTAGCGATATATCGATATCACATATTATCTGAAATAAATTTCGTTTTTAAATGTATTCTCGCATTATGTTCATATAGTTAGAGTTTGACTTTAATTAATCTAAGGCATTTATACTTTTCGTAATTTAGCTGTTGTTTATTTTTTAATTCCACTAGTAGTTCACTTAAATTGCCGATCTCAAACTACTAAATCAAAATTTAAAATTTCGATCAGGTAAACTTATAATGTTTCAAGAGAAATCCTTTAATAATAATTTGACTTTTATAACATTCGCCAATGAAATCGCATTGTAGTCAATGTGTATTTCTTTAAATGGAAAAAATTCTCGATTTTTTTTTGTATATTTTTTATATTAATATTGATAATTGCGGCACATAACCGCGGCATCCTTTCAATTAATTTTTGCAGTGTATCTTCTGTAATTTGTGCCCAGGCTTCTTGAAGTTGTTCCCACAGTACAGTGGTGGATGATAGAGCACGTTCTCGAACCTTCCGGTCCAATTCTTCCCAAAGAAGCTCTATTGGGTTCAGATCAAGACTTTGAGCTGGCCATACCATTATAGAGATTTGCCATTGCTCTTCTAGTTGACGCAATTAATCGCCACACAATCTAGAAGTGTGTTTCGGATCGTTGTCCTATTGAAATACAAAGTTTTCGCCAAGAATCCTTACGCCTGAAGGAACAGCGTTATTTTCTAAAATTTCCTTGTAGCCTTCTTTTCTTAGAATTCCCTCAATTTTGACGAGATCGCCTACAGATCTTCCACCGAAACACCCCCAAATCATTACTGAACCTCCTCCATGTCCATCCTGCGGATCCTCTTACGAATATTCGTCTTTTACTACCGAAAAGTTCAAACTTCGATTCGTCTGTCCACAACACATTATTCCACTGATCGATCGTCCAGTTCTTATGTTCTTTAGCCTAATTTAGTCGTTTTATCTTGTTTTGCTTTCGTAGTAGTGGTTTTCGCAGAGCAATTCTTCCGTATAAACCCGCTTGCCTTAACCTTCTCTGTACCGTGGACACACTAATTGGTTTAGCACGCGCTCTATTCATTTCAGCAGCAATTTCTGGTGCTGTTTTTCGTCTATCGCGTCTACTTATCCGTATTAGATGCCGGTCATCTGCAGATGTCGTCGCTTTGCGTCGTCCAGATCTTCTTTTGTTGGAAAATGTACCACTTTCTTCAAATTTTTTAACGTTATAATCAACGGTTCTGCGATTTAATCGTAATTCTTTTGCAATTTTGCGATTACTTTTACCCGTACGATGATAAGCAATTATCATAGCACGCACTTCAACAGATAATTCCTTCGTCTTCGGCATTGCATTAAAATATTCACAATAAGTCCCTGTTTCACTGTTTTCGCAACAAAAGATGAACGATGACTAACATAAAATTTATTTTCCTTTTTGAATAACACATCCTAATATTGTAATTAGTTAATACAATAACACAATGTTGGTAATACCTTTCGGAAATGCAGGTAAAACTGTCAATACTGTAGGTATTAGCCTATATAATATTTATGGTATTTTTCCAATTTATGACACCTTTACGATATATCATAAACAATTTTAGATTTTCGTAGAAATTCGTGTGGAATTACTTCCACTAATAATATTGTTGAATAATTATAATACAGATCTTTCGAAACGTAAGTACGCAAGTTAAAAAAATTATATCTAAATACATAAAAAAATCAATAAACAATAGGTTTGCAAATGAACTAATTATTAACACTGGAGCTATTGGAATGGATTTTCAAATAAAGCATTAATATTTCTATCCATATGCGACAGAGGAGTTTTACATAAAACATGTGTTCTAGCTTTAGTAACCAGAAATGTGTCATTAGATTGACTTGAACTTCGAAGAACACGAAAGTTTATCTGACAAAATAGACGATGAGTCAGTTGTATTATTGACAACTTTTATCAAAAATTTAACTCTAAGTAACGCACGCCTAGTTGAAAGCGTTTATTTAGTTTGGTTACAATTTGCAGCCGTCGTTTTAAGTGGCCCTGCCTGTATATTATTAAATTATTATAGAGAGTTCTATTCAACAATAAAGTTATAATATTATTACAATTGGAAAGGCGAGTCTGTTCGAAGTCTAACATTAATCAAGTAATAATAAACAAACCACTCCAATATGTAGGAAGCGACCAATATTACATAGACGACAACCCACTAACAATAACAATAACTATAAATAGAGTCAAATGGATGGCGACTATAAATCCCAGGTCTCTGTCGACGCGGAGAAGCAGTAAAATTTTCATAAAGCGGCAACTTTATGAGGCAATTGGAGTGTATGGCAGTACCCGTGTGGCGAGAGTTAGGCGATGACGATCCACTTTCTAAAAACGTCCCGACCAGACCCTTTCTCGGGTAGACCTGGCGGCTTATATTTGTAGATCATTTTTAATCCGATAGGTGGATCCGATGTAAAATGGAGTGAAGCTCGGGCGAATCCGTTCGGGTTACCATCGCCCTAGCGGTGACAGAAGTCGCGAGTTTGCGACAAATGGTCCCGGAGCAATCCGGACTTTCCGGTCACTAAATCGAAGCGCAGCGGTCACGTCCCTAATATATTGGTCTGTTACCAGTTTTCTTCGAACTAAGCAACATACATGTACACGCAAAATACGCATGTCCATTTCGGTCGGACGTCCATCTAAGGTACAAATAATGAAAAAAGTTTATAAAAAGAAACTAAATTAGATGAAAACTTTAAGACTTCCTTTACATTTGATTATATAAGCGGTCATTTTGTATACGAATTGTATAACTTACAAACATATTTATATTTCTCAAAAGAGAACAGGAGATATACAAATCATTGTATTTTTTTAATATGTTGGTCGCTTAATTTAATTTTTTATATTTAGGCTTTTGACCAGTATGGCATAATAAAACACTCAATTTATAATAACGTTAAATAACCCTCCCTTCCTTATACCTTTATTTAAAAGATATGCATGTCTGCATGTTAGCAATGCCAATTCGAGCAAACGAAAAGATGTTAGCCCATTTTAATTTAGTCATAAAGAATTTAAATTCACAATAGAAAGTGAAAATAATTGCTTGAATTTCCTAAATATAAAAAAAACACATAAAGACGGCAACATTTATTCAAACTGGTACGACAAACCTATTAATTCAGATAAATATTTAAATTTCTTGTCAAATGTTCTAATTAAATACAAAAAAACAATCCATAACGTAATGGACAGGTGAATTTTCAGAAAAAAATAACAGTGCAAGAAACGTAAATAAAATTAAACAAAGCTTTCACAGAATATCCTTCGATATTCCTAGAAAAACATAAAAAAATGTTATCAACACTTAAAACAGAGAAAACAAGATAGAGACTGTAAATACAGAAAACACCGATAATACTATCACAAACAACTACAAATCAATATTAATGGCTTTACCGTTTGAATCACACCTATCAGAAAATCTAAACCAACCACCTTTGGAAAATATAAACAAATCCTCTTTTACCAAGATTAAACATCAAACACCTAAAGAAAAACAAACACACAGTATACACAAAATAAAATGCCAACGTTGTGAAGGTATGTGCGTAGGACAAGCTAAACACTATCTACATAAAAGAATTTATAAATACAAATACAGTTTAAATAGTAATAAAATAAATGCAACAGCCTTATCTAATCATGTTTTCATAAAAAAAACATGAATTTGACTTTAACAATATTGAAATCCTTGAAATAGAATACAATTACAACAAACGTATAATTAAATAAACGATATATACGCATAAACAACGACACAATAGACGACAGAAGAGACAATCCTAATTACATTTATAACAATTTAATTCTTAGAAAATAAATTGCCTGCATCTCCCTGTATATAATACATATATGTATCAACGTAAATTTACAAGCACACTCGACATTCACACGGAGATATCGGGAGAAAGGGGAAAGAAAGAAATAACACATGGCTGCAGATTAGAAAACCTTTACCAATGTGTAACACAATTACGTCCGCACACACAAGTATAAACACAAAAAAACACGGTATAATTTGGTTAATTTAAAAATGCTCGTGTGTTTGTAAATTTACAATATTCAACAAGAAAAAAATGTACGTGCATAAGTATTTATATATTATTTAAAAATCTATTATTATATAAGAAAAAAATCATTAAATAAAAATTCGTATATATAAATTGATGTATTGGAGGTTAAGGAAAAAATAAATAATTTGGAGACGGGGAAAAATCCCCCTGAAACGTTGCTAACATAAACTAACTGTTTTATTATCCCATACTGATCGAAAAATCCAAATATGAAAAAATAAAGTGTATAAAAATTAATAAAATGGCAATATAATACTAATTTTAGTTTTTATTTATTTATTTTACAACCAAAATCATGACATGATAAAAATTGAAAAACAAGACTTCCCTCTATCGTCCAAACATGCAGTTGTCCGAAAAAAGTTCGTGGATGATAGTGGGAGATATTGTTTTTTCATTCTTTGTTGCATCGCAAACGATACGGAAACCCACAGAGAATAAGTTAGCCAATACTACCACAGTTTGTATGAATAAAGTTGACATTCTCGAAACGCGTCGTAAACATGTTAGTGATGTTAACATTTGAATTATTCTCAGACGTTCAATGATATAAATTCTAATTACAGTGACTTCGGAATTTATATTAAACAAATATTCCATAGATTCTCATGAAATTTCAAACTAGAATGTGAGACAATATTGTACACGTGCTTAATTAAGTTGGTGGGAAAAGCAGAAATTACTGACTTGCCAGAACAAGAAAGAACAATTTTGTTATGCATTCGTAAATGTTAATAAGAGACGAAAATGTAGAACCTACGTACAAAGAGAGCATAAGTGTAATGGTGTAAAAATATACATGCTATTTAAATAATGCTAGTGGTGTGCATTGTCGTTTTTGATAAAAACTAGATTACGTAAGGCGTAGGCGCTATTAGCAGTACTTTGAAAATAATTTGTAAACGAAAAAGCAAAATCAAACGAAGTATCAATTTATCTCTTGCGTGATCAACTAAGTACTTTCGGTTTTTACTGATAGAGAGCGTTGCTTTATTTTTTGTATAACGTATGTTAGTGCTGTACTTTACCGTTTGTCGCGTGATACTAGTCACATTGACGTAACTTCAGAAGCAAGTAGTGCGTGATTTTTATTAAAGCTATTAGTTGTGGGTTAATTTTAAATGGAGTGCAGAAGTGAACATTTTCCACATATTTTACTATTTTATTTCCGTAAAGGAAAGAAAGCTGCTGCGGCTCACAAAAAGATATGTGAAGTTTATGGTGCTAATTGCTTAACAGAGCGCACGTGTCAGGATTGGTATAAAAATTTCCGTTCTGGAGATTTTTCCCTCAAAGATGAGTAACGTTCTGGTCAGCCTACTGAAGTTGATGATGACCAAATCAAAGTCATAATTGAATAGGATCGTCATATAACTGTTCGAGAGGTTGCGGAGAGGCTACATGTATCGCACACAACAATTGAAAAACATTTAAAATGTCTTGGGCTAGTTAAGAAGCTTGATATTTGGGTACCTCACGAATTGAAAGAAATTCATTTAACACAAAGAATCAACTTTTGCGATATGCACCTTAGACGAAATGAAACCGACCCTTTCTTAAAAAGAATCATCATAGTTCGAAAATGATCATGGAGCAAACTCGATAAACCAGCTCAAACCACATCGAAAGCTGAATTGCATCCAAAAAAGATCATGCTGTCAGTTTGGTGGGATTACAAAGGTGTTGTGTTTTTTGAGCTGCTTCCAAGGAACCAAACGATCAATTCTGATGTTTACTGTCAACAATTAATAAAACTGGATGAAGCAATCAAAGAAAAACGGCCAGAAGTGTCAAATCGGAAAGGTGCAGTTTTCCACCAAGATAATGCAAGGCCTCACACATCTTTGGCAACTCGTGGGAAACTATTGGAGCTTGGCTGGGAAGTGATGCCAGATCCCCCATACAGCCCTGATCTAACACCATCTGATTACCATTTATTTCGAAGTTTGCAGAATTCTGTGAATGGTAAAACTTTCACAAATGACGATGACCTTCACTCGCACCTGGTTCAGTTTTTTGCTGATAAGGACCAGAAATTTTATGAGCGCGGAATCATGCAGCTGAAAGAAAGATGGCAAAAGGTCATTGAGCAAAATGGAAAATATATAATTGACTAAAAACTATTCTTTGTTTAAAAAAAAAAGTGTTTTATTTTATACTACAAAACCGAAAGTACTTAGTTGCCAACCCAATAGTTTGCAATTATTGGCGCGCAACAAACAGAATCACTAACTATGCCTGAAATGAAAGAAATAAGACCCAAGGATCTACCTTGTGGTTCATTTGACGCTTTCTTGTATTTTAGAAGTTTAATTTTAATATTGAACAAGAAATTTATTAAATTATGAATATCAATATTTTGACGGCCACAAATGAAGAGCTTTTATTTACTCTTTGTTGAAGACTGCCGCCAATTAAGTAATCAAAAAGTAATCCATGCCTTACCACATTAATATTTATATTCTGGAAACGTCTTCCGCCAACTAAGTTGTCATATTATAAAAGATAATTAAGCTCAGTGTCACATTTGAATTTGCAGTAAAGCTACACAGCATAATACTCGACACCTTTACACGAAGACCAAGCAAATACTGATATTTTTTCGGTCTTCGAGTAAAGTGTTTCGCGCATAATGGTTCAATATCAACAAATTTCTTCTAAAAAATGTTTATATGTATATGTATGTATTTCAAATACGTAATAAAAATGTATTTGAAAGCATAAAAGCTACATATATGAAGTTATCTAGAGCCTAGAGCAACAGCAACAATATGGCAACATTATCATTGATCACTCTTTTGAAGATCAGATAATATTGATTCAAAATTAATAAGTGAATGTACACGATAGCTCTGAGAGCATTTTAACAATAAATAAATGTTTATTCCAATCTTAAAAATATCGCCATAACTCAAAGTATATTTTTGACAGAATCGGTGACAACGTTTTCATAGAGGTAATCCCAATATATTTCCCCATAATATAGATATTCACACAATTCTTGTAAAACAATCTAACGGCAATGTTTCTTAAAAGAACTTCTGACATACAGGGAAGAAAAAACTTCGGTCTAACTTGCAATAACGTGGGAAATGTAACACGTTCGCAGTTTTTCTGCCCTAGCGGAGTAACTTCCACGGAATTGATCGCTTAGACAGGGAGAAAAACACAGGTAATTAAAAAGTTCTCCACCTCAATAAATTTTTGTAGAAATTCTAAATCCTTATCGGACGCATACCCAACTTTCACTCCGAATTGTTTTCCAAGTATTTTAAAGGCTTTTCAACTTTGCCCGTTCTTATATTATTATCAAACAAATGCGGATTTGTTGAATTAATTGCAATCGATTAGACGTGAATATTTTTTTCTAAAAAAGGAAAGTAAATGCGAGAATATGAGAGGGAGATATTTTGAAAATATTCCAAACACAGTTTCGAAACCAATGAAGGCAGTTGTCAAAATGTTTAGAATAATCAATAGATTGACTGCTCGTAGTAAAATATATTTCAAGCAATCTATTTTTCGAACTATAAAAATTTGTTAGAAGCTCAATCAGGCCTATATAGTAAATGGTCTGGAAGTACAATCAGGCCTATAGTGTAAATGGTCCATCTAGGTTTCTTTTAAGAATAACGTTTGTTGAGAAATCTAGAAGAATCAGAAGAACAAACGACAATCGCCTAGATTGTTTAATTTGAAAGAACAACACGACAATGTTTCTCAATCATTTTGCATGCAATCACAATATTTTTATCAGGCACAAATTCTTTCGAAGGCTCGATACAAGGTCAATCCTTCCAACTTTCATGGTCAAATCTTAATGTTTAACACGACCACTTCAGTCCTCTGAACAGTACGTAAATCGAAACTAAGCTGTAAAGTTACACGTTGACAGTTGTGTGTCCGCGTGGAAAGACGATTCTTAAGGTATCCCTGGGGACACTAGAGGCATTCCTTGTATTTAACGTTACTCAGTTAAATTCGACTCTGATTGAACGTGAGTATTCTCGTACTGTTGTGCAAAAAAAGTACAATTACAGCCTCTTTCCCTCAAGGGAAAAGAGCTACCTATGCACCTCAGGTCACAAGAACTATCAACATACTACACGTGGTAAGTAGAGCCATCTAAATCCCTGCTGACAAGCAGGTCGGTACTCGAACAGAAACTCTGCTCATTCAGTAAGGTAGAAGCACCTCTAGCCAACATAGGCTATCATACACTGCCCGCGAAAGTTAACCTCAAAGTGTCCGAGAAGCTTCCAATACCCGCTCTACTAGTCGCAACTGTTACAGTTGGGCATGCTGGGACGTGCATGTAATATCTACCAATTACGTCGATAGTCAGAACTTTATGACCAAGCTGAGCAACTCGTGGAAAGGGTATGGAAATAAATAAAGAACAAATATTACGAAAAAGTAGAAAAACATGTGAGAAGTTCTAAAACTGCCCGTAGAACAAAAAACGGAAGAAAGCCAAGAAAGCAAGGATAAATCAGAATTATCCACACAAATAAAAAAGCATACTCATAAAAACGAAGATCAGCATAGTAGAGGAAATGGAGTTAATCTTCGACAGGGAAACTAGATTTACCAGGTGGTTAGAAATTTCTAAATGTAAAAATTGGTAAGCAAGACTGAAATAATCGTAATCATCGTTCATTTCCAACAAGTATATGTAAAAACTAAGAAATTAGAGAGCCGTGAGGATTAAAATAGATCTGGAAAACTAACAGTGGAATAGGCTCTGTAGTTATCTCAAGTAATCTATCTTCGGCTAGCCACTAACAACATCAAATATTGATAATTCCATAGATTTAATGCGATCATCCATTGATCAGTCAGTCGTTGGTCTATTACAGGGCAGATGGAGGAGTAGAATTTTCATGAAACACATTGTCTTGAAACCTGATTCTATAATCTTAGAATTAAGAGGAGCACCAGTTAAAGACTTTAAATTTGGACGTGATATGGAAAAATTGGATCAGTCTAGGATGGAACATAATTCACTTTGCAAGCATTAAAGAATTAAATACCATATACAACATGTATAACAAAAGACTATGTGTTTCATAGTCAGCCCTGGCTGTACTACAAGAATACACCTCGTATTTTTCAAACAGTTATTACCCAGTTTAAACTACCAATAAAACGCGTTAACTTAGTTTTACGTTTACTAAATACTTTCCAGCAGCTTTGGAGGTCCACTAGTAAATTTATTAGGAAACCGATAAAATTTTTAGTGTAATTACGTGGTGGAAAATTTTAAATTACGCCCGCATGGTACAAACAATTTCCCGCACCCTAGGTAAATATTCGAAACAGCTCCGAATAATGAACACGAAACTGAGCATGGAGGAGTTGTGTGTGCACCGACGGGTACGAGATCCACGAAAGCCTCTGAGCAAATTTAGTTTACTAGAACTAAAACCCACACAGAACGGACCTAATTGAAATACAAATATGAATTTACTGAACTGGAACAAAACTATCCCTTTAGTTTGATTGAATTTAAGCAGTGGTGAATTGACGCAAATTGTCTCAGTATTATGAGGATCAAATGGAACCACATATCGTATGTACGGAAGGCATCTGTTATTCAAATGCATGTCTGTACATAGGTTTGCGTAGTTTGAACTTTATTCAATATAATTGGGTAATTTCATTTGTTTATGCCGACGTTCATACAACGAATAGAATAAAAGTATTTACATGACAAGTTATCTGAAAAGGATGTTTTTAAAGACATTGTTTTAGGAAGTGTATACTTTACCGTGTTCTGAAAGTTTATAATACATTGTATCATACTTAATAAATCTACAATTTAAAAACGATATAGTTTTAATGTATCTTTCTGCTTCTTACATCGCTATAATTAAGGCAGAAATTAATGAAATGAATGAATCTAAAAGAAATGATTTTGAGTACGCTTCCATTTGCGTCGACAGCAAGCTTTTAATTTGAAGTTGGAAATTATATTAGCTGTGAACCATGCAGGATATGCAGATCTAGTTTACAGAAAACAGAATAAAAATTTTCCATTGCCCAATCGACATCAGTTCTGAAAAAAAAAACCAGTCAGCATTCAAAAGATCTTTATATAGGTGAGGTATATCCGCTCGATGGAAATTATATCGAACCGATATATTAAACTGATGCGTAAACAGAGGAAAAAACAAGAATTGCCGAGTATTTTACAAGAAATTTCGTTAGACAAAGCAATAAAAACATCATAATTCGTAGAACGATCGATAAAAGAATATTTTCTATCGCATCTTACAGTATTATTATGCAGGTGCTACTAAGCCAGAGCTCAAAACTGCATCATCAAGCTAACTGATGAAAGCAACATTTGTCCCCTTAATGAGGCAAACGTCCTATCTTTGTACTTTTTAGTTAACTTTTGGCTTTCAATTGCGTAAGATTCATGATTATTATTTTTTCAACATACTTTCAACACTCAAAGCAATAATTATTGTAAAAAGACAATAATTAATAAATCTATTATATGAAGAGTAATTAATATTTATATAAAAACTGCTATGAAAATTGTATGCAACACAATATTATGTAATATACTCGTACACTACCGGTCATATTTATTTGCCCACCCTTAGTTTTAGCCAGAATTATTAAACTATCAAATGTGTACTGAAAATTTATTTATTGTACCAATAGAATAGTGTAAAATAAACATAAAATAGTTACATTTTTCTTATATAAAAACTTTATCATTAATTATTATTAAATTTTGCTCTCATCAATGTGCCCACCTTTATGTTTGATAATTGCGACACATAACCGCGGCATCCTTTCAATTAATTTTTGCAGTGTATCTTCTGTAATTTGTGCCCAGGCTTCTTGAAGTTGTTCCCACAGTACAGTGGTGGATGATAGAGCACGTTCTCGAACCTTCCGGTCCAATTCTTCCCAAAGAAACTCTATTGGGTTCAGATCAGGACTTTGAGCTGGCCATGCCATTATAGAGATTTGCCCTTCCTCTTCTAGTTGACGCAATTAATCGCCACACAATCTAGAAGTGTGTTTCGGATCGTTGTCCTGTTGAAATACAAAGTTTTCGCCAAGAATCCTTAGTCCTGAAGGAACAGCGTTATTTTCTAAAATTTTATTGTAGCCTTCTTTTCTTAGGATTCCCTCAATTTTGAGGAGATCGCCTACAGATCTTCCACCAAAACACCCCCAAATCATTATTGAACCTCCTTCCATGTTTTACGGTAGGCGCAATACATTCTGGCAGTACTCTTTCTCCTGCGGATCTTCTTACGAATATTCGCCTTTTACTACGAACTTCGATTCGTCTGTCCACAACACATTATTCCACTGATCAATCGTCAAATTCTTATCAAATTCTTATCAAATTCTTCTTTCGACCAATTTAGTCGTTTTATTTTGCTTTCGTAGTAGTGGTTTTCGCAGAGCAATTGTTCCGTATAAACCCGCTTGCCTTAATCTTCTCTGTACCGTGGACACACTAATTGGTTTAGCACGCGCTCTATTCATTTCAGCAGCAATATCTGATGCTGTTTTTCGTCTATCGCGTCTACTTATCCGTATTAGATGCCGGTCATCTGCAGATGTCGTCGCTTTGCGTCATCCAGATCTTCTTTTGTTGGAAAATGTACCACTTTCTTCAAATTTTTTAACGTTATAATCAACGGTTCTGCGATTTAATCGTAATTCTTTCGCGATTACTTTTACCCGTACGATGATAAGCAATTATCATAGCACGCACTTCAACAGATAATTCCTTCGTCTTCGGCATTGCATTAAAATATTCACAATAACTCTCTATTTCACTGTTTTCGCAACAAAAGATGAACGATGACTGACATCAAATTTATTTTCCTTTTTGAATAACACATCCTAATATTGTAATTAGTTAGTACAATAACACAATATTGGTAATACTTTTCGGAAATGCAGGTAAAACTGTTAATACTGTAGGGATTAGCCTATATAATATTTATGGTATTTTTCCAATTTATGACACCTTTACGATATATCATATACAATTTAAGATTTTCGTAGAAATTCATATGGAATTACTTCCACTAATAATATTGTTGAATAATTATAATACAGATTTTTAGAAAGATAATCCGTATTTCAGGAAACACATAAAATTGGTGTGGGCAAATAAATATGACCGGTAGTGTACATACATATATTATTGCAAAATGAAAATAACGGTGCTGTAGAAACACGAATAAGATGTCATGTTTGTTAACCCTATTCAGGGGGATAATTTAATAGACGCAATTGTGATGAGTTTAATGACTTGGGTAAATATGTACAATGACAAAAATTCCATTAGAGCCAAACAATTTTTGTTAATGAATTTGCACAATTCATTTATTACGTTCGTCGACTCTGCTGTGTCTGATAGCTCCATACAGTGAAGCAGACAGCGTAGGATACAAATAATTAATTGCTGGTAATACTTTATGAAGTCACTCGATACTGATATTGTTCCATGTGTTCTTTGCACCGGCAAATTCATAGAGTACTGTTGCCGATTCTGAGAAAAATTTAGTGTTGGGTTATAAATTTGTATTAGTTCCTTTCAACCGTATTTTTCTCTAATTATATACTAAAACGTTTCCGTATAAGAATAGATTTTGTTATATCAATTATCGATTTTGCAATATTGAAATTTTAATTTATTCAAAGCTGTTATAGATTAAATGTGAACTGCCCTGAAAATATTACGTACCTAACAAACAGGTGACCGCATTCATTATTAGATATGTTTCCCTTGAAAATTTAAACCAGCTTCTGAAGTCGCGCATATTCGAATCGACGGTTAACTAGTTTTATAATTGTAAAAGCAGTTATATTTATATCGTGTAATGGACAACTGACTGTCAAGATTGTTTCTAATGGTTTCTCTATATATTGTGAAGAAATCCTTATATTTATGTGTGTATTATAAGGCAGCATTATGAGATCTATGCGTTTGGTAATTTAATATCTCTGCAGTCGAATCAAAATAAAGACCAAGAGCAACCTAAATTACGCCCAATCTAATACACTTTTGAATAGCTGCTTTATTAATTATTAAAGGAATTAGAATCGTAGCTATGAAGAATTCTTTGATTTATAATTTATACAATGAAATTTTGTAAATTCATTGTATTTTGATGTTTGCGCTTCTGGTAACAGAATGAGCACACTTTCTTACAATGAAAAGAAGTTGTTAAGAATACAATAAATAAAATTATTATTATTCATGATTCGATGCACATAAAAAATATAATTTTAACCGCTTTTCACATCGTACATATAACGCAGAAATTTTATTTAAAAAAAGGGAGCAGGAATTTTTTCAAAATTCAAATTTCTACATTATATGAAAGATGTAAAGGTTAAATTTAAAATTTTTCAGTTTCACATCGTAAAAGCGCATAATTACATGCAATTATAAACCTGCCGTTGGTTTTATTCAATATCTGATTTCATAATGAATTTATGACAAGTCAGAAGACTCGAATTCACCGTTCGTCATGATCTAGGGGTTGAGGCACAGGCCCAGTTAGCATGAGGTTACGGGCTCTAGTTACGCGTGGATAGCAGAAAGAGCATAATATGAATTTATCGAAATCTGTTGCGCGGAAATGGTTCGCTCGCTTTCGTTCTGGAAATTTCAATGTAAAGATGAGTCACGCTCCGTGTCCAATCACTGAAAAATAGCAAAAAGTCCAACAAGATAAGCATATCAGCAGTATATGGCATTCAGTATATCTTAATATTTTATAGAATGTCGAAAATAATGTATTTATTGACATAATCAGATGGAAAGTTCCCGTTTCTTTACTCTGGCAAAAAAACATGACGTTAACTTTGTAAAAAAAATTTCCGAGGAAAAATAACATTGATTTATTTAATCTTAAAACATGCTTTCCGGCAAATTCTATTACCGAACTTCTCATTTACTTACAAGATTTTTAGGCGGCTCGTATTTTCTTTAAATGCAATAACATTCCGGCTCATCTCCATGAAATTCATTAAAATCGAAATAAATATTTCCTATTACCGAAGAGGAAAGGGCAGGACTTTTTCTTGAAGTTTCGTTAATAAGGAATATTAAATATTTGTTCTCATTATGGGAATCATTCGTATTCGGATTGAATTCTTCTCTTTAATAATTTCTATAGGATTTCAAGATGACGTGTATTACATTTCGCATTTTCTTTTTCTTCCAAATCTTGTTTCATTATTCCATTCCTCGATTTTAGTTATTAGATATCGAGAATAATTAATATATTCCAGATTTATTCCGGTTTAATGTACAAAAACTGAATTTTTCATAAAGTTTGAAAGAATGAATTACCCAACCTTAATATAAAAATCGAATTATATACATCAAGCTTTATACACAGGGTGTGTTATGAGAAAATGTTATTTGGGGACGGTGGATGTAGAAATTCAAAATGCTAATTTTTATATGTGCTGCTTCGTTAATCTAATTGGATTAATCTGATTGTAATCAAAATATTAATTTTATGATGGCAATTCTTATATTTGAAACGAATAAAATATAATATTAACCGCTTTTTACAGGTATGTTTATATTTATAAATAAAATCCTAGTAAATCTTTAATACATTTATTAAAATAAAATAAAAATATTACATAAACCAAACTTAAAATTCTTCTGTAAAAATAAAGTATAATTCAATAAACATTTGCATGTACTGTACATATATTTACATATTTACCAATACCGTGTGCGTAATGGTTTGCGACTTGGTATACTATATATGTACATATATCAATCCTTAACAGAGATTTGTTTAAGCCGCCGCCAAATGTGTATACTTATTTGCGATAAATCTTTTCGCCACGTTCTTGATGTGCTCGTGTACATTTTATGTAAGAATCCTATTATGCGAAATTAAAATAAATCGAATGTAAAAGGAAGAGAAGAAAAGAAAAAAAGGACGCGAGCGGCTTAATAAATCGCGCACGTGATAATTATGGACGTGCCTCCAAAACCGGGTTTGAATTTAGTAGCTGAACTTACTTTAGTTAATTACTTTCCGTTCTGTGTGGTTTAGTTTTCTTAAAAATTTGAAATGAAAACTACCAAATTTAACAAGAAAATATCAATAGTACAAGAATTGTGCTCGGATGATCATATGACCAAATTGCGAGTGATGCTATGCTTAAACGTGAGATTAACTTTTACAATAAAACAATCGCCAATTGGTTAGCTCAATGGCCTGGCTGAATAAACGTGTTCGTATTGATCCCAAAGCAAAAAATGTGGCAACATGGACATACTTGCATGTAGTAAATGATGCTAAATATTTGAGCTAAAATTAACGATAATAAAAATTAATTAATTGACTTAAAATTATTCAGAATAAAGTTAAACTTATTCAAAAGTACTTTAAATAGGTTTTACGCGAGAAACAACATAACTACGAAAATTTTACTTTCAATTAACGTAAATGTTAACTTAATAAAAGTTGTCATAGTGGTAACACACAACTGCTTTAGCTTTTTTATAATCTGAACATTATGATGATATGATGTGTGATATTAAAAATTTTGAGTATGATTCTGGTAATAACGTTTAACTTGAAAATTAAATTTAAAAAAATATAAATATTCACCCAGAAGTATCAGGTTGTTACATATGAAATGTCCGATTTTGTAAGGAATAAAAAAAGTCTAAATTTAAAAAAATATAAATATTTATTCTGCATTTATACACCAATAGTTTGTTGCTAACGGCCTGGAAGCTGAAAAATTCCCTTTGAAAAGAAATCTAGGTTTTGACGGCTCACATATTTCTCAAACACTGCTATTACAGACTCCCGGTCAGGGAAGTCCCTATTTTTTAAATGATTGTCTAAACTTCGGAAAAAATGAAAATCAGTTGGCGAAAGGTCAGATGAATAAGGTGGGTGAGGGAGAATTTCGTAACCAAATTCCGAAAGTTTTTGGATTGTCTGTCGTGCAACATGAGGTCTTGCATTATCATGAAGAAGTATGGGTCCATGTCTATTGACTAATGAGGGCTGCAAGCGGCTCAATTTTCCATGCATAGTTTCCAGTTCGGCACAATAGGACGCTGCCGTGATGGTTTCACCAGGTTGCAAAAATGAATGGTGCATAATACCCTTACTGGTCCACCATACAGTCACCATAATCTTTCGCGGATGAAGTGATGCTCGTGCATGCTGTCTTGGTGCTTCACCTCGATCTAACCATTGTCCTCACCGTCTCCGATTATTATAAAGTATCCACTTTTCATCACACGTTACCAGTCGATGAAGAAACGGTTCAACTTTCTGTCGATTAGCCAAAGAGGTAGCCACCTCTAATCGACGGAGCTTATTGGCTTCCGCTAATTGGTGCGGCACCCATCGATCGAGTTTCTTCACTTTGCCAATCGAAGAAAGGTGACGACTAATGGTGGCAATGGACACTTGAAATGTTTCTGCAAGGCTACGCACTGTTGTCGACGGATTTCTTTCAACTTCTACACGCAGCTCGTCGTCATTAACGGTGCTACGCGCATATCTGCGAGGCCCATTTTCCAAATCAAAATTTCCCTCGCTGAATTTTTTAAACCATCGCCATAATGTGCGTTCATTACACGTGGTTTCACCGAACGTCTGATTAATTTCTCGCGTTGCTGCAGCTGCATTTAATCCCTTTTTAAATTGAAAGAGGTAAATTGCCCGAATATCTCTTGCCGACAGCATTTCCATAGGCGAGACAAGGACAGGTGTATTAATCTTTCCAAGAAATGGAACAGGTACACACTTCAAAATAAATACCCTTTTCTACAAATACAATAATAATTTTCACCAAAAACATACACGTCTTCACACAGGTGCGATTCAGTTCAGACTGAAGGAAAAAACGGACATTACATTTGTAACAACCTGATATTTTACAGTGAATAAAGTGCATAGAATTTAATATTAAACACTGCAAGTCTAAATTTTGATCCTCATTTTGACGCTAAAGCAGATATCAATTATCTTTCAAATAAATAATTAAGAACTGGCCCTCAAATATTCACGTGATTTCATTACAGTTACGTCATGGGTGATATTAGGGGACTTAAATTGTGACATCTCATTTATCATTTTACAATATTATGCCACCATTTTTATTAAACAATATATGATTTATTAAATTAAAAGCTAAAGACTAGAAAAAAACAATTTTATGTATTTGTTTTAACTTAACTAACACAGTTAAACTCGTAACTAAAATAGTTCTATATATAGAATGCCTACAGAAATTTTCCACTAAAAAACAATTTTATTAACCGGAAAGTGTGGAAATATTTCGACATTGATAAATGACTTTCTCAGGGCGTACAATGAAGAAGTTAGTACGCTATATTTTATCGTCGCTGTATCTGTGTTAAATCTGCTCAACACAGTAATGAGGAGATAAAGGACGCAAATACATTAAAGTTTATGCTACATTAAGGATTAAAAATCTGAATGCATTCACGAAATTTATCGCAGGAATTAATAATAATGTGAATAAGTTTCTTAAAAAAGGTGACGCAATAAGGAAGTTATGATAGAACGATTTTCGGAAAAGTTGGGCTTAAGTATACGAAAATATCAATTTGAAAATTAATAAAAACAGAAACATTAAATTAATTTTTTTTAATTATTTCCTTTCATTCGGACTTTTCCTCAAATATAGATTTAATCGTAGAAATTTAATTACGCTTATTAAAATCTTGAATATCCCAAGAAGTTTGTTCAACATGAAGGGTTTAAATTATTAAAATCTGAAAATTTCTTTCAGAATTTAATGACCGTTATGTCTATATTTGTCAGGCACTAAAATTCCGTGTAATAGGTTGTCGACTCTAAGGCGTTTCCTTCGGAAAGGAGAAGTCGCAAAGGTCCAATGTCTAATCGTTATTTTGCAATCTTAAAATTTTTGATTTATTTCCTTTATTGAATTGTTATGTTGCATAGTTTATGCGAATTATCTTCGAACCTATAATAAAATGTAATGGATGGCGCTCGTTGCACTGCACTATTTGATCAATTCAAATGAAATTTAGCTTTTTTCTTTTCATACGGAAATATTGCGCAATATTTATCTGATATTTGTGGCAAAAAGAAAGAAATCCGTAATATAAATGAGCCACTTCTACTAGTTCAGAATTACCATATTAATTCTTAGCCAAGCAAAAGTTAGTTTTCTTTAAAAATTATTGTATATTAACAAATACATGGGTGTTAATACCTTCGAAGATCATCTTCAATTTGAGAGAATAAAAAACCCATTAAAATGTGGTCTTTCAAGCGCGTAAATAAATTGTAAGATCAGATAAATTTATCATCGTTGCGGAACACGAATTGAGTATACTAGATACTCTCTCCGACTTTATATCTATTTCTATTATCTTACGTGCTGAAAGCTTAGTGGTAAGTTACTGGCCAATCACAGCAGGAGTCTTGGGATCTTCGAGGCTTCCCTTCTCCTTTAAGTGAAAATTAAGAGCTGAAGATCTTAAATCGTACCATCAGAATGGGCATTGATAGGCTATGTACGAGGATCGATCCAGAAATAAGGTTCCCAAAGAACTCCAGCCGCACGGGCAGGTGTGAGACGAAATCCGGCAACACCGCTGTGTAGGTATGTTTCCCTACTCCGGATTCCCACCTGCCGTGCTTCGCTACGCCGGTCAGTCTTGGCTCAGTAGCCGTCCGTGATGGAGGTGCCCATTGCTGATCCCGCCGTGTGCGAGATTCGTTCCGTAATTAGGTTCTTGCACGCGAAAAAGACACCACCCGTGGATATTCATCGACAGTTGACAGAGGTGTATGGCGGCAAGTGTATGACCATTCAACACGTGCGTAAGTGGTGCAGGGCGTTTAGTGCTGGTCGGAAGGAAGTCCACGATGAAGAACGGAGTGGAAGACCTTCAATTTCGGAGGCGCTGATCGAGATGGTCCAACGCAAAGTGCTTGAAAACAGGAGGATCACCGTCCGTGAACTTGTTGCTCGGATTCCTGGGAGTTCTTACGGTACAGTTCAAAGAGCTTTGACTGAAAAATTGGGGTATCGCAAGTGTTGTGCTCGATGGGTACCGCGTATGCTGACAGTCGAACACAAAGAGAAACGCATTGACTGTGCTCGCCAGTTTCTGCAAAAGTGTCAAGAAGATAGGGAAGGATTGTTGGACTCCATTGTTACGGGAGACGAAACGTGGGTGTTTCATTTCACGCCCGAAACGAAAGAAAAGTCCAAACAATGGCGTCGCTCAGGGTCACCATTCGCAAAGAAGTTTAAACAAAGTCCTTCTGCTGGCAAAGTCATGGCCACTGTTTTTTGGGATCGCAAGGGGATACTGCTGATCGAGTTCATGGAACCTGGGACAACAATCAACTCAGACAGTTATTGTGCAACACTAAGAAAACTCAGGCGAGCTATCCAGAACCGCGGGCGAGGACGACTGACAAAAGGTGTAACGCTGCTTCACGACAACGCCCGCCCTCATGTCTCCCGTCAAACCAAGGAACTTTTGACCAACTTTGAATGGACTGTCATGCCCCACCCACCTTACAGCCCGGACCTCGCGCCTAGTGATTATCACTTGTTCCCCAAGTTAAAGGAACACTCGAGTGGGCAACGCTTCCAGAACGACGATGAAGTCAAAGAAGAGGTGAAACGCTATCTGAACGGGCTGGCGGCAACGTTCTACGACACGGGGATACCAAAATTGGAACACCGTCTACAAAAATGCTTAGAAAGAGATGGCGATTATGTAGAAAAATAGAGCTAAGTGTCCTCTATCCAACGATGTAAATTTTGATGAGAATAAACGATCTTGTATTATTGTAAAAATTATGGGAACCTTATTTCTGGATCGATCCTCGTATTATTAATATTACATACATAGCCTATCAATACCCTTTGTAATTGGCATTAAGTCGATGTGAAGGCATTACTACTTATTATTATAATAAATAATAACAATAGATGAGATATGGATACATCACTATACGTCAGAAACCAAAGGCCAATTGACACAATGATTTCCCGACAAACGTGTCCCAAAAAAGACGACGACAATTCCATCAGCCGGAAAAGTAATGTCGACGATATTTTGAGACTCGCAAGATATAATCTTAATTGGTTATTTGCAGAAGTGAAACACAGTCACGGGCCAGTACTATGCTAATTTATTGGATGGATTCGTCGCTGAACTAAACAGAAAAAGGCTCCGCCCAAGGAAGACAAAAATTCTCTACTATCATGATAATGTCATGGCCCACTCATCGGCAATTGCAATTGCAACAAAACTTTTATTATTTAAGGTAGGAATCGGTGTCCCATCTATCATATTCGCCAGATTTGGCTGATGGTGACTTTTTTTCGAAGTTACAAAAATGGCTTGGTGGAAAGCGGTTTTGTCAAATGAAGAGGACAGTGCCGAAACAGACGCCTATTTTTTTGCAGAGTTCGACAAATTTTATTATTTGGATGGCCTAAAAAATTAGAACATCCCTGGACTAGGTGTATAAATGTGCAAGAAGATGATGTCGAGAAACAAATTTACTAAATGCAAAACAATTGCACGGTATTCCTTTGCATAGGTATATATTGTACCACCCTCCTATACTAGATAGTTACAGTTAAGTTTGACATAGAACGCTAATAATTTTGAACACCTTTTAACTTCGACGAAGATAATAAGCACAGATTAAATGACGAAAGGATCGGCTACATAAAAATTCAAGCACTTAGGGGCAATCGTTGCTCGAATTACATACAATACACGCAACGTTTATAAATCAGTTGATGCAAGCTATACGTACTTCTCAATATATATGAAATTAATGATTCTACCCCCTATATAATTACCAGCACTTAACACACGATAACAAATCCTTCTCGATGCCACTACAACGCCAGAAATTATGGTACACCGAAATTAATGAAGGTATTGTTATGTTACGCCTAATTGCTTATGCGAGTGTTCCTCTATATGACAAATAAATACATTGTCGTGAGGTCGGGACAACATTGACTGTGCAACATGTATACACCAGATTTGCGCTTGATTAATCGTGATACGGAATGTGATTTATACAGAGTCCAAAAGCTTAAAATATTAATAGCTAACAGAGGGCTTTTGCCAGTAGATATTTTAATAATAATTAATCAATATTCGACGTATGGGCAGGATAATCGTTCCTGATAAAAAATTCATATACCAACATGGCAAATTAATTTTCATAAATAGATATTAATTAATTAATATGGAATGAGTTTTTCACATTAGATTATACAGTTACTGTGTAAATTAAATATTTATGTAACAATGCACAAACGAATTTTATGTAACGACTGGAATAATACGTGTTACATCAGTTAGTCTTAATTCGAACAAATAAAAACCACACCAAAAATAATAAAATTGTTACGCGTCAACAGCCAAACACGCACTGGTGGATTTTGTCGTGGTTACAGGTGCGACAATGTGATTAATTATCTGCTGATGATGACAACTTAGTTGTCGAAATACATATACAGAATACTGTGGAAAGTAGTTTTACTTGTCTTTTTTTGATTAATTTAATCAACCACAGTTTTCATTAAAATTTACCAGAATAGAATATCTTAGAAATACGCACTTTAACGACCAATGACGTCTGTGCACTTTTCAAGTTATAAAAATACGTCAAAGTTCTCCGACATATCTATTATACATACACCCACATCAATAATGTTTGGTATCGAAATCGTTTCCCAACATTGACGTATTTATTCATTTCATCAAAGCCTGAAAACAGGCGCTTCGACAACACGTGACTCAGTTAAATGTCCCGTCGTGTTTATTGATGAAAACGTCGATATCTCATTTAATCGAATCCTAAGTGACAAACGTAATTAATCCATTTTGTTAGGCGTCCTTTAAAATCTTATTACATTGGGCATTTCTTATCTGACACCGCAGAGTCCATTCAGGAGATATGAACGCGTCGGATTTTAATTATTTCCTTGTTCTTTAAATACGTAAATTTACCGGGTTTTTAAATAAATTGTGTGTTTGCCTTTATTTGTATGAAAACTGATTTCCCTGAGGTAATGGTCGCGCTAATTAAATGGTAATTAATGCATGCCAAAAACAAGAACGTTAATTTATAGGGTCGTTAATGGGGGTTTTTTTGTTCAGCTTGAATTTTCATTTTGGACGAAATATAGTTTTATAATGACCATGTAAAGAGGACGTTTTATACATTTAATAAGTAATCTGAACATAAGTAATTACATTATATATGCATGGTAATTGAACTTATTTAGACATGAGAACCTAGTCAGGCTTTCTATCTTTGTCGTATCGTTTATTTGCCAATCTTAGTGAGGCCTTTGACAATCTGAATCACAATATACGTTTATCTAAATAGTAAACTGGAAGCATATAGCAAATAAACATTGAATACTGTCATCACTCATGTATGTATTGGGTTGGCAACTAAGTACTTTCGGTTTTGTAGTATAAAATAAAACACTTTTTTTTTAAACAAAGAATAGTTTTTAATCAATTATATATTTTCCATTTTGCTCAATGACCTTTTGCCATCTTTCTTTCAACTGCATGATTCCGCGCTCATAAAATTTCTGGTCCTTATCAGCAAAAAACTGAACCAGGTGCGAGTGAAGGTCATCGTCATTTGTGAAAGTTTTACCATTCAAAGAATTCTGCAAACTTCGAAATTGTAATCAGATGGTGCTAGATCAGGGCTGTATGGGGGATGTGGCATCACTTCCCAGCCAAGCTGCAATAGTTTCCCACGAGTTGCCAAAGATGTGTGAGGCCTTGCATTATCTTGGTGGAAAACTACACCTTTCCGATTTGACAATTCTGGCCGTTTTTCTTTGATTGCTTCATACAGTTTTATTAATTGTTGATAGTAAACATCAGAATTGATCGTTTGGTTCCTTGGAAGCAGCTCAAAAAACACAACACCTTTGTAATCCCACCAAACTGACAGCATGATCTTTTTTGGATGCAATTCAGCTTTCGATGTGGTTTGAGCTGGTTTATCGTGTTTGCTCCATGATTGTTTTCGAACTATGTTACTGTACAGGACCCATTTTTCATCACCAGTGATGATTCCTTTTAAGAAAGGGTCGGTTTCATTTCATCTAAGGTGCATATCGCAAAAGTTGATTCTTTGTGTTAAATGAATTTCTTTCAATTCGTGAGGTACCCAAATATCAAGCTTCTTAACTAGACCAAGACATTTTAAATGTTTTTCAATTGTTGTGTGCGATCATGTAGCCTCTCCGCAACCTCTCGAACAGTTATATAACGATCCTCTTCAATTATGACTTTGATTTGGTCATCATCAACTTCAGTAGGCCAATAAGAACGTTGCTCATCTTTGAGGGAAAAATCTCCAGAACGGAATTTTTTATACCAATTCTGACACGTGCGCTCTGTTAAGCAATTAGCACCATAAACTTCACATATCTTTTTGTGAGCCGCAGCAGCTTTTTTCCTTTACGGAAATAAAATAGTAAAATATGTCGAGAATGTTCGTTTCTGCACTCCATTTAAAATTAACCCACAACTAATAGCTTTAATAAAAATCACGCACTACTTGCTTCTGAAGTTACGTCAATGTGACTAGTATCACGTGACAAACGGTAAAGTACAGCACTAACATACGTTATACAAAAAATAAAGCAATGCTCTCTATCAGTAAAAACCGAAAGTACTTAGTTGCCAACCCAATAATTCTTTTAATTTCAAATTTATCCTTCCATCATCCATTTTTGTTTACTTCAGATATTTTTCTTGTAACTTTACATTCCCAAGCATTGACTATTTGCTGTTTCTCAATGCGTAGAAAGCAGGCTTCACAGACGAACGCATTACATGGCGTATGAATGATTTGTAAATTTTCATTATTTACTTTTTTTCCTATTTCATTTCTAGCTTTCTATCAATAGCGAATACCAGGTATGTTTAGATTTTTGTTTCTTTGAAAATTTACTCGTTTCCATACTTGACTCCCTCTTTCGTTTGTATGTCTCACTAAAGTTCTGGACTGACCGTAACATGCATTTAATTTCCTTGCAGTAACGAACATTAAAAAAAATACTTACCAAAAGTATATATTTTCAAAACAGAATCGTATTTAAATTATTCCCCATTTCAAAATATAATGCAAAACTTATATTATAACGAAAATAATGAAATAAAAAAATTTAATCATATCTGCATCAAATATTATCTTGTCACAAGTAGATGACAACATCAATATGTTTTCTCGTAAATTGACACATTTCTTTATTGAGAATAACGAGTATTTTTCCATATGTGAATCTTAGGAAAGGGTAGACATAAAGAGAAAATGTCAAAAAAAGATTTTCAATCTTCTTAAAGACGGACAACAGCGAGCGGTAAAAACAGCAATCGCTGACTCTTCAATTTGTGGAAAATAGAATTGAGTGTAAAATTTAATTTATATCTTTCTTATATATTTGAAAGTCAAAATACTTGAAATATATTTTCAGAAAAGTCGTATGTAGACATATACTGTGCTAGATTATCTGCAATAATAATCAGAAAATGAAAAGCGAATCAAAAATACAATACATGATGTACTATTAAAAATATAACATTTGAATTATAATACAAAGCATGTATACACATACATACATACATATTGGGTCTGGGAAAAAGTTCGTGGCGTTTTTTCAGTAAAATTCAACTGGTCCCCGCATGGCGCGTGGACGAATTCATTTAAACCGAATATGCTCCATTATTATCGACAATGTTTCGCCATTTTTTTGGTAGATCCATGATCCCATCGGTGAAAAACTTCTGTGGTTTCTGGTCGAAAAACTGAATCAAGTAGTTTTCACAGGCTTCTTTTGAAACCAACTTAATTCCATTGAGAGAGTTCTGCAGAGATCGAAACAGATGATAGTCAGAGGGTGCTATATCCGGACTGTAAGGTGGGTGCATCAAAACTTCCCAACCAAACTCTCTCAATTTTTGACGAGTCATCAAAGAAGTGTGTGGTCGGGCGTTGTCATGATGGAAGACAACACCTTTCCTATTAATCAATTCGGGCCGTTTTCTTTCAATCGCCTGGCGTAATCTCTCTAGTTGTGCACAGTAGAGTTGAGAATCAATCGTCTGACCAGTTGGAAGTAGCTCGTAGTGGACGATTCCCCTCCAGTCCCACCATACACACAGCATCACTTTTTTTGGCGTCAATGTTGGCTTAGCGAACGCTTGTGACGGCTCACCATCCTTTATCCACGATCTTTTACGCTTCCGATTATCGTACGTAATCCATTTTTCATCTCCGGTTATTAAACGTTTCAGAAACGGCTCGATTTCATTCCGTTTCAGCAGCGCATCGCAGATGTTAATTCGGTCCATCATGTTTTTCACGCTCAACTCATGAGGAACCCATACGTCAAGCTTTTTTTTTGTAACCAGCTTTGTGTAAATGGTTCAAAACAGTTTTGTGGTCAATGCCTAGCTCCATGCCAATATCGACACTGCTGATATGCTTATCTTGTTGGACTTTTTCAAGAATTTCATCAGATTTTTCAGTGATTGGACGACCGGAGCGTGACTCATCTTTCACATTGAAATTTCCAGAACGAAAGCAAGCGAACCATTTCCGCGCAACAGATTTCGATAAAGTACCTTCACCGTACACAGCACAAATTTTATCACAAGCCTGCGCAGCGTTCTTCCCCTTATCATAATAATATTGCAGAATATAGCGAAATTTCTCATTATTCTTCTCCATTTTCAAGTGCGAATAACTTTCCAACCACTGCACCGATTACAATGTTTCTACGCTTAAACTAACGTTCGGAAGGTCATCTAAAAAACGAGCCGTCGGTGGTGTCGCTGTGACTTGTTGTTCTTTAGTTATCGGCAACCAATGCCATCTATCGGGAAAAACGCCACGAACTTTTTCCCAGACCCAATATATATATATATATATACACGGTGGCCTAAAACTCACGAATAATCGTCAGGCAAGACGGTTTTATGAGTAGTTCTGTCGACAGTCCTAATACACAAATGTTATATTGTCAGTCGTTAACGCACACAAGACTATTAACGTTGAAAATGTGCGATAAAAAGTATTTCGACTTTTTTAAAATTTTCTGTAGAAAACCAAACAATCCATTCATTTGATTTGGCTCTCTTAGACTTCCACCTATTCCTGACACTAAAAACTTTCCCAGGTGGATAAAAATTTGAGTGCAATGAAGAAGCTATTCAAACAGTTATCCAGTATTTTAAAGCTTTGAAGAAAACCACATCGAGGAATGAATCGGAAACCTGCAGAAACGTCGCACTAAATTTGTTGAATTGCGAGCGGATTATGTCGAAAACTGAAATGAAATATAAACCCACCGTCGTATACAAAATAATTTCGAATTACATATTCATTTTAAAATTCAACGTTTTTTAGCGCCCAATTTGACGTGCTTATTTTGTCTTTATTCCAGATAAATTCCATCTTCGTTTGTGTGTGCTTCGTTCTTTCTGGCGATCGCATTACGCAAACATGGACGATGTAGATGAGGACCTCACCGCGTACTTAACTGTTTACGCAACTAAAAGCGCGCTGACGCCCCCTCTCGCTTTTCCTTCCTTTTTTCTCATCATTTCAGTAAAAGTCCATTATTATTAAACGTCCGACGACAAAGAAAATCAGATTTTAGAATTAATTGTGACATTCGTACACTCGTAGATTATGTTTATAAAATAAGATTACTTTTGTACTGTCGGAAAAGAGAGATAGTAACTTTGAAATTAATGGAAAATTTTAATTAGGTTGCTGTATGTACGTGCGGGTCCTAAATCAAGATACAAAGTCGAAATTTTACAGACTAATTATTAATAAATTAAGTAATCTTTTATAAAGCAGCTTTTATTTTTAACTACTGTTGATTAAACAAATCATCGTAAGTGAGTTGTGTTGTGCAAGGTTTATCACTTATCTTTATTAATTGTGGTATCACCAATTTTTTCATTCATCCCTATCACGGCTACAACGTGCAGTAATTTTATTGTTTCACCACAAGAAAGTATCATATATGTATACTGAAACAGCATAATCAAATAACCAGTCTTTGAATGTAATGTAACGTTAAGCCAAATTAACTAAATATACGAGGGAGCGTTTTTATATTCGCGGAATGAGCGGGTTGTAGAGGGGTGAGTAGGCGCATTGGGGGCGTAGCCTGTGCAGCGACTCATGATTAGTATAAATACGAAGTTTCATTGTTATTAGACAGTTAGTCTTTGAGCTATCGTCAACCAAGTAACATAATCAGGAGTGAAAAGTGAAATATGGAAAAAATCGAATATCGTGCCGTTATAAAGTTCCTTACCAGGCAAGGAAAATCAGTCGCGACCATAATGAATGAGATGTCATCGGTTTACGGCGACTCTTGTCCAGGACAAACCATGTTGTACAAATGGCATAGTTTATTTAAACAAGGAAGGGAATCCCTTGAAGACGACCCGTGGCCGGGCAGGAGCATTGAGGTGACCACGCCAGCACTTATCCAAAAAGTTGAACAAATTGTACTCGAAGATGCTCGACTAAAGAAGAAACAACTCGCAGAAATGGTTGGAGTATCCGATACAACAATTTTTAAAATCCTACACGATCATCTCAGCATGTCTAAGCTCAGCGCAAGATGGGTGCCGAGAATGCTCACGCCGCCGCAAAAACAACAGCGCGTAGAGTGTTCGCGTGCATTTTTGGACCTCCGTAATGAAGACAAGGATGGTGTATTGAGTGGAATTGTTACTGGAGACGAAACTTGGGTTCATCATTATGAACCTGAGTCCAAACAAGACTCCATGCAGTGGCATAAAAAGGGCACAGTACCTCCCAAGAAATTTAAAGTGTCACGATCAGCTGGGAAACTCATGGCAACGGTATTTTGGGACTCGGAAGGAATATTGTTGATTGATTATAAAGATAAAGGTGTTTCTATAACCGGAGAATATTACGCTTCAATATTAGAGCGACTAAAAGAAGCCATTAAAGAGAAAAGACGGGGAAAATTGACAAAAGGTGTTCTGCTTTTGCACGACAACGCGCCCGTCCACAAGAGTCGCGTTGCGTTAGCTGCCCTGCATAAGGTGGGCTTCGAAATTGTGAATCACCCACCCTACAGCCCAGACCTGGCCCCGAGTGATTATTACCTGTTTCCGAAAATGAAAAAAGAGCTGCGGGGTAAAAAATTTACTGCCGATGATGAAGTCAAGGAGGCAGTTTCGGCGTATTTTGCAGATAAAGAGAAATCATTTTTTTATGAGGGTATAAATAAATTAATTGAAAGATGTGAAAAATGTATCCGTCTTGCAGGTGAATATATTGAAAAAGAAAAATAATTTGTTTTTTTTATTTCCACCCCTTGTCCCCCATTCCGCGAATATAAAAACGCTCCCTCGTATATACAATCACTTATTACGATCATGGACATCGTCGACCTACTCAGAGAACTTATGAACTATTAGATATTATATACAAAAACGCATCAAATTAATTTTAAAAATTACAACGATTGTAATCTAAAATAAAATAAATATTGATTTTTTTATTTTTTTTTTAAATAAAATAACAAATAGCGTTCAATACAACAGTTATTTAATGTACATACGGCTATCATTCACCTAAGAGCGCAAGTCAACGACTTAACGTTTAATTAAACATTCGAAATCAATTTTTATACGGACGTGATACTCTATAACCCTAGAACATCACAAGTTTCATGGCAATCGTCGATCTACTCAGTTTACTGCTACGATTCGTATGTCTCTAAACAAAATTGTTGAATTAACTTTGGTAACTGTTATTAACGGCCCAAACACATTTAATAGTCAGATCACTATTAAATATGCCTATATATCTTACGCCCCATATGTCGGCGCTATTTGTACGCAACAGAGCAACAAGAGCTTGACGCATTCTATTTCTCTTTGAACATGTCATCGTTTCAATACTTTGTTTCCCATTTTAAAAACTTCTCAAAATGAATTATGTAATTTTTTCAATTTATTTTGCCACATTTGGAATTAAATTTTGCATTTCATTTTTACTTTTTATTATATTTAAATGAAACCCTTAATTTGCTTATGTCATCTATCGGACATTTTTCGTATTACGTTTGGTATAATATTTCTAAAGAAACCCCTTTAATGATTCTTGTAATATAATATATAAGAGTCCTTTAACATCTATTATTGTTGACATTTTATGTACAAACGACTTAATTACTTACAAAATTACATTATGGCCTAGGGACTGAAAAGATGTTTATCTCCATTTATCGTTGTACAATATTAATTTTTGTTTAAGGTATGGTAATCACTTTCTTTTACTGCTCGTAATTGAGTTTACTTCAAACATTTGATGAAATTAGTTTGTGGGGAAACGATTAATTAAAAAAAATTTAACAATTTGTGCATTTATTAGAACAAGTCATTAGTATGAACGTTTTATATGATTACTGTCAGAATCTTAAACATTATGTCCAGCGATGTTGTACATCTCTATTACTCCTATCCATTTTTGTGGTATTTGGTCTTTATTCCATATCTGAGCACCTCATTTATTACACGAACATGAACTAAATAAAAGGAATGCAAAGATCGAATTTGTAAGTATTTGCCGTGAGGTTATGTCACGTTTTGAAAATACAAAATACTTGCCAAACTATTAACAAGTAAACAATGTACATATTAGAAACACGAATGATACCTCTTTGGACCTTTGATCTTAGATAACCTAATTCCGTACGAAGGAAGCCCTAGAGTTTAAATTTAGGAATTCAAAACCAGGTTATGTGTACAATAATTACATTCTAATATACCTACCAGTTCTCGTGCCTTCCCCTGACTAACTTGAAGCATCCACGTAATTAGGCATTAAGTGAAAGGCCTTCGCTCCGAAATTATTATCGTTGACCCGTAGCCTGGAGTAAAATTCATACCGAGGGGGGGTCAGGTAGGGCCGACATCATAAATTGCGATAACGAAATTTTAATAAGGGACGGATCTTCCATTTCTGTCCTGCCTCTACAATAAACGGTAAGTTTCACGTCAGACAAATGTTAGGGAGTATCGAATTGCTTTCTAACTCATAAAGAGTTTTCTAGTACGATTCCGCCCGCTCAATTTCGACGACTTTACCGTCGCCGCACATCGTATGAGCGGATGCCGAAGGTAAAACCGAAAATTAAGTTTAAAACGTTACTTTCGGGTAAATCCGTACGGATCTTGGCGTTGGGAAAAAGTTCGGAAATTTAATCCTGAATTCTTGCTAACTTTTAATGTCCAGAAGGAAAGTTCAGGCAAACACCCCTGTGGAGAGAAGAAGGTCTTTTCTATACGAGAATTCGACCATAAGAGATTACCGGAGAAATAAAATCAATAAGTAATGAACTTCTCTCTTCAAACTCCATTGAATTGGATTTGACAATCTAAGTATAAAAATAAAACGGGTGATAGCTATTTTAATTAGATGTCGTATATGGCGAAACTTTATTCAAATAAATTTACTTCTGAGAGTTATGTATATGTCTTAAACACAATTGACTAGCAGTTCTCTTCTTATATTTTAGAATATGTTTCGATTTTAGGTAATGCGAAGGTAGACTAGAAATTTATGAGCAATCGATGGAGGTTGAGTCGGACTCCAACTCAGGTGTGATTTGGTCGTTTATTTTGTTTTTTAGAAACAGAAACATATCACTGGTTGGTATCTGCACACTTTCCAAGTTTCAAAACAAGCTAAAAATAATTCACTTCTTTGTTCTAATAATAAGCGCCTTACGGTCGGAGTAAACGCAAATTTTTAAAAAGTTTTGCAAGATCGCCAAATTAAAAAACAAATAAGATTTTTTTCTTAGTGTTCTCTTTGATACGAAACGACTAATCAAATCAACGTAGTGTTGCATAATTTTATTTGAGAAGCATGGTTCTCCCCGGAAAATTTCGAAAAATTCGAAATATTTTTGTCGTATTTTTCAACATTGATGGTCTCGTGTGTCTTAAAGACTGACAATACAACATTTCTGTATTAGGATTGTCGACTCAGAATAAATCATAGAATCGTCTTACCTTAATATTATCCGAGAATTTCTGACGATATAGGTCCTAAAACTAAACTATGTGGTACACCTCTTTTTATTTATTTCTCATTATTTAGGTAATTTGAATAAATATAGTTTTATTATAACAGCCTTTAGAATAACTTTGGGACCTTTATTTCATATAATTTCAAGGAGGCCTTGAAAATTTAGCATCTTAGTATCTTTTGAGAACAACTAGGGAAGATACATAAGAATGTACTTGTACGCTCTTTATTTTGTCTGCAATAATAGTTGTGAGTCCTCGCGGTACCGCCGAACCAAATGTGATTTCCGCCAGTGATATTTTACAACGGAATTTAAATGTTCAAGGAGTTTATTTCCCATTAAGTTCTCTCTCATTTTTTCTCCCTTTGGAACGTTAAACTCCGACTGGTATCAGTTTTTACAGACCACAAATTTGAAATATTGACCTCATTTCATTACGTCGAAAAGGAAAGAAAGGAAAGCGAGCAATAAAGCATCCGAGAATTTCCTAGCTTGCCACGGAAAAACAAAAAAAAAGTTCAAACCCACGTACGTTCACCGATCGTTGTTTCACAGAATTATTGCTTAGTTCTGTATATGAATTTAGCCCTGTAGTAAATAAAAGTGTGCGGTAACCTTCTTTTGCCGTTATAGCCGTACTTCCGTGAAGTAATTCGTTGCAGATGTTCGCCTTTCGATTAGAGGAAGAAAGTTGTATAGTTTGTCGACAGAATGTCACTAGATGTCACTGACAAGTGTTGGTCTATGTGGAGGTGTTATGGACAGTCTAATTCAAATTGAGTAGGGTAATTCTATGCCTTTGTTTAGATAAAAATCTAATTACAGTAAATAACGAAACCAATTCAGAAATTGTAGGTACGCGTATTATCCAGAATACAATACTTTAATCTAGTAATAATAATAATAACCTTTATTAGCTAACAGATGAATTCATTTAAAAGATTCAAGTAATAACACAATTACATGTGGAGATGGCTAGGAAATAGGGTATTAGGTTCGATACATTGGTTAATGACGCCATAGCTAAAATGTTCATTTCGGTCACAGAAAAAGTAATTGTAGAACGCGTTGCATATATTGATACCAAAAAATCAACTGCCGACAGAAAGTACAGTGAGTCGATTTGATTGTTTATGTAAGTTTATTGAGAATTGTGGTTGAATGAGTACTCAAACAGGTAATACAAAACCCTCAAATTAGTATTTAGATCGTTGTTACATATTTCGACAACCAAGTTGTCATCTTCAGTACGAAGTAAACACAGTGTTGAACATAAGCTCACAATAAGGCTACACAGAACAAAACACGAAACTACTAGACACAAAAACTGAAATGAGTGTTTTTGTGAAAGTCTAGTAGAGTGGCCCACGGTTTGTTCTGTGTAGTTTTACTATGAGGGCATGTTCAATACTGTTTTAATTCGTACTGATGATGACAATTTAGTTGTCGAAAAACGTATTTGGAATACAAACACTAGTCTGGTAAAGGGTTTTAATATATTCTTGGCGATTTGAATGTTAATAAGTTTTCTCATATACAGAGATTTGAGAAACCATATCTTTTTTGACGTGTATATACGCAAAAATTTGTATTTATCAAAAGTTTTCATACTGTCAGGTAAAAAGAAAAGAAAGGATAAAGGATCTGTTGTAAGTGCGAATTATTATAGCGTCACATTTTGTATAGTGTTATTTTCTGAAATGTATAATAGTGTTGAAGCAGCAATATTTATCATTGTTTTTGGTTTTGATTTTGTGTTACAACAACGATAATGCTGCAAATTAATAAAACGTCAATTCATTTTAATAAAGTGCTGAAAATATTGGACTTCGATATAAACTTGATCCAAGCGACTAACAAACCTCCTTAGCTAACATCCCGTTGTTTATATGTACATAAGTCCCATGACATAGCAAACATGACTCAATACGTATGTATATGTACACATAAAGTTTGGCTATTCTTAATAAATACAAAATTCTCCTGCTATTTTAAATAAAGCAAACTCAATTAAAAGTTAAATTCAATTTTCTGACTTTTTATCTGGTCACTTTTCAATGATTATTATTGTGTTATATTCGGCAATCAATAATGGGACAGATATTGCAGATAATGTTTCACTCTTGTTTGCTCTCGCCTATCTAGGTCATCCCTTGTTAAATATGTATATCCTGTTTGCGTTATACAGTCGATTTCTCCACAGCAAAAGGGAAAAACGTGAAACACAATTTCATTTTTAAAATTCAAACTAACAACCCTTTAACAAGCCATGTTTGCTGTGATGAAAATCGTTCAACTTCCCTTTTATATGGGAGGGATGTTCTCGTAGAGCAGCCCCCAAATTTTGTTTTTCAATATACAGTCTGTATAGTAATTAAAAAACGGCGATAAGGGCGATATTTCTTTACGTTAACTTAAAATAAACAATTTTTGATATGAAGATGTACATACATTAAAAAAAAAGCACCTTTACTGAAAGGGACTCCAATCGCTGTTGTTATAAATAATATTCTGGTATCATTTACTCATGCTATTTACTAAATTTTTCAGCGAAATTTGCACATGAAGATCAGCATAACAGTATGTAATACGTATGGGTAAATGATTTTCAATGGATACAAAAAAATTTAGGGCTTCGTAAGTTTTAACAAATTCATCCACATTTACAAACATTTCTAAGTTATCTTGCTCTATATTTCTTCTCCACAATTCCAATTTTCTACAAAAAGCATTACATTTTATCACTGATATCCGAGATAAGTACTTTTGATTCTTAGAATTGTAGATCAAGGTACTTGATTTCTTATGAAGATGTCGACGAAGTAAACCCAAGTAAAAATGAATCAGTATAAATCTACTGTTACTCGAATACTAACAAATGCAGTCAGCATGTAAATCGCAATACACAATCGAGGATCGTTTCGCCTGAGACTGGCTTGTGTTGATGAGAATTATGATTGAAAATTGGGTTGCAAATATTAAAAGGTTGAGAATCGGTGGTATAGAGAATTTTATGAATGACATAGACATCAGCACAACATTTGTATATTTTATCAAGGGTGTGATTAATTTGAAACCCATTATAATATTTTTCTATGAACTTAAATTAAGCTTAAACGTAAGTCTCTTAAAGCTATGGAATAACGGTTCGTTGAAAGTTCAAATGTACACTTATGTATACGTGACCTTTGTGTGTATAAACATTCTTAATTTTAATTTTACGATGATTTGTTTTCATTACAAGATGCTTTTCATTAATTGAACAGATTCATATCTATTTTCTTTGCATTTTAATTTAAAGGACGTACTGTTCATTGTAAAATATTTCATTTAAAATCCAAAAGATTGATACCGATTTCAAAGGTAAACACAGAACACAAAACGAAGTGTGGTTAAAAAAGATCGATAAAAGGATAAATTACCTATGACTTTCCTTAACGTACAATTTTAAGCTCGACAACTATATATTAAGACACGACGAAATTCGCTGTCTCTATTGTCAACTTCTTCACGACCTACGAACTGATTTATTTCATCGTCGTTCTTCTCTATTAATGTTGAAGCTTCACTAGTAGGTGATCTTCCTGCTTCATTGATCACGATTAACATTCTTACTAAATTCTTCGGAGTGTTATTGAGTTTATAGGTTAAGGTTCTATTGCTTTTTCATTTCGACACCACAAAAATTTTAATTTATAACCTCAACTAATGTAATTAATACTGATATATATTTCAGGGATTTCTTGTATCGAGTCCGCTTATTCATTTGTTCCTCAACACAAATTCTTCTCGAGATGTAAAAATTTTAGACATTCTCTTTAAGTAAAAAGGAAGAAAGGGATTGTCTTTTGAAAATGTTCCTGCTGGTTTTCCATTAATTAAAAACCAGCAGGAAAATCTCCAGTAAATAATAGATAAGACCACCGGTTGATGTCTCTTAATTCGCGAAACCTTTCTAAAGTAACACGCCACGTCAGGACTTAAGTTATTCACATGATGACAATCAAGTTTCCATTACGTCCGCTACATTGCACTTTATGCCCGCTTCTTACATAAACATAAGCCAGACGGTGCGCGGCGGCGGACGCCTCGAATTCATCCTTCTTCGTACATGGAATATTTGCTTTCCAACAGTGTTCAGTCGAAGTTAATTTACATAAATGCTTCATTATAAATTTGTACGTGCGAAAGCGTTTTACATACACTTAATGCATAAAAGATGTTCTAATGTTACGACGATCCTTCCAGGGTATTTCGATTTTCGTTTAGGGAATACAAAAAAAAAACGGTAAATTGGAAATTGCTTGAAAATAGGTCACGCAATTTACATAACTGATTATCCATTAGCAATCTTGTCATTAATCATTTGTTCTGTTGAAACACTGGCTTTAAAGGTAAATAAATTAGTTGGGCAAAAAGTAGGTTTTACATATGACAATTTCTTCAGTTTTGTCTTTATAGTATTGAGGAATAGTATTTATAAGTTACAATAATAACATACAAATTAAAGAAAATCAACAAAAAATCCTTCGATGAACAAAAACAGTACTGAGTTTAATATGAACGCCGAGTAAAGATGGCATTTGATAGTGGCTGTCGACATTCGCCTTAAACAAGAAGGAAAATCGTAGAAAACCTCACACGACAGCCCCCAGATTCGTATCAGCGATCTCGACATGTGTCAGTAACTTATCATTTATCTATCAGAGTATTTAGCAATAAATGAAATATCTACCTGACTTTTTGAAAGCCATTCCAAGATACCTATTGTAATAGATATTTTTTCATTAATACTTTTACATCTTGTTTGCAAAGTAGAACACAGATATCGTGATAAGTTTAAGATCATTTTTAGTTCGGTGCAAACTACAGTTAATACCATTGCTGATGGAACACATCATTCAACTATCCGGAAGCGGTGACAGGAATAAATACGTTGAACCTAATTTTCCATACCTTTTTCACATAAACTGGGTCGAGTGTCAGCAATTCCACCTTCAATGTTGAACTACAAGTCCTATAATGTTGCTCATTTGTTGAAATAAATTAGTGACTTAACATAATCTCACAGAAAGAAGTCTAGGAATGTTAAATCGCATGAGTATGTAGGATAATTAACTGGTACATTTCTAGAAATAATAGATTCACCCATTCATGTGTACTTAAAATTAAAAATTAACTTAATTTTTTGGCTCTGTGGGACTGAAATAGTTTTATTTTGATAATTACCGTTTTGATTAACTTTCTTTACTGCATTCGATTTACTCTAATGTTACATTACATTACCACGCCCACGTGTCGAGTGCTTGAGTAATTTTTGATACATCTATAAAACGACATATTTTTCTGCTTTGGAATTTGAATATAAAAGAGCTTCAGTAGTATTAACTTGTATTAATTTGTTTGTGTCTAGAGATATATCGGTACTTATAACTTGTGTCTCTTTATCATATTACATCCCACATCAACCAAATTTTATTACGGCCTTATGTCATACTTAAAGTGAAAAATGTTTGTGTACTATTTAAAATGCAATTATTCCATATAATACGTGTTGTCTCTTGCATTTGGTTGTTATATATTTTTTTATTTTTCACCAAACTTAAAGTTAATTACACTACAGGCCTTAAGTGAGGGATCACTTATCATAAATAACAAAACACTAGTATTTTCGACGCATCCCTTAGACTTTTACCTGTTTTGGTGAGAATAATTGAAATAACAGTTGTAAATGTAATTCTGAAAAGGATTATTCGGATTATTATTATAAATTAGATAAATATATTTGTTTCTGAAAAATATTGTAAATCCTTTTAATAGTTTTATGGCGTCTATTTAATAGAAGTATTTTATATATCCCAATAAATTTAATAGGGTTTACAACGCAATATTATTATAATGGTATTAGGAATTCATAGTAAACTATTTAGCAATTTAAAAATTAGTTTTCGTGCAGCATTTGTCCGAGTAAGTTGCAATACGAGTATTTGAGAACAGACGTAAAAGTAACTTATAAAAATGCCGAAAAGAAAGGAACTTAGCGCAGAAACTCGTAGTTCTATAATAACGCTACATGGTGAAAAATTTTCACTGCGGCAAATAGCCCAAAAGTTAAATTTATCTTATCACACGGTGCAAGGAACAGTGAAACGATATTCACAAAGTGGATCATTACAACCAATAAAACGTTGCGAAAGGCCAAGGGTAATTACCAGACAAGAGGATTTGCGCCTAAAAATACTATCAAAATGAAATAGGCGCCTCACAGCTCCTCAGCTTCGAGCAGAGCTGAATGAAGGCCGTCGAAAGCCGGTGTCACTGACTGCTGTAAAACGACGTTAGACAAAGGCGGGACTACATGGGCGTATTGCAGCTCGAAAACCATTATTGAATCCACGAAATCGTAAAAACGGTTACAATGGGCCCAGGACCATCAACACTGGGACATGAAAATGTGGAAGCAAGTGTTATGGACAGATGAGTCAAAGTTCCAAGTGTTTGGTAGTAATCGACGAGTTTTCGTTCGAAGATAAGCGGGTGAAAAGATGTTACCCGAATGTGTAGTGCCAACTGTTAAACACGGGGGAGGTTCTGTGCTTGTTTGGGGATCCTTTTTCTTTGATGGTGTCGGAGATTTGTACCGCATTGAAGGCATTTTAAAAAAAGAGGGGTACCTGAAGATTTAGGAGGAATATGCAAATCCGTCTGGATTAAGTTTAATTGGTGAAGGTTTTCACCTACAAGATAATGATCCCAAACACACTTCCCAACTTTGTAAAAACTATGTGAATCAAAAAGAGGAGGAAGGGGTGCTGATAAATATGATTTGGCCACCACAATCACCCGATGTCAACCCTATCGAATTACTGTGGGATGAATTAGATAGAAACGTGAGAGAAAGCTGTCCACAATCGCAGAAACAGCTTTGGGAGCAACTTACAAGAGTGTGGAATAATTTACCAATGGATACGCTCCAGAAACTTGTATCGCGGTTGCCTAATATTTGTAAAGAAATCATTAAGCGCAAAGGTGGATACTTCGACGAAAGTCGAATATGATAAGAAATTCTACAGAATATGTTGAAATTATTTTATTTTACAAGGAAAACTGTTCATTTGTCTTGTAGATATAGTTTTGTAGAAATATACGTTTTGTTTCACTAAGCGTGCATGTTTTTTTTTAAATTTCATCTACTGATCCCTCGCTTATGGCCTGTAGTGTATATGGTCTCTAAACTGAACCTTTCATTGTGTTTTATTGGAATAACTCTTTTTTCCTTTCTTAAATGAAGTAAATCTGCTTGGTATAAGCAACGATAAATTCTGGGAGAAAACCATGGGGTTTGGGATCGTTATAACACTACTGAATGTTTAAAATCCTTTCAATAAATTACCATTCAACTTTACTTTTATCTAAACTTTTGTTAAACGATCACTTCCTACCACGAGTCTAGCCGATTTACTGCCGCCCTTAGCTGCTGACCATCAAAATACTGCCTGCATAGGGGTTAAAAATAACTTTCTTCTTAGAAATTTAAAGTAGAACCTGTTTTATATAAAAGTCTTAAAAATGGCTTTTATTGTACACATGCACTAAAAAAAATATTTATTATTTTATTATATTATTATGGCAAAGTACATATTAAGGCAATTACAAAAAAGGTATAAAAGAAGTAGTTGTTTAGTCTAAGCGTTGATATGTTCTTTGTACTTTCCAGGAGGTCATATAGTAGTAGAATCTGTAACACATGGATCAATAAGTCCCGAGACTAACAATGAAAACAACATTTTTTTTGCAAAATTTTTTTTTATTCATCAACATAATCACCTTTTAGGGTGATACAATGGTTCCAACGCTTTTCCAATTTTTCAATACCATGTTTATAAAAAAATTTATCTTTCGCTTCAAAATAAGCTTCAGTTTCAGCGATGACCTCCTCATTTGAGCCAAATCTTTTTCCCTGGAGCATTTTTTTAAGGTCAGCAAAGAGCCAGTAGTCACTGGGGGCTAAATCTGGCGAATATGGGGGGTGGGGAAGCAGATCAAAACCCAATTCGTTCAATTTTGCCATTGTTTTCATCGACTTGTGGCAGGGTGCATTGTCTTGGTGAAAAAGGATTTTTTTTCTCTGCATGTGCGGTCGTTTTTTTGCGATTTCCTCCTTCAAAAGCACCAGTAAGTCAATATAATAATCACTGTTGATCGATTTACCTTTTTCGAGGTAGTCAATGAAAATCACGCCATGTGTATCCCAAAAAACTGACGCCAGGACTTTGCCAGCTGACTGCTGCGTTTTCGGACGTTTCGGACGGCTTTCGCCAGTTGTGCGCCACTCAGATGACTGCCGCTTCGACTCTGGAGTGTAGTGATGTATCCATGTTTCGTCCATGGTCACGTAACGACGCAAGAAATCTTTTTTGTTGCGAGTAAATAGCGATAAACAGCTTTCTGAATCATCGACTCGTTGCTGTTTTTGTTCCATCGAGAGCAATCGCGGCACCCACTTGGAAAAAACCTTTTTCATGCTCAATTTTTCATGAAGGATAGTAAATACACTTCCATATGATATCTGTGTCATCTCAGCAATCTCACGGAGCTTCACTTTACGATCTTTCATTATAATTTTTGTCACTTCACTCACATTTTCCGATGTAACGGCTTCCACAGGTCTACCCGAGCGTTCCGCGTCATTTGTGTCGATACGACCACGTTTAAACTCGGCAAACCACCCACAAATCGTTGCCTTTGATGGACAAGAGTCCGGGTAACATTTTTCAATCCATTGTTTTGCTTGCGTGGTGTTTTTACCCATTAAAAAACAATGTTTTATCAGAACACGAAACTCGGTTTTTTCCATTGTTTAAACAAACTACAAAACGACTTTACTCCAACCTCGATAACTCAGCTGTTTCTGGTCCGATCGACTTAAAATTTTGACACGTTTCAAGCAAAGGTTAGTACTCTAGAAAGACGTGGTTACTGGTTTACTACGAGCGCTATCTATGGGTTAGTCTCGGGACTTATTGATCCATGTGTTATGTTTCTAACTCTTTAGGGTTACCCAGGGTACATCACGTAGAGCCGAACTAGCATTTTCAAAACAAAAAATTAAAATATTAGTTTATTTTAGCCTAGGCGTATACATATAAATTATAATTTCCTTTTCAATTCTTTTTAGTATTATATTATACATAAAGGCAATTCTCTTCATACTCTTTGTTTACGTATTTGAAAGTAGAGGTGTATGTATCGACCTTAGAAGGTACACTATTGATATTTAGCCTTGAGTGAAAGGAGTCACTATTTGTCTACAAATTATTCATACGTACATGCAAAGGCCTACGTATGTATATCAAACTTATTGTCTTTTGTGATTTTGCAAATTAGTCTAAATTTCCTATTAAAGCATTTTCAAAAATTAAAGTGGTTTATTTAAAAATGCATGTAATTCGTAAACTTGGCTTCGCAATTAAAAAAATTCTGCGATGAAGTTATTGTCTAGGAACAGCTCGTGCCGGTAAGAAAAAAATAGGCACGCAAAATATTACCAAGTCCTCGTTCCGTAAAAATCTACTTAAAAAGCAATTAAAATTTGCATTCGGTTCCACGAATTCGTCGACCTAGAGCCGAATTAAATTCCTTTTAAAATAGCTTCAATACATTCCAGGACCGCCATCTCTCACCGCAATGGTATCCAATTATTCCCGTTCGACTATATCCCTTAGTCTTGTCCGGAGGAGCTTTCGATCTGAATGAATCCCGGTTCGAGACAAATGATACTCCGACTGTTTTGCGCTCAACCCCGAAACATTACCGCCGGAGTCACCAACTTAACGCACTCAATTTGTACCTTATATAAATAAATGGAGCGGAACAGATAGGAATCAACGATTAAATAGTGCGGACCAGACGGTTGATTATTTGAATTTAGCCGTCAGTTTAAACATACATATCCACATATATGGAAACAAAGAACGTTCAAAGGAAATCATTGAATTGTTTAAGAACAGATATGATTTGATTGCGTACCCAACTTTACTTCATTTACTTCATTTCAACAATTATTTTGCTACTTCTAGCTATACTATTTGCTAAATAGTGCCTTTGGAAATAAAGGCTTTCGCGGCAATATTGAGTTTCTCAATCTGATCAACTTTCTTCGCGTGACTCTGCATGTTAGGAGGTAATTCCAAATTTTCAGGAATTTTCAGAAATTGTGTACTCTCTATGATCTTTCCTAATTAGTTTTGGAATATTTCGCACTTATTTATTTGTTATACAATGGAGAAGAGCAGATAACATGGATCTTATAACGCTCAAATATTTAACAAAGAGAAATACATACACAATAAAAGTCAATTGCACATTAGCAGCAGTAACCCACCTCAAATATCATCACTCACAATATCCCACAAGAAAAAACAAAACTTTAGTGTTCTACTGATTGCCGATCTGTGCATTCGTGTATTGTCATGAGTTTAATAGACACAATGAAGCGGTTTTCTTATGTCACCCAAGATAGTCTCGAATGAACACTACAGTCACTACAAGATGCCTTAGAAAATCACAATTGTTTAAATAAAATTTAATGAACCTAGTATTCAGGGAAATTTATTAACTTATTTAAATGCTCTACAAGTCCAGGAGAGATATATAACATTGGATATAATAAAAACAAGAACAAAACACACTTTTCAAAAAATCTACAAAATATTTAATAAAGTCTCCATTTTGTTCTATTCGTCATTTTAATTTTCCAGTCATGACTTATACACTCTTTACATTTTCTTGAGTACTTTCATTCCTTGTTCTACACCTTGTCTATTTGATCTCCTGGAGAAGATTATCTTTATCAATCGACCTCTGGTCATTCTCTTTACCTATCCTAGGCACCTTAATCTTTGAGTTTCTCCACATCTTCTTAAACTAGGTTCGTTGTACATTTATTCTATCTCTCTCTTGGTTGAATGCAATGTTGGTAATTCATTTACACTACAATATGGTATATAGATCTCAGCATCTTTCAGAAGGAATCTTTATTTTTTTATTTAGTACATACATATGTAGATTTCACTTGCATGCGTCACTGTTGGTTTCATAACAGTCCTATATATCTTAATTTTATATATATATACATATAGTTTATTATCAATGTTCCTGGCATTTCCTTTCTCGATTCTGGCTTTGGCTTTTATTTCGTACTCTTTGTATCCACTTTTACCTATTTGCACCTTTAAATATATAGACATTTTTACTATCTCGAATGTGTTTTTTTCTTCATATGTTTGCACCATAAATTGTGCTGCTTCAGCTTCCTGTCCTGTATACCCCAGTACCATATACCTATGTTGTTTTTCTACTGAATTACCCTTAACCCATATTTGTTCTCTCGTGTTCCAACTTTTTTATGATTTTTACTAATTTCCCTTTTGATTATTAAAGGAAATATTGTTTAAAAATATAATAACTAATTGTATTTCAATACTAAATATAGAGGATCACAAAACGGTAATTTATTGAAAGCCTGTCTCTTCCCTAACTAAAGTTTGATTATTTTGGGACCTTATTGCCTGTTAGAGCTCCCTTACATTTCAGCAATCGAGGAGAAATATAAAATTAATGTGCCGTTATAAATTTGATAGGACTACGTCATAAAATAATCAATTAAATTACTATTTCTAATTAGTCGTAAATTAGAGGTTTTAATGAATTTCGCAGTTCTCCGGCAATTTCATTAGATAGCATAGTATATTAATTGCGTCAAAACTGACTGACTAAAATAAAATTGCCGTAAACAATAATTCCTCTACCTTCGCAAAATTAATGTAGGTATGTAATAGAAAATTAATTTAATTTTAACTGGTTATATTGGAGTAATAAAATTGATGAAATCCGGCATGATTAAACAATAATACAGCGCCTGTCCCATGACATGATTGCCACAGTTTAAGGATATGTTACAGAAACAATTTCAAGTTGAAAATGTTTAATTAGCATTTTAGATGACCCTACTAACGCAGATATTACGTACTGCTGTTGATTTCGTCAGGATGGCTGTGATTAATCAGTTATTATTCATTGTGACAGTAAACGTCAGTTATGCTAATTTATTGTTTATTTTTTCGTGTTGCATTAAAATACTTTTAAAAGTATCTTAATTTCTTCGGACGAAGAATACGCCGATATTCACTTTGTTATGGATTGTGTAATGGAAATAGATGAGTGGCAGTTGATGAATATCGTGAGCGATTTCCCACTCGTAAAGTACCATACAGAACCTCTTTTAGTAATATCCATCGATGTCTAAGAGAAACAGGCAAGTCTCCTGCAGCTACTTCTGAACGCCCCCTGCAGAAAGAACCTGCTCAAGAGCAAGCAATACTTATATGTTTGACGCTGAACTTTCTACTAATGTTCGAAGAATACTCAGCGGACTTAACGTAGGCCGCATGAGAATATGGAAAACTTTACACAATTTCGGTTTGTACTCGTACCTGTACAAGTAAATACCTGATGACTACCTACGCATCAAGACTTGAATTAGGTGCTAGTTAGTGAGGAATCGAGGGCTTTGTCGGAAAATATTGTTTAATGATGAAGCCTATTTCACCGGATTCGAAATCAAAAACACCAGGAATTCACATTGTTGGGCACTAGAAAATCGACGCCAAACTAGGAAATCCCATTTTCAAGATAGATTTTTGGTGAATATTTGGCGCAGTATTATTGACATTGACGAACGTCTTATTGGTCCATCATTGACCTTACAATATTACTGGATTATGTTATACGAACCGGTAGATTGCAAAAGGTTGAATTTGATGGAGCCTGTGGTTTATTGACTTGATCAATAAGGTTAATATATAACCCCTTTCCACAATTAACTATTTGTAAATTCTGTATACGTATTTCGACAACCAAGTTGTCATCATCAGCAGATAAAATCAAAGTGTCGCACCTGGTAAAACACGGCGAAAAAATTGTACGAAAAATATACTCCGTACGCGATCCGCATCGTTGAAAACCAAGATGTGCACTATGCACAATTTGTTGCCACAATTATGAGTGCTGCAAAAACTATTCATGCTGATCTTGAGACTGTTAGTAGCTACCTCTTCAATTGTAAAAAGAGCTAGACTACGTATACAGGAACTGGGTGGATATTTTGAATAACTAATTCAATAAAATGACTTCCTTTTAAATGATTTTCACTGAGATTTTTCTGGCAACGGTACATAATACTTGAATTAATTGGTAGGGTTGTTTAAAACTACAAACTACAAAACTCAATTACGATGGAGTTTTGGGTTTCGTTTAGAAATTTTTAACTTGAAATTGCTTCAGGAACACATTCTTAAGCTGTGACAATCGTATCATGGGACACCCGGTATATACATACACGTTTTACTAAAATGCCGACAGATTGTTTAGAACTTAAAAGAAAAGTACTTTTTGACATGGCAAATAAGCATTTTCCACATTTCATGTGAGAATTTGAATTATTAAATAACCCGAAATATCCCTTTCTTCGTACAAGACAGCGATCGTGCCTGCCCTGCGAACTCGCAGCAACTTTATGTAGACCCGAAGTTCTCTAGAGAGATCGCAGAAGAAATCCTAAGAGCGATACATTTCAGATAAGACGAAAAGGTCTGTAATTGATGATTTAGGTGGAATATTACGCTTCCAATTCCGCTTTTTTGATACTTCCCTACTCGTCGAAATTCCGCACAACCAACGGAAGTTTCTTTTATCTGTTACATACGGGATAGAGTGTCGAATTCGTTTAATTTCCTCGAGAAAAGAGATGACCGAATTATTACTCACGCCTACGTACTTTTATTGTTAATTTGAGAATATCTAGAATTTGCTTTTCTTTCAAAATATACGATTAATAAAGTTAAAAAGCTTCAAATGTAAAAGAAATAATAACAATTTAGTAATATTTAATCGGATAATGTGAATGTTTTTGAAATATTTTCTGGGAAAAGGATAACGCATTACAAACTTTTATGCTTAAGTTCTTTATATTTACTAATAATAAGTATTCTTCGCTAACAGTTTGCAAACTGTTTCGACAATTTCCATTACTTTTGGAAAGGTTTCTGAATGAATACCAACGATGGCTGGTCATATACAACGTCCGGCAACAAAACTTCTTGATTTGAATATGGCGCCGTGTAGAGATGTGGTTGGCCAAGGGTGAGGATAGTCTTATTCGAAAATGTGAGGAGGGAAGTTTGTTTACCATACGCTTCAGTAGAGAAAATTCATTGGCCGATAGCGCATGCAGCCGTCCTTCAACTTTCTGATTGATCTGTTAGGCAAATTCTTTATAATGATTTCCATTTCCATCCATACAAGTTGGCTGTGGTACACGACGCACTTGTGTTCTCTAGTGGTGAGACACTAAACTGTCACTCGAAATGGATGTAATGATTATTCATTGGCGACTTAAAGATTTTCTTCGTTATATATACGACAGTTGTACTTCATCACTCATTGTCAGGTTTTCAAGAAATTTATTGTGCTGTACTACTGTACTCAGAATGAATTTTCCAAATTTTTTTATTTCTTCTTTTGTTTTCATGAATAAAAACACTTCATATCTTTGTTTTCTTTTTTTTAAACACCACATAACATTGATACATAATAGGTTGAAGAAATAATTTCAAATCTAGTGAACATTTTTTCAAAATAAAATTAATGTAAAAAAAGCATTCGCTCAGCAAGCGGACGATTGAAGCTCGAGTCTTTACCGGGTTGGCAAAATTTTTTCACTAACTTCCGCCTCAATTGTAAGGATCTAGCAAGCAGAAAATTACGAGATTTCATTAATTGTGTGTATATATGCAATTGCATATGCATTTAATAAAATGAATGTATTTCTTTCTAAGAATAAATATTTATGTGCCGACGACGTATGTTTATGTACAAATGAAAATATCTTCAAACTGGAAATATTTCATTGATATTTGCAATTCAATGTTCAAACTTTCTTGTATACGTAAACAAGAATGAGATGTCAATGTAATAGAGGTATATTCTGTGATCCTACAAACTCCAAAAAGAATCCATTTATCCCAAGAAGCTGCTTGTCATATTGTGTTTTTGTTGGGAAGCTCGTGAGAACCATGCTCCTTTACTATTTCTAACTATATTATATATATATATATATATATATATATATATATATATATATATATACATATGATATAACATACTTCATATATGAGATAGGAATGTTACGTCTCTCGGCCAGAAAAGCGTAACTGACCATTTTCATAAAATCCCACATGACGTATATCCGACATCGTTGAACGTAATTGGAAAAATGTCACCGCAAAATCGCAGAGTATTTCGATGAGTCGTGTTATTTTAAGAGGAAGGTACATATATGTGTGCATTTAACAGGAGGATTTATATTAGTTACAATAACAAATTATATTTCATATAAAAATGTTCAGTTAAGAGTCAAATGCCAAAAATTAATCCAATCAACAAAATCAATACCAAAAAGAGCATTTTATGATTTCATATTTACCAATTTCTAGTAGAAATTATTAAAATATAGACACTCTATTAGCCAGCCCAATAAAGAAGAGTATACAGAGTGCATATAATTTTAAATATGAATATGTGCCACCAAGTTTTTGAAGAACTAGTAATAGTATTTAACCCAATAAAAGAAAAAAAATTATTCAAATATTTCTGTTAGAAATGCTTCTGAATTTTTAATGTCGTAAATTGTTGTTAGTAGTGAAAAAATATGAATCATATTTAAAATGTAAGTTACCCCTATATTATGCCTGACAATCATTTATCTCCAAACAATTCTACCACATCCGCAACGTTCCATTAAGGAGTGACCAACGATACCCCTCCATAATCCCATTCACAACAGATTTATACCAGTTTCAGTAGCACAACGACAGCAATAGCAGAATTTAAGACCTGAAGATATCTCATGCCAGTGAAGGGGAAATATTGGCAGCTGAAGTATCGAGGACGCAGTTCCAACTCGAAAGCCAATATCAAGTAACCAGAAAACAATTGTTTAACATACCTCCAGTTACTAATTACCTTCAAATATTAAATATTAACAACTCCAAACACTTTATCTAAAACATCGAATTATTTCTAGCAGATAACTTCTTGGTAATAAAGAAGCCACAATTCCCAGTTAAGTTGTCTAATTTCAAAACTTAAAGTAAAACATTTCGGTTGATTAGGAAAGAAATTAATCCGAAGACAATCAAAACTAAAATCGGAATTGATAGATTCTTTCCGTTCGAACATATTTGTGTATATACGCTTTAGTTATTAGAATCAATGTAAAGATCTTTTCTAAAGATAACAAATTGCTAATTGGGCACCAATCAGTAGTTCGAAAATATTACCCAAAGACGTTAGAATGTCAATTGGGCGTCAATCGAGTACTCTGAGTATTGGTTGCCACTCAAGCATTTAAAACCTGCAATGGAGTTAAGCTTTAAAATTCTGTACCAATTCGGAAATCGTCTTTTTCAAATTTCATCCTACATTTCCGAAAGATCTCTTACAAGAGTGAGCGATATCTGTGTGTACAGGTCCTAGTCATTCTGCAATTAATCCATTGTTTGATAGTTGCTTCAGCAAAAAAGTTTCGAGTGGAAGTGAAAATTTGATAAAATTGGAATTTGTGGTGTGGTTCAATCCTTTTTTTAAAAAACTTCTTTACGCACTTACTCATTCCGAAGTAAAAACGAAATCACATACGAACATCTGCCGAAATTGGTTAACTGTTCAAGAATATTCCAGAGGATTTTTTTACAGTATTTTGTAACAATGAACGATGTTCGTGTTCATTACTATACGCTGAAAACGAAATGACTATCGAAACAATCAAATAGACAAAGAGAACCAGCTCTGAAAAAGGTGAAATGGGTTCCGTTAGTTAGGAAGGTGATGTCGTCAGTCTTTTAAGATTTGAAAGAAATTCTTACAGACTTAAGGTGGCAACCGAGGAGAAACGTCCTGGAATGGCAAAAAAGGTTCTACTGTTCTACTATTTAACTTAGTTCCCGCTTACACAAAGCAATAATATATTACGAAATTTCATCAGCATTAATTATTAAGCAAATATTAAATATTCGAATATTTCCTCAAATGGATCCACCAAGATTAATATTAAAGGCGTTGTAATATACGACCAACTTCAGATTCAATCTCATTTGCTCGCGGCGATTTTTGCAGATTAATGTATTCTTCCGACGGTTTTGGAATTTTGGTTTAATATTTCAAATTTTTCCCACTGGTTTCTATCTCATTTTCTCTTTAGCGACTCTCAATACTGCGCATTTTTACACTGCGCTCCGTGAGGAGGGCACGTTGTAAAATACAAAATTTGATTAAGAGCATTTAACGGAAGCTCTTACTTCCGTATCGGCATCCATGTATGCATCGTAAACATGAATTACAACGTTGGAAATTCAAGGCAAGATTTTTAGATTTAGTCTTTCCATTATTTTTGTTTATTGTTTCCCATTGAAATTCACAGTCGGCTGTTTTAATCCGTGAGAGTGATTAATTTCAATGAAACGAGTATTCATTTTTGCAAACACATATTCACTCATATGAAGTTCGCGATTTCAATGCTTTCGGAGATTACGGAAACATAAGCATTATTTTCCTGCTGCATATACGGGGGGTATAAACATAATAGTAGAAACACTGATTGGAAGAGGTTGTAGACATTGCAGACGACATCTGAGTAGTGTTATATGTATGTGGATCGAACTCAGGTGAATTATATATGGTCTAGAGTGGTCTATAGCAAAAGTAACCTTTTTCCTTCCTTGGAAGGTCTTCGACCGTGGTAGTTATCAATTGGAGTGCTTTGGTGACTATCACTGTCGAAAACCTTAACTTAGCTTATTGTACATTTCCTTCGATATAACCTATTGCACTCAAACAAATATGCCCACCACTCTATCAATCTATACAGATAGAGGAAAGGCTAACCGCTGTATATTGTCGGGCTACTTTAGATTTTCCATAAAATACTTGCTTTCTATAGCTAGTCGTTTCTGAAGGTGCTCCTGAAAATTTGAAGAATGGATGTTCAACGTCTCTAATATCTCTTGAGTTGTGTACCGTGGATTTGACTTGATCAACACTTTCAACCACTCTCTAACTGAGGAACGTCGTTGAGATTTAAATCACCACAACAGATTTTCATGAACCAATTATCGGAATTGATGGTCACCGTCGCAACACAGCATATATATTTTCTATACAAGTCGAGGTGTAGATATATCTTGTACAATAGGCTATCCATCTGAAGGAAATAAAGTGTGCGCCAATGTGTGAATCAATGAAACCGGACCATTTCAAAAAATTGTAAAACATACAAAAACATCTTTCTTTTGGATTTAATGTCGAAGAAGCAATGTGGGGCAAGCATTTTAGAAGTGATGAAGAGGTAAAAATCGGTGTACACGAATGGCTACGGTCATGACCAAAAGAATACTTTAAACGTTTTAAGGTTTTCATTTGATACACGCTCGTAAATTTATTCTGGAGCTAAAATTAATTTTGATGAACTCAAAACATGTTCATATAACTAAAAAAAAATAGATATGTGAGGTTATCTTGTAACAAGTAAACTAAATAAATTCAAAGGTATGTATTTATTTATTTAAAAATTAATGGGTAAAGTTTTTACATTTTTTTGTAATTTCTTTTATCGAAAACGATTATAAATCTTCACTAAAAAGCAGCTTGTCTCTCTTCCAAAAAAAATAAAATAAAAACATTAAGTAGAGGTACGACTTCATCACTTTTACAGAGGATTACTCGTGTCTATTATTGCAGTAATACAATTTCGAGAGAAAGACGGGACTACGTTTTATGCTCGCACAAGCAAATTGAATTGTATTGTCGAATTTAACGGTATGTCAAGAGGACCAACAGAGTTGAGATGGTTAAAATTGTATGTCAGGCTCACTAGCGTACGGCATTCAACTCAGACAATCAAACAGCTACGGGCTAATAGCAAACATAAGAAGTACCATGCATAAACGATATTTAGTTAAATTACTTGTGCGGGAGCGAAGTTTCGAGGCCAGTACATATTTCCGACGCCGCATTAGATTACGACGATTCGCCTCGAATATATTATGCGGGTTGCAATAGTTTCGTAAAGACACACACTGAATCCGCAATGTCCGACGTACAAAATAATTTTAAATTTCCATGTATCTGCTTCGAAATGAAGTGTTCTTGTTACTTGTTAGAGAATAAGTTAAGCAGTTTAAGGTATTTTTGCAGACAGAACTGAAGAACACAAGAGAGCAACATGTCCGTACAAAATTCATATTTGATAAAAAGCATTATACAGTGCATGTATACATTTTCTACACAAGTCGAGGTCTAAATGCATATATCTTATACAATCTGTTATCCACCTGAAAAAGACTATGTACCGGATGAGCCAATGAAACGAAGTGATTTCGAAAAATCATAAGACACAAAAACACGGTTTTTTTAATTTATTAATGAAAACATAATTTCCAAAAGTGTAAGGATACTTCACTCAGTGGGGGTGACACTCGTGCATGCATTTCTTTGTTTTCGTATGATTTTTAATTGTTTTGTAATAGTCCGTTCTTCGAGTGAGGTGGTTGGTTATTTCGACTTCGTAAAATGTATTACGGACAAGTCATAAAGTCATAAAGACTGTATTGGTTCATATTTCCATTGTTTAGAATTCTGCATGCTAGCAAGTTTATTTGAAAACTAATGCATACTTCGGTACAGTTTCACAAGTTTTTTTCAAATAACATTTACCTGTTTACTTTAAATAGTAGTATTAAATTACTTAAATAAAAATTCTTATTTATTTCTTCAATTATCGAGTTATTTTTAGCACTGAGTTTGGTGATATTTTAACATTTATCCTCTAAATATATTTAATTATACTTACAAATATAGTTTACTACTTAAAATTATTTAATTAACTGCAGCTTTAATATATTAATCGGACCGGATAGAATTTGCATATTTGATAAAATTCACATCTCTAGCTTACATAATATAC
>JAVIWB010002820.1:0-35985 GCA_031893035.1 Dermolepida albohirtum | reverse complement strand
GCATTCGTAGGCTTTCAAAGTTGGTATTATTATGATCATTGCAATTTTACTACATTTAGTTTACAATTAGATGGCAATTTTGATGGAGCCTGTGGTTGATCAACTTGATCACTGAAGGTTGATATATAACCCCTTGCCACATTAATTTTCGTATTCTGTATACGTATTTCGACAACTAAGTTGTCATCATCAGCAGATAATTAAACTGTCGCACCTGGAAAACTACTACTTTCCTAAAAGGGCTTTTATGGAGTTAGTGGAACGAAATGTGACTTGAAAACCGCGCTCTTTAAAAACACTATTTAAATTTTTCGTCAAACGGTGGAAAGGTAAACATACAAACTGCTTGTCCCGACTGCTTTGAGGTGACAAACATGTGGTATTCCGGATTGTTTTTCTTATGTTAGCCTTTCTAATTAATCCATTGATTATCCGAATCAAAACCATTGTATCTACATTCTTAATAAAGTTCCATTCTTTTTCGTATCTCACTTTTGTTAGTGGAAAATTAAGCAAGCGATTGATAAGAAAACTGAACGAGCCCATATTTTGTTGCATGCTATGATTTGAGTCCGCCGTGATGAATCTATTGACATTGGTTTCTTTTGAAAAAGATCTATTTCTATTTTAAGATTATTCCTAATAACTGAGGTACCATAGAGTTTAATACGATATTAGAAACTAAAATGAAACTCAAGAATTTGAGAAGATGCTATTAATTGGCAAGATATATATATATATATATATATATATATATATATATATACAGTGTGTATCAGCCAAATGGAATAAATTCGATAATAATTAAATGGAAGGGTTTTCGAAAAAACGCTCGGAAACGTCGATTGGGATTTTTAGTTGCGTATTTTTTTAAATAAAGAGTTTATATACAGGGGTGTGTCATGTAAAAGTGGTCAATACCAACTTTCTTATTTTGAATATAACACCCTGTCAAATATTAAATTTTTGGATTCTTTAGAAAATTCCAGACATATTTCATGTACAATGTCCTATACCTATCTTCGACTGTTTCGGAAATATTAAATGTTTTCAGATTAATTTGAAAAATTTTCGATAATGTAAAAAATAACAAGAAAAACATTAATGTCACTGTAGGAGATGTTCAAAGTGTTCGCCGCAAACGTCTTGACAACATCCTAATCTTAAATAAAAATTTTTTCTAACGTTGCTCAACATCTCAGGTGTGACCGATCTAATCGCAACTATTATTCGTCTTCTTAAGTCAGCTAAGTCGAGGGGTTTAGTTTTGTATACTATACTCTTGACATATCCCCATAAGAAGAAGTCTAATGGCATTAGATTAGGGGATCGTGCTGGCCATTCCATCGATCTTCGCCTACCTATCCACCGATTCGGGAATATTTGGTTGAGGTACTGCCGGACATTGATTTGGTAATGGGGATCTTGCTGGAACCACATCGTGTTTGCTGGAACTTGTGGGTTTGCTAGATTAGGATATAAGTTTGTCAAAGCTGGCACAAGATTATTTTGAAGCAATGCTAAATAATTGTCGTCATTCAAATTTCCATCAATGAAAAAAGGACCTACGATATGATCTCCAACAATTCCTGCCCAAACATTAACCTTCTCAGGGAATCGCGTATGCTCTTCCCTCATCCAGTGAGGGTTTTCCTTGGACCAATAGCGGCAATTTTGACGATTAGCATGACCGTGAAGCGTAAAGGTACACTCATCAGAAAATAAAATATGTTCTAATTGGATCACATTGTTATCTAACATTGTCATCATTTGTTCACAAAAATACGTTCTCCTATCAAAGTCGTCTTCCATGAGCTCCTGAGTTGGTATAATTTTATAGGGATGCATTTTATTTTCTTTTAATGTGCGAGTAATCGATGAATGGCAAACATCGAACATTGACGCTGCTTGTCTACTAGAAGTATGCGGGTTTTCTTCAAACTCAAGCACAATATCCAGTTTGGTATCATTACCTACTGCATTCGCAGCTACTTTTTTTATTTGTCTTACATGTCCAAACTCGCGAAATTGCTTTTCTATTTTACTAATTGTTCCTTGGGATATAGGTGGCAAATTTGGAAATTTCTCATGAAATAAGTGAGCAACTTCCATTTGTGTCCGTGTGTTATCTCCATAACCAATCATCTGCAGAATTGTTATTTTGTGCATTTCTGTTAAATGAACCATTTTGCTGAAATGTAGTTAACGAAATTCAAACAGTTATGACACTGACAAAACTATGACTATGACACTGACAACACTATGACACTGACAACACTATGACACTGACAACACTATGACACTGACAACCCTTTGCTAAGGCAAGGTATTTTAAAACGAAGTACAAGTACAATTAAAGATTTTCACTTAATAGCTCGGTAAACAAACTATTATGTGAAAATCTTATTTTAATTGTAAACAAAATTATTAATCTGAAAACATTTAATATTTCCAAAACAGTCGAAGATAGGTATAGGACATTGTACATGAAATATGTCTGGAATTTTCTAAAGAATCCAAGAAAGTTGGTATTGACCACTTTTACATGACACAGCCTGTATATAAACTTTTTATTTAAAAAAATACGCAACTAAAAATCCCAATCGACGTGTCCGAGCGTTTTTTCGAACACCCTTCCATTTAATTATTATCGAATTTATTCCAGTTGGCTGATACACACTGTATATATCATTTGTTGTAATACCGAAAAAAATTTTCGTTAATATTTTTATTTTGTTCTAGATGACCAATATGATTATCAAGAAAATAATCAAAACCATTCCAATCTCCCGGATGCCATTACGGTAGAAATTATACCCATCAAACATCAAGAAACCGTTATTATATCAACCGAGGCTGCCAGAAATATGTTAATGGAAGCTTACGAAGAACATGAAGATCACAACTACGATAAGAATATGGAGGAATCTGCGGGGGTGCATTTCCTTACAGACGAAGATAATTCAATATTTTCAAGTACACTGGAAAATGAGAATTATGATAAAAAGAAAAATGAACTCTTAGAATACCTTATTCGTCACGATGGTAGTGTGGTTTGTAAATTGTGTGGGGAGGTTTTGGCCAGTAGAACGCATTGGTATAGGCACAAATATAAACTTCACGTGAATAACATGGTGAATCCAGCTCCTTTATTTAAATGTACGCATTGCAATGTTTTCTTCAAGAGTAGAAAGGGTTATACGGGACACATAAGTGCAAGACATTCGGAAAATATTGAACAAAATGAAGAGCTAAATATTAGTATTAAGGAAGAAGTAGTAGAAATAGCGGACAGTCCCAAAGCACCTGGTAGAAAAAAAGAAATTAAGAGTGCAGATTGGGAAGAACAGAGAGTAAAGGAAGAAAAACTCGTGGCAGACATAATAAATAGGGTGCGTAAAGAATGTGAAGCTCAAGGTGCTGCTGTTACAAGAAGAGGTTACAGCAGGAGATCTACAGTTATGATGAATTCATAAGACATTTTACGAAGCTACATTTCGAAATCTTATTGGGGCATCAGACATATCCAAAACAACTTTTCATTTTTAGGATATCAAAAGGAATTAACTTGCTGTTAATGTGATTAATACTATTTTTTTAGATGTCAATTAGAAATAACTGTGATATATTAAAATTAATTTGCAATAGTTTCGACTTTCCTCTATTAAATTGGTCAAAAATCTGATGCCTTAGTGTCTACAATTGAGTGATAGCATTTCAAAATCAAGAAGATTCAGAACGTGTCTGTACTGATTCGTTTTCGTTTGAAGTTCCTGAAAAAGATGTAAATGGTTGTAAATAGACTGTGTACATCAACCGTCGATTCGTTAAAAACTTTAATTAGAGAAATTCTTTCACTTTTACAAGTTTCTAGTTTGCGTATAGTTTTACATGTACTTTCGATAAGGATGTGAAGAAATTGGCTCAAGAATGATATTAAGTGTGCCAAAAATGTTGCCAAATTTTTAAATGACGTAAGCGAAATTTAATTTTATTGTTAAATTCGCACTTATTTATTTACGCAAAGTTCTTTATTTGCTCAATATGTAGTGTATATATTAGTAATAATGATTATTTACACACTGTATGTATAAAAGATGTGTATTATTCTAACTTTTCTATGATATACTCAATTATGGTTTCATCCAGCATGATATAAAGAAAATTCACTTAACTTTTGGTTTATTTTGTAATAAACTTAAAAGTTACAATTAAAACTCTTGTTTTCAACAATTTATTTAAATCTCTGTTCGCCTTTCTCTCCATACTACCCCTTTTTTTATTGCCTACCGTACAACTGAATATGCACACTACTTATCTACAATGGCGTGAACATCTAAAACAAAAACCTAAATATTACAAGTCGACCATTTTGGTATATTAAATGGTCCTTAATTTAAAACTAACTCAACTTACTGACTAAACAAATAACAAATACAGTACAGTGCAACTGAATTAGTTCCCTCATATATATAACATATATATGTTCGAGTGAAGGTTCTCGTGGTCGTAAGTATGAGTAATATTAGATTCTCGGATTTTGGGCATCGCAACTGAGCTGGTATGCGAGGGAGCGTTGTCTTGGTGAAACAGAATCTTTTTCTTTGCCATTCCTGGCCGTTTAGCACGAATCTCAACATTTAATTTTTGTAGAAGTTCTACATACTATTGTCCGTTTATTGTGGCACCTTTCTGAAGGTAATCAACGAGCAAAATGCCCTTTGAATCCCAAAAAATTGATGCCATCACCTTGTTTGCTGATAAAGTGGTTTTCGCTTTCTTTGCAGGTGCAAAACCACGTTCTAACCATTGTTTCGACTGTAGTTTCGGGTATCAATCGGATTCCGCTTATATAGGTCCAAACACTCATTGGAAATGCGCAAACGAGTGAATTTTTGATCAATCGTAAGCAATCGCTGCACCCATCTTGCCGAAGGATTGAAAAGGCCCAATTCTTTCGTTAAAATGTGGTGTACGCGTTTTGTTGAAATGTTTACCATGTCTGCTATATCTCTCACTTTGAGTTGTCGATTTTGCGTAATGATATTATGGATTTTTATAATCATTTCCTTAGAAATCACGATTTTCGGTGCTCCAGAGCGCGCTTCATCAACACAGCTTGTTCTACCATGTTTAAATTCATTTACCCATCTACTTATTGTGGCGGATGATGGAGCAGATTCACCTAATGTTTCCCGTAACTCATCTCTTATTTCGGTAGCTTTCATACCCTTAATTACGAAGTATTTAATCACCGCACGCACGATACTCTGCTTTTTCCATTTTAACAAAACGACGTGTTGCTTCTTCTTCTATCAGCTGTCAAAAATAAACTAATCAACCGATTTATCTAAATATCGGAATGTAAACATATAAATAGGCAACCTAAATTACTGTGCATTTGTTTTAACAATTAGAGCGCCACCTATGTGTCATTCTCACTGCTTATTAAACTATCCTCGTATATACAGAACGCTTTAAACTGCATATGCCATTAGGTAAACATCTGAGAATAATTCAAATGTTAATAACACTCTGTTGTATATACGACGCGTTTCGATTATCGAACTCTCTTCAGGTGGTGTTACGTAAAAACGAACTTCGTTCTTTTGTTCGGATATTTGGACGAGAGAAGGGGGTAGTGTTTTCCATTATTTTGTTATATCAAAGTCGGTACAATAACCGTAAAGAATGATTCGTTAATAACGCCACAGTTTACCTGAAGAGAGTTTAATATTCGAAACTCACTACAAAATCCACAAACTTGGTATTTGAAGATTTGTAGGGTATAGTTTCAATTTTAAATACGGTAATTTATAAATATGCAATGTCGTTTAGTTTTACTATCCAATTCACAAGTTCTTTTCGTATTTTCTACATTTTACAATCAATTTTTCAAGTTCAAAATGGTTAGCAGAAATATAAACTTAATATTTCATCATTCAAAATAAATATAAAGTAACGCTGGCATTTTCTTGTATTTAGGGTTGACAAATGTTCGTAGAAATAACTCCTATAACTTAAAAAAATGTTAAACTCCGTATAAATCAGATAATATGTACAAATTGCATGTGTATACATGATAGATACTAGATGACATTTTAATTTTATATTCACAGTCATTTTATATTCCCAAATCAATTTAAAATTGTTCATGGATTTTATTACAAAAATGATAGAAAGTTTTAATAATAGTATTAAAATAGTAATATAGTGTTTCTTCATATTGCGAAAATACTTGTATTATTTTATAAATTCAGTTGATATCAAGCGTTTTGTAAATATCAAAATCGTCGTATACATAAGTATGAATTGACATAAAAACAGTCAAGTTTGAGGTTAGGATGATGTTAAGGTTTGACAACCCTACGTAATTGAAATAAAACACATAAATGTTTAATACAATTTTATTTTGAACAGCAGTGTTAGGTATGTGGAGTGCATATGATTTTATAAGTATAAATAAAACAATTCAAATAATAAACAGAAACGTAATTCAATCGTTCTATATGCACAAATACACGTTCAAGTACGTACGCAACAGTTTAAAATATCTCGCTTTGCGTTCAACGGATCGAGGTGTCCATAAACCCTCAATAGAGTGGAGATTTTCGACACTATCAACTTTACACCTATTAAGGAAGCGTCACGCAACTACCCGGCAGCAACAACGACGCAGCCGGTCAGATAGGCCAATCTCGGTTTCCCGCCTTACAGTTTGTACACGACGACAAAAGTTGCTGCCAACCCAGTATATGTGCGTTAATTTGCGTATAAGGAAAAATAAATATTGTATAATTACTAGAGTTCGATTATTTAGAGAAGAAACTATGACTCATCAAAATCTGCGCGACGAGATTCTACCATAGGCGTAACACGGTGGCATCCAAACAATACTTAACCTAACTTTAATATTTCTGTATATATTTTGTACTACAATCGTAATAATTTTTCACTTACCACTGATAAAATGGTTTTGAAAAAATAGTTTTTTATATAAATTATGAAGCTAACAAGTAAAAACAGCGAAAACAGCACACACACTATAAACACACGAACAACAATGGACACCACTGCAGACTGGGTCGCCCCTTCAGCGCATAATTGACTCGTCCTAAACCAAATTTCGTCCGAGCGCATTGACCTTGAAGTTTCTTCTCTAAATAATCGAACTCTACAGACTTGTTCATTCTAGAATTAGATATGCGCTGTCCACAAGTGGAAAGAGTGCAGTTAGGTTAAAGCGCGCGAGAAAGGAGGATAGAATATCTCTCACCACACCACAGTTCGTGTGTGCGTGCGCTGCTACGATAAACCTCCCCTACTGATAATCAAAATAAGTCATTCTTGTTAAAGCCGTTGCGGTGTACTAAGCATTTATTATTTTACTTTTAAAAATGACTTATACACACGAAGAACGAATACAAATTATAATATGGTACTATGGTGGCCATAGCGCACAAGAAATTGTTGGGCGATTTGTTTTTTCGTTTGAAAATAGACCCGTACCGACTGTTCAGACTGTTTTGAATATTGTCCGTAGGTTAGAGAGTACGGGATGTTTGAATAGCTGCCAAAACTGTATTCACTTATTTGACGAAGATCAAGCTAGAATTCGTCAGTATTTTTGAGCCGCTTCTACACTAGGATTTTTAAAAGTTTCTTTTAATTTTTTCATTGTTTGAAAATCTTTTTAATTTTTAGAATTTTCTATTTCATTTATTTCAAGAATATTTTATTAGTTTCACGCCAAACGGCAAAACATTTCAAGAAAATGGCCATGTTGCATTTTATTAAAAGATTCAAATAATTTATACAATTCAAAAATGTAGGTACGTATTGTCAATGCATAATGATTTACACCCCGACCTACACACATCATGTCGCTGGTGAAGACTGATTTCAGACATTCTCACGCGTAACACGCGAGAAAGTAGGGGAAGTTGTTTGCAATACAAAAGTGGGAGAAAACGAAACTGCCAATTCTAAATCTAGAATGAACAACTCTGTATATAAAATACACAATAATATACATAAAACAATATCGTAAAACACAATAGTAATATATATAAAACTCATAATATAATGAATGAAATGAAAATAAAATATTTTAATTTTAACATTGTTAGGTCTTTAACATATGAAATTACATAATTGTGTGCAAATGTGTTTTCCAATGCAATTATAGAGAAATTACTATCAAGAACAGCAAGACTTACCAAAATGATGCAATGTATAACAAAATATTTCATCCCAAACAGTTTAAATGTTATAGAAAAATACCATTTTACTCTTTACAACAGAAAACGTTCTGGGTAATTAAACTTTTGTATATTAATGTATCAATATATTTTTAAATACGATTTTCTTTATTTTATGCTGGAAAATCATCGTGCCAAAAATATCGTAACGTATATCAGAATCTTTTGTAATCGTTTTATTGATATTAGGTATTATTTTTGTGATGGAAATGTGAATTTGTCTAAAATGTATAAAAATATTTTTAATATTTCGTAGTTTGTAGGTATTTAAGAAGCTGATCAAATAAACTAGAAATATTTTCAAAGTACCTATACACTTGTACATGCAAAACTGAGATATGTAAGTCAAACGGAAAGAGTTGCTTTTCACATGTTTAAAATTGTGATTTATGATTTGTAACATTAAGATTATTAACAGTATTTCCGTGACATTTAAAATGTAAATGTACTGAATTTAAATTATCTAACATGAAATCTAATTATTTTAAATTGAATGTAGTCTCATTATGGATTATAACATGAATTTTTATAATTGCTCAATGAATAGCAAGTGATAGACATTACCATGTTATTACTTGTTCAGAAACATTTCAAGGTTGGTATTGGTTACAAGAGTAATGACATTCCATTGTAACTCCATATAATAGAGTATTTTTGTTCTTTGCATTAATGTAATAATAAATGTTTCTGATAAAATGATAATAAACTATAATAAAATTCATGTGTATGTTTTTTCTTTGTGTAAATCAAATTTGGTAAGAATTATAAAATAATTTTTTCTCTTCATGACACAAGGAACAATTTTTAAATTTCGCGGGTGTTTTAAGTTGCCCAAGGAAAAAATAACTACATCTAAAATTATATTTTATTTTATTACAGCATGAATATTAATAATTAAGGTGTATATTTCAAAATCAAAATTAAAACGAAAACCGTACGCATTAAAAACATGTTATTTCCTAATTTCTTGAATGAATTGAAATCATAGCTAACCTATATTTTTACTACTACCAACTCAAAACTTCCGCGAAATTTAAAAATTGTTCCTTGGGGATAGTCAAGTATTTTGCTAATAATATTTACAAAATATATACATATTAGAACTTCTTCATAATTATACAATAAGATTTTAAATTTTTCATAAAAGAAGTCTTCTAAAGCGTTTACAAAATATTTTATTCATTATCAGAAAAACTTTTCAAAATCGTACATTAACAAATTCGCATGTGTTAACATTTTCAGGCGTTAAAAATGATTGTAATAACTTTTTTAAAGTAATCGTAAGAGATTAAAAAGGCTTGAAAAACATTGTTAAAATGTTGATCACTAAGGTTGATGTATAACCCCTTTCCACATTAACTTTTGTAATTCTGTATACGCATTTCGACAACTAAGTTGTCATCATCAGCAGACAATTTCAAAGTGTCGCACCTGGTAAAACACGGCGAAAAACAACTGTACGAAAATCAAACTCCGTACGCGATCCACACCGCTCAAAACCAAGATGTACACTGTGGGTTTGTTTCACAAGATTTTTTAAAAAATTATTTTTACTTAAACTAACGTGAACTACATTGAAAAAGGGGATTACGGTCAACGACAAGTGCCTGCATGTGATTTATTATATTGTTCCATGTCAGAGGAGGAACAATATAATAAATCACATGCAGGCACTTGTCGGTCGTGTCCGTGTTTCTTTTTTCAATGTCGTTCATCCTAGTTTAAGTAAAACAATTTTTAAAAATCTTATGAAACAAACACACAGTGTACATCTTGGTTTTGAGCGGTGTGGATCGCGTACGGGGATTGATTTTCATACAGTTGTTTTTCGCCGTGTTTTACCAGGTGCGATACTTTGAAATTGTCTGCTGATGATGACAACTTGCTTGTCGAAATGCGTATACAGAATTTACAAAAGTTAATGTGGAAAGGGGTTATACATCAACCTTAGTGATCAAGTTAATCAACCACAGGCTCCATCAAATTCAACTAATGTTAAAATGAGGATTTTTATTTCTAATTATACTGCATTTATATGTTTCTTTACTTTATATACGCAATCCGTAAATACTTTTGACATCTTCAAACAGCCCATCGGTTCTTTTATGGTTTTGAGGATTTCCTTTTGTTCTACTTGTTACGCTTTTCATATATAATAATCTTTTGTCATGTTTTTAAATTATTTATTTTAATTTAAATACAATTCGATTTTAAACACGACTACCAACATTATTATTATTGAAGCATCGTTCGTGTTGTAGTTCGTTTTAAGATATTTTAATTTGACAAGTAGCCAGGTAAGTACTTTTGTAACACCTCCTGCGGTGGGGCTTCATGAAACGTAAACACATCTAACAGTCGAACTGAAAAGTCCCCGGTCTACCATAGTAAAACACAGTTTTTTGGCAAAATTCGATTTTATTATTCAACATAGTTGCCTTCGAGGGCGATACACCGATTATAGCGTTCTTCCAACTTTTCGATACCATTTTTGTAGTACGAATTGTCTTTAGCCTCAAAATAAGCCTCAGTTTCGGCGATCACCTCCTCATCCCTGCTAAATTTCTTTCCGGCGAGCATTCTCTTGAGGTTTGCAAACAAGAAATAGTCGCTGGGGGCCACATCTGGAGAGTACGGTGGATGGGGAAGTAATTCGAAACCCAATTCACTTAATTTGGCCATTGTTGTCATTGATTTGTGACGGTGCATTGTCTTGGTGAAACAGCACTTTCTTCTTCTTCATATGGGGCCGTTTTTTTGCGATTTCGTTCTTCAAACGGTCCAATAACGCTGTATAATAGTCGCTGTTGATGGACTGGCCGTTTTTAAGATAATCTATGAAAATTATTCCATGCGCATCCCAAAAAACTGACGCCATAACTTTTCCAGCTGACTGTTGCGTCTTTCCACGCTTTGGAGCCGGTTCATCGCGTGCAGTCCACTCGGCTGACTGTCGATTGGACTCTGGAGTGTAGTGATGAATCCATGTTTCATCCATTGTCACATATCGACGCAAAAACTCGGTTTTATTACGATTTAACAGCTTCAAACACAGCTCAGAATCATCAACTCGTTGTTGTTTTTGATCGAATGTGAGCTCGCGCGTCAACCATTTTGCACAGAGCTTCCGCATGCCCAAATATTCATGCATGATGTGTCCAACACGTTCCTTTGATATCTTTAGGATGTCAGCTATCGCGATCAACTTTACTTTACGGTCATTTAAAATAATTTTGCGAACTTTTTTGATGTTTTCGTCGGTGACAGCCTCTTTTGGTCGTCCACTGCGTTCGCCGTCTTCGGTGCTCATTTCACCACGTTTAAACTTAGCATACCAATCAATTATGGTTGATTTTCCTGGCGCAGAGTCCGGAAACTCCTCATCAAGCCATGCTTTTGCTTCAACGGTATTTTTTCCCTTCAAAAAGCAGTACTTTATCAGCACACGAAATTCTTTTTTTTCCATTTTTTTAAATAACAAAAGTAGCTTCACTCTTAACGTAATATCTCAGTAACTAATGGTCGGATTGCTATCAAATTTTGACACGTTTCGTTTGAAGGTTAGTACTATCTAAAAAACATATGGATTTAATAACAGTAACGCCATCTATGTGTCAGACCGGGGACTTTTCAGCCGACCTGGTAAGATGTGAGCTGTTTCTTACTTTAATAGCTAGAGTGGTATTAAATAAATTATATATTAGTATTATATAAATAAATATATATATATAGTAATTGTATATTAGTATTACATTAGTTCGTATAATTAAAAAGGTATTACAGCTTAACATTTCTTAGTCCATATGTATTTTCGTTAGTAGCAAAATATAAATGGTAAGGTAAAAGAGCATATATTTTATTATAAGAAAATTTGGAGACCTTGTGACGAAGATAGGAAAGGTGAGCAATATGAAATAACGTTAACTGTGACTCGGTGACGTACAATAGAAATAGTGTCGCTAAAAAGATTTATCTGGTAGATCAAGCTAAGCAAATACTCTTGAATGTGTATAATAATTTGCAGGAAGGAAATGCAGAAGTTACAAAAAACGCCATTATGGAAATAACGTCGAAGTTAATAATATAGTGAAGCATGATATTACGGAAAAAAGAGTTAGAAGTGATGAAGGATCTATAAGGAACATTCCTTGTATATCCTTCATCACTTCTAACTCTTTTTTCCGTAATATCATGCTTCACTATATTATTAACTTATAACTTATATTATTAACCAAGTTAGGACGTTGAGATCATTCGACGAACAATATGTAGTATGTACAAACAGAGTGAAGTTTCAACATTAAATAGCGTGCAAAAAATTAAAGAAAATACCGAAATAGGAACTTCTAGAACAACATTATGGCGAACAATAAAGCAAAATCGTTTCCGATTTGGTACAATAAACAAACGATGTGTTATAATGGAATCACTGAGGATACAAAAATTACATCAAGAATATTTAATCGACGTGAAAAAATTCTGAGATGAATAGCGGTTTGTTACGTAGATAGATGGTATGACACGATACCATAAAAAGGGTTGGGTTAATGATTCACAGACATGTTTATTAGATGTACCCCCTCCAAAAGAAAAAAGAATTATTATTTTCAACGCTGGTTCTGAAAGCTGTTCGGTCGGCAAAAAACATGAAAAATCGTAATCTTGACTATCACGAGGATATGACAGCACCATTATTTAAAGGGTGGTTTCAGAAATGTTTCTTATCGATATTATCCAAAGGAAGTGTCATTGTCAAGGACAATGCTTCATACTACTCATGATAGCTGAAGTTTCTAATTTCGAACAGTACGAGGGCTGAAATTTCAAAGTTTTTACAAAAAATTATATTTATTTTGAAGATAGCTCAAAAAAAAATTAATTATTAGAAGTCTTTAAAACAAAGACTTTCGAAAAAGAATACCTTGTAGATAGTATGGCCACGGCCGCAGGGCACACTGTTTTTCGTTCGTCGCCATATTATTAAACATCTAATCCGACGGTGTTAATTTGGAGTCAATTGAAAGAATATGTACGCCGCACTAACGATCCTCCAAAATTTAGCCAAGCAGCTTTAAATCGTATTCGACAAGCGATTCAATATAACGCCGGAAAAATGAAAAAAATGCATTAGACATAAAAAATAGGATGATAGAGAAAAAACAGGTCTCCTGCTATGGCCCTTTGAGACGAATGACTGAAGATGGATTACCGACTCAAGCCTGGCAATGGATCCCAAAGAGAAAAATTAAAAGAGGTAGACCAAAGAAGTCGCGGGGCCAAGGAATCCACATAGCTATGGTCAGAAGAGGCATTGATGAAGAGTCGTGGAGGAACAAGAAACTGAGGCGATCGAATTGCAATAAACGGCCAAGGTAGTAAAAAGATCGCTCTGTATATATATAAGCTTTTTAAATTTTAAGTAGTACAGTTACACTTAGAAAGATTTTGCTTTAAAAAGCAGTGTGTTTTTATTCTACTGGTTCAAACCTACCATTTCTCTCACTATGAACGTTAAATTCAAAACTTTTTATTTTTTTAAGAACTGGTACTTTTCGAAAGTTGTATGCCAACAAATTCTAGCGTGTTGACATTTTCATAGGTCTTAAACATGATTTTGATGTCAAAATTTATCTAACATTTTTGACCAATTGTTAGACAATAAAAAATTTAAAATACCATGTCAAAATGTGAACATTGGATATGTAATTGTCTTATCCTTAAAGTGAGAATGATTTCAAATGAATAAAAAACAGCTCTGCTGCTATAGCCCCATGAGACGAATGACTGAAGATAGATTACCGACTCAAGCCTGGCAATGGATCCCAAAGAAAAGAAGGAAAAGAGGTAGGCCAAAGAAGTCGTGGGACCAAGGAATCCACGTAGCTAAGGTCAGAAGGGACATTGATGAAGAGTCGTGGAGGAACAAGAAACAGAGGCGATCGAATTGTAATAAACGGCCAAGGCTGTAAAAAGATCGCTCTCTCTCTCTATGTATATACATATACATACTACTGAGGGCAAAAATAGTAAGACTTTTTAATTTAAATTTCGCGCGAAAACCCATTCGTCGAAATATCTTTTTTCTAGGTTGATATGACTGTCAATGACATCTGCGCCAAATGTCGCATCAAAATAATCATTAGTGTTTAGTATACGCTTGTCCTTCTGAATTACAAAAAGTGCATTCGGCGATTTTTACAATGAGTGAAATTATTCAACAAAGAAGTTCCAATAAATTTTGTGTACGGAATCAAATTTCTGGTGCCGAAACGTTCAGAATGTTGCGAAAGGACTTCGGTGATAATTGTTTGTCACGAGCAAGTGTTTTCGATTGGTACAAATTATTCAAAGAGGGTCGAGAACGCGTTGATGACGAACCACGTCCAGGACGGCCATCAACATCAACTGATGATCAACACGTCAATAGAATCAAGGAATTGGTGCTTGAGAATCGACGATTAACAGTCAGAGACCTTACTGGCATCCTTGGAATATCGGAGGGATTAGTGAAAATCATTTTGAAAGATCATTTGGGCCTAATAAAAGTGAAAGCGAGATTTGTTCTAAAATCACTCAATTTTTTCGAAAAACAGCGTCGCGTTGACGACTGTGAAACAATGCTTTCCGACTATCAAGACAAAATGAAAGGCATCATAACTGGAGATGAGACTTGGATCTACGCTTATGACCCGGAAACAGACGATCAATCGGCCGAATATCGTATCAAAGGTGAGCCAAAGCCCAAAAAACCACGTCAAAGCAAGTCAAAAATCAAGGTTATGTTGACAGTTTTCTTAGATTATCAAGGTGTGGTGCACTCCGAATTCCTTCCGACCGGCCAAACTGTCAACAAAGAATACTATTTGTTATGCATCGTTTTCGCAATGCTATTCGTAAAAAAAGGCCAGGATTATGGGTCGACAACTCTTGGTTTTTGCACCACGACAATGCACAGTCGCATACTGCATTAATTCTTCATGAGTTTTTCGTCAAATTTTCAACCAATATCGTGCCGCAACCACCGTATTCGCCTGATTTAGCTCCGTGTGACTTCTGGCTATTCAGCAAACTCAAACGACCGCTCCGGGGAAACCGTTTTGAGTCAATTGAAGACATTAAACGTGAATCGCTACGCGCATTGAAGGCTATTCCTGAAATTGACTTTAATAACTGTTTCAAGAATTGGAAGAAACGTTGGCACAAGTATATTGGGGCCAGGGGGGGATTACTTTGAGGGGGACGAAATAGATTTGGAAGAATAAATTAAGAATTTAAAAATTATGAACAAAGTCTTACTATTTTTTGCCCACAGTAGTATATATATATACATATATGTATATATTATTTTTTAAGTTTTTTTAATTTAAAGTAGTAGGCCCTAACGTCATCCACATTTTGTCTCACTTAACTAAGCGTCTATATTTTACCGTTTACGAGATCATAACGATGAGTCACTATCTGAGACAACTTGTTTACTATAAAATGTGTAAATGGATTATCTTTAAAATTAGAACGATTTTGCTTTAAAAAGCAGTGTGTTCTACTGGTTCAGACCTACCATTTCTCTTACTAAGAAGATTAAATTCAAAACTTTTCATTTTTTTTTAAAAGTGGTACTTTCGAAAGTTGTACGCCAACAACTGCTCGCAGTGTTGACATTTCCATAGATCTTAAAAATGATTTTGATGTCAAAACTTCTCTATTATAACTTTTTTGACCAATTGTTAGAGAATAAAAAATTTAAAATACCGTGTTAAAAGGTGAACATTGGTTATGTAATTGGCTGATCTTTAAAGTGGGAATGACTTCGGTTTAAAAAGTACTGAGATTGCATTCTGTTTGCTCAAAACTGCTGTTTTGTGTACTACAAAATTTTGGACAAAAATCTCAATTTTTTCGAAAAGAGTTGACCGCTTTCTTTAGAAAATAAAACACATTTCTATATGTAATTTATTTATTATTAACATTTCCTTATTCTAGTGTATGTACAGAGCATTCATTCTTAAATCTTAACAAACAGGCACAATTTCTGATGAAAATCACATTAATTCAATCAAATAAAGGATTCTATATAAATATACAAAAATATATCTATCATTTAGAAAAGATAGTTATTTAAGTTTCCATTGAGAGGAAATAAAAAAAAAGTATTACGATACATTAATAATGGTGGGAAGTGAACAATCGAAAACGTTAAATTTAGAGACCTTTCATTTCTCTGGTATTAAAGTTTGATATTCCTTAAGCAATTAAGAAAACAATTGGCGCTTGTACATCTTACCTTGCCGATATATTCATTTTCTCCATCGTGTTAATTACCTTTCTAATCCAGATATCGATTTTATTAAAACTCTTGAGTCTTCTTTACGACCAAGGTGTCCTCCTTTAATTCGATTGGGAAGTAATTGCGCTAGAGGGTATCGTTCCACACCATTACAATTTATCGTGCCACCTTTAATTAAGTACTTAGGTTCTCCAAGGAAAATTAAGCAGGACTATATTGTATACGATTTACTTATACGGTTTTACAACGTTCGATATCCGTGTGACGAAATAACTCGGGTACATTTTTCAAAATTACTTTTCTCAATTTCAATTTGAAGGGTTGATATTCTTTTGGAACAGATATGCGGTAGAAGTCAAATCTGAGCTCTAACAGAGTTGCAAAAACAGTATTCTAAATATGTTATCGGTTTGCAATGTCTTTCACAAGAAATTACGCCATTTGGACATAGTTTTGTTAACGTTAAAATATCGGTTCGAAAGACCATTAAAGGAAAGCGCCCATCTTCTAGAAGCGATACACTAGATAAAATCTATCAACTTATATTAATTTTTGTTGAATGGTACAACTCCAGAAGTAGAAAAATGTTAAAAAATTTAAAAGACTAGCGCTATCTAGTAACACATTTCATATACAGGTGCGGCAACGAAATTTGCTGATTTGAATGCAGCGCCATGGAGAGAAGTGTGGTAGAACGAGGATGGGGATAATCTCATTCGAAGAGGTGGGGAGGGAAGCTTGTTTATCATCAGCTTCAGTGGCGAAAATGCATTGGTCAATGCAGCAACGCGCTTTTTTCGTAGAAGCCTACTTTACTAAGTCTGTCGATCGTCGGTGTGCAGCGTGTATTTCGTACACACTTCAATATTTCCGCCCAAGGTCCTGTTACTAGTCGATAATCGATTGTTTTGTGGGTGAACATCTTCAGGAGAACTGAAAATGTGCAAAGAAGAGAATAGGGATACCAAGGCCCGTGAGAATACCACAAAACACCGAAGCAGTAAGAGAGTGCTCGGCACGCAAACATGCAGCTTCCCTTCGATTTCCTGATCGTTGTGTGAGGCGAATTCTTCATGAATTCAATTTCTATCCATATAAGTTGGCTGTGGTGCAAGAACTTACTGACCACGATTTTGTTACTCCGAATAATATATATAAAGCATTGCGTGAAAACTTGACTCACGACACACTTGTGTTCTTTAGAGATGAGTGCTAACAATAACAAATTTAATGAGAAACCCCTTAATTCGGAGCGTGTAACTGTTTTTTGTGTGCACTGTCAAGAGAAAGGATCATGGATTTTCCATGGCTCACCTGATTTAACCCTTGCGACTAATTTTTATGAAAATATTTGAAATCCATTATTTACACTGATAATCCAAGGACGCTAGCCTACTTGAAGGAGAATATTTGCCAAGTAATAGCCGGCATATCAATCCCTACACTCGAAAAACACAACTGAAACTTCAGAAATCGAGTAAACTCAGTATTTTGACTATGAGGGTCGTCATTTCTATGACATTATTTTTAAAACCGTGTAATTTTAAATTTACAATTATGTAAAAATAGAAGAGAAAAGAACTAAAATGATAAACATAAAAGTATTTGTTTGATTCGCTTTTCAAATCGGCAAATTTCGTTACCACACCCTGTAGAATCTGCCAGTACAATGAAATACTTATTTTACAGTAAAAAAATGTATTTTATTCTTCAACATAATTCCCAATCAGTTTTATATTTAGCCCACGAACTTTCCAACTTTTTTTTAAAAAATAATCTTTCGGAAGCTTGTTAAAATAGGTATTTGTTGTGACTATCGCCTCTTTATTTGTCCCGAATCTTTTTCCATCAAGTCAGACTCGAACTCGCGATTTTATGCTAACCGGGCATGTGCCTTCATCCTTAGACCTTGGACAACGGTGAATTCCAGTCTTCTAACTTGCAATAAACTCCATTATGGTAACATATTATTAATACATTTTGAAAATTCAAACATCTGTTTTATTTCAAGTGTTTCTGTACGTCTTATTAAATGCAACTTCAACAGCTAACGGCTAACTTCATCACAATTTAATTAATTCATTAATAAATTCAGTGTCACGTAAATTTAAAGTTATTGATGTAAACGGAACTACGTACATACGATCAAATATTAACGAGATTGTTTATGTATTTTTCTTTTTAATTTTTGTAGTAGATATAAGCATAAATGTCGTTCTTAACATTCGTCAAAACAAAACAGTCAAAATATGAATAAAAAAACCGCTTCTGCACGTCGTTAAAAATACAAAAAAAGTTGTAAGGCTTGGCCCACTTTTATATGAAACCATATGTATATTTTTTAACTGCTTCATAATTATTAGAGTGGTCACACTTATCAGCACACCAGGTTCGTAATAAGTACATACCGAATATTTACAGTGACTCATTTAAGGTCGATCGATAGTATTCGCTCTCCTCAGTCGGCTATATGCTATATGTTTGTTGGTATAAACGTACTTACTACAACGGATCCCTATCCTATACCGCTGACAAAAATTTATTGTTCAAATAATGTTAAGTATCTATTTATTCTTCATAATTTTATATCCAGTTGGCGTAATTTACTTGTTCAATAGAATAATGAATGATTATTTGTATTTATGTTAATAATATAATACTTTTTGGATATACCAGGTGAATTTAGTGTTCTATTTTAAGAAAATAAGTTTAGGAAACTTAAAATTACGATGCGATAAGAAATAGTTTATTAGACGCATTGGGAGTACTAATTTATTCTTTTTTCTGAAAATTTTAAGGTAAGCATAGAGGCTCATGTTCTACTCAAATAAAATATTTTCGCTATGGCTTAGTTTTGAGTTAATCAAGAAGTCGCAATTTGTTTATTTAAAATAGAAGGATGTACTTCTTTTTGTATATTACAAGATACAGAAAGAATTCTTTAAGCTTTCCCAATATCTAAATTCAATTATTTTGGAGATGTTTTTGAAAATATTTGGGTTTGTATTATTATCATCATTATTATTTGCTGGAATTATTTTGATATCGGAAATGATTTTTGGAACATAAGTAGAAGGCGTTCTACGCTTTTCTCTAACGTTTTTATTTTTGACAAATTTTATATAGAGTTTTCATAAAATAGTTTCTTATAGACGCAACTTTAAATCACCAAAACTTCTTTTCTTCAGTGCCAAATATTTTCTTTCATATTTAAATGTAGAGTTTACATAAGTAATAAGTAATAAGTAATATCTTTCCCGATACCTTTCTTCAATCCCTTTCGTGTTCTCAAGTTTTCTGTTGATTTGGATATAATGAATACAAATTAAAAAATCACAGGTAACGTTGACATTATTTAGAATCAGATAAATAACATATCCTACCATGAAACTATAAATAAATGAGATAAAAGATCACGACGATTTAGAATTTATTTTATTTAACAGAAAATGTTATAAAATTATTGACAAAAGTTGGCGTGTAGCAAAAAATTTTAGGTGTAGGTAAAGCTTAAGTCTTTCTAGAATAATTTGTAGAATTTGAATATACAATAAAAATTACATTCTTCTATTTAAAGTAAACGAATTGGTAGTGACTTCCGGATCAACCGAAAATGTAGCCATCATCAAAATACTTTTTTTTAATAGTAAGTCTGCTATTTACATTAAAACTTTCGGAAAGTAAAGTAATACTCCCAATATATCTAGTAGAATTGAAATGGAATTTTACACGTTACACTGTTTCAAAAATACACTGTTTTCGAACTGACATGTTTGTTCCTAAATTATAAAAAACTTAATTATAATAATTATTATTAAAAAAAAATACATACGATTATTGAAAATTAATATTTTCTGTTATGCCACCGTTGATTACAATCACAGAAGTTAATCAAAAACTTCTGCGCTGAAGCAGCAGGATTTGAACCTGTATCTGCCGTTTGCTAGACGGCTGCCTTACCAAAATAAGTCACCAGACAGCACAGTTTCGAGTCACTTAACACGTCAGATCTGTTTCTATAGTGTGTTTTTAATCTATTGAGGCCTAAATGACTTTAATTAAATTGGAAAGAATTACAAAAATCAATTTGAAGAGTTTTAAAAAAGGGAAACAAAATTATTTGACCGATAACATGGTCAACGTCTAGTTCTAGTCGACTGTGCTCAGATAAGGCTAGTCAGACGTGTCGCGGAATATTTATGGCGGAGAAGCGGAGATCCAGAGAAGAATATACCTACGCTTTAAAAAAATTCCACATATTAAATTTTTTTAAAATATTAGCTCTCGTAAAAATTTGTTTAATTAATTCAATCATATTTAGTAGTTTAATGCTAGATGCTCATATGTTTCAATTAAGATATTAAAATGTTTTAAGAATGTTTTAGTTTTAATACGTAAGGTTGATATAACCCCTTTCCACATTAACTTTTGTAATTCTGTATTCGCATTTCGACAACTAAGTTGCCATCATTGCAAAGTGTCGCACCTGATAAACCACGGCGAAAAATACCTGTACGAAAACAAACTCCGTACGCGATCTATACCGCTGAGAACCAAGATGTACACTGTGTGTTCGTTTCACAAGATTTTTATAATTGTTTTACTTAAACTAGGATGAACGACATTGAAAAAGGAACACGGACACGACCGATAAGCACCTGCAATTCATATAATTTTAGTTCTAATTTACTTCTTTTGCTGTACAGATATTTCATTTCCTTTTTTAACCATTTCATTTTCGCATATGAAATGACTTTCTCGTTCATTCTACAATTTGATGTGACATTTACTTTAATAAATTTTGGAAAAACAATCCTACTTTTACAGTGATTCAAGAAATTGATATCTGCACCTAGAAACTTAACTTTACTATATATATTGTGAAAAATGTTGTACTCCTTTGACCGGGAAGTCATCTTGAAGTTGAATTTGATGGAGCCTGTGGTTGATTAACTTAATCACTAAGGTTGATATATAACCCCTTTCCACATTAACTTTTGTAATTCTGTATACGCATTTCGACAACTAAGTTGTCATCATCAGGCAGATTAATGCAAACCACCATACTTAGTTTAATGTTAGACTTTTTATACTTCAATTAACGCAATTAATAGCGTTTTAAAGTGCAGAAATTTTTAATCAAATTCTGTTATTACAATCAATGATGGCATAACAGAAAATATTCATTTTCATTAATTTACCGCCGTAAAGAGCTTAATTATATATTTATATATAATTATCAGCACGTAGAATTATTGCTTGTTCGTTTTTCTTTTTTGAATACAATATTTATTGCTTATATTCCATATATCCCAATAAGAATAAAAATCGAATTATCCGAATTATATTCTTTTTCGTTAGAGTATAATGCTTACATTTTCATAAATGTAGTAATAAAAACGAATACGAGAAAACTCTTTTAGTAAATATTTTGAGAGTATAAAATCTTTTTAACATCGTTTATTAATTTTTTCATATTGATTACATACTGAGTATTCCACGACAAGTATCCAATGTTGATAGTAAAATATCTTTAGATTAGCAGGGACTCATCTCAAGTGAAGTGTGGTGGAAACAACAAATTTTTATTAGATTAGATTAACTGCCAGGGAACTGGAAATAGGAAGAGGTTAAGCAAGTTTTTTCCAGATACCGGATAGGATTTTTGGATTATTTGGATAGTGCCACCTATAAGAACTCATTCAGTCTTTGGATAAAATGTTTGGAGGTTTTAACAAAGGAATCACTGTTGCTGGTGTATAGTTTAAGAATATCGGAGAGATATTTAGGTAGATTATAAATCTGGAAGCCGAGATGAAGAAAGTATGGACAACGACGGCGGAAGTCTACGAAGCAGATTAATTTAAACGCGTTTCCGCGTTAGAAAGATTATTAATTTCTTTTCATAAATGTAGTTATTTAATCATGTTAAATTTAATAAATCATTATAGGTTGTAATCAATCGGTTTTTTATTTGAATGTTGTGCATAGCTGGATACTAAGTCCAGTTAATTCAAAAGAACCTCACTTCAGCCGTGAAAAAATTTATAAAAGAACTCATAGAAGGAGTCTCGAATACAAAAATATTGTGCTGTATGAGAATACTTAGAGATTTTTATCCTAAATTTTGTTATCCTTCCTTAATAAGCACGAGTGTAAGCGAAAACTCGAAGAACATATCACAACAACATGTACATATACGACATTAGGCCCGATATATATTTTACTGCGTGTCATTCGGTTAACATGTGTTGCGTGGCTTTGGCAATCACAGTTACTCGAGCAACTATACTACGCATGTTAAGAAGTTACCTCTACTTCTTAACGTGGTCGTCGAATATTTAAAAAAAGATGTTAAATGTGTTAATTTTAGAAAGAATTGCTCGTAGGTTATAATCAATCGTTTTTTTTATTTGAATGTTGTGCATAGCTGGATACTAAGTTTAACTAATTCAAAAGAACATCACTTCAGCTATGAAAAAATTTATAAAAGAATTCTTGTGAATTCAAAAATAGTGTGCTGTATGATACTAAATCTAGTTAATTCAAAAGAACCTCACTTCAGCCGTGAAAAAATTTATAATAGAACTCATAAAAGGAGTCTCGAATACAAAAATATTGTGCTGTATGAGAATACTTATCTCGTAACGTAGTTTCTATCCTCAAAATTTGGTTATCCTTCCCGAGGGTAAGCGAAAACTCGAAGGACATATCACAACAACATGTACATATACGACGTTAGGCCCGATATATATTTTACTGCATGTCATTCGGTTAACATGTTGCGTGGTTTTGGCAATCAGAGTTACTCGAGCAACTGTACTACACATGTTACGAAAAACTGTACTACACATGTTAAAAAGTTACCTCTACTTTTTAACATGGTCGTTGAATATTTAAAAAATTATGTTAAATGTGTTAATTTTAGAAAGAATTGCTCGTTCTGAAGGTTCTATACTGAAGTTATTAAAAAATATTCAGAAGCAATATGCTGGAAAGTAGCAAGATTTCAATTTGTTTGGAAAATATTGGCATAACTGTAGTTTTAAACGAACGTAAAATATTTTTTTTGTATAGTTTAAAAAAGTATAGTCGATAAAAATGACTTAAATTCTTACACCTTAATTTTTATTGGTGTTATATCACAATATTACAAACGACACTGAGTATTGCTTTTTTTAAAATTATTAAATCGAAAATAAAATAAGACTAAACATTTAAATAAATACAAATTGATTCAATTTTCGTTTGAGAGTCGTACTTTTTAAACAAATACACTTAAAACGTCTCAAAAATATTTTCTTTCTTCCCATATCTGTTTCCACAATTTTTTATATAATCGATTCAGTATTAAAGTAATTTTCATCCTACAAAACTAAAAATAAACGCATTCACTCCTCACACACTCCATCTTATGTTTATTTCCACCGTTTTACGATTACATAAAAGTAGGCGGAAAATTTAAAAATATTTATACATTTTTTTTTTTATTAATTTGTTTAGGGGTTTGCGGCGTCGCTGTGATATTTCTTACGCAAATTTATTGGTCTGGTTTCGTGCTGTTTTACTTATCTATCATAAACCCGGATTTTGGAGATTCTCCTCGAGCCACAGAAACGTCGCAAACTAATCGGTATTCAGAGGATTCGTTTTTAACATTAGTTCTTCAGTAAGAGTATAAACAAGTAGGTTGTTTCGTTTTTGTGTTTTTGTTTTTCAATTTAGAAATAATTCAGATTGAAATTAACATAGAGTATCTGCAATAAGTAGAGTCGATATGAATTTTCGAATTGCTATATGCCTATTTAACTATAAGAAAGTATGAAAATTGCAAGTTAATTGATTGTTATCAAAGAAGGTATCGTTATGGTGCAAATTGGTGGTACATTGAATCCAGTGGTGTCGTTTTCAAGTAAATTTATTGTATAAGTGGATAAGGAAAAGGAAAATGAAGAGGAAAAGAATAGGTGACAAGAATACGATGAACAATCAAAGAGCTTTCTGTTAAATTTACGAGGCAGCGTTTTTATATTCGCGGAATGAGCGGGTTGTAGAGGGGTGAGTAGGCGCATTGGGGGCGTGGCCTGTGCAGCGACTCATGATTAGTATAAATACGAAGTTTCATTGTTATTAGACAGTTAGTCTTTGAGCTATCGTAACCAAGTAACATAATCAGGAGTGAAAAGTGAAATATGGAAAAAATCGAATATCGTGACGTTATAAAGTTCCTTACCAGGCAAGGAAAATCAGTCGCGACCATAATGAATGAGATGTCATTGGTTTACGGCGACTCTTGTCCAGGAAAAACCATGGTGTACAAGTGGCATAGTTTATTTAAACAAGGAAGGGAATCCCTTGAAGACGACCCGAGGCCGGGCAGGAGCATTGAGGTGACCACGCCAGCATTTATCCAAAAAGTTGAACAAATTGTACTCGAAGATGCTCGACTAAAGAAGAAACAACTCGCAGAAATGGTTGGAGTATCCGATACAACAATTTTTAAAATCCTACACGATCATCTCGGCATGTCTAAGGTCAGCGCAAGATGGGTGCCGAGAATGCTCACGCCGCCGCAAAAACAACAGCGCGTAGAGTGTTCGCGTGCATTTTTGGACCTCTGTAATGAAGACAAGGATGGTGTATTGAGTGGAATTGTTACTGGAGACGAAACTTGGGTTCATCATTATGAACCTGAGTCCAAACAAGACTTCATGCAGTGGCATAAAAAGGGCACAGCACCTCCCAAGAAATTTAAAGTGTCACAATCAGCTGGGAAACTCATGGCAGCGGTATTTTGGGACTAGGAAGGAATATTGTTGATTGATTATAAAGATAAAGGTGTTTCTATAACCGGAGAATATTACGCTTCAATATTAGAGTGACTAAAAGAAGCCATTAAAGAGAAAAGACGGGGAAAATTGACAAAAGGTGTTCTGCTTTTGCACAACAACGCGCCCGTCCACAAGAGCCGCGTTGCGTTAGCTGCCCTGCATAAGGTGGGCTTCGAAATTGTGAATCACCCACCCTACAGCCCAGACCTGGCCCCGAGTGATTATTGCCTGTTTCCGAAAATGAAAGAAGAGCTGCGGGGTAAAAAATTTACTGCCGATGATGAAGTCAAGGAGGCAGTTTCGGCGTATTTTGCAGATAAAGAGAAATCATTTTTTATGAGGGTATAAATAAATTAATTGAAAGATGTGAAAAATGTATCCGTCTTGCAGGTGAATATATTGAAAAAGAAAAATAATTTGGTTTTTTATTTCCACCCCTTGTCCCCCATTCCGCGAATATAAAAACGCTCCCTCGTATATTATAAACGCTGGATTCTGCTTTATATTATATATCTATTTGATGTTTGAAAGATCCTTGATGCTTGCCTTCCGTTATCTTTTATTATAATTTTTCTCTTCACTCCTCATTCCTGTATACATTTTTAGTTATATTCAGTATCAGATATTTTCATAACTCCTAAAATAACTTACTTTAGGAGTTATGAAAATAACTTCAAATTTTCATAAGTAAAATTTATTTTATAATCAAAGTCATAAATTTTAATGGAGACAGGGCAAATAAGAACCCATTACCACATCAATGTTAGCACTCTATATACGTATTTATCGCGGATTCAGTGCGACATCGTAATTAATTATCTGCGGTGATGACAACTTTGTTGTCGAAATACGTATACAGAGTGCGAATATTGATGTGGTAAGGAGTTTTTACTTTTCTTCATTGATTAATCCAGCTTATGGTTAAAAATGTTACGCATTTCGGATTTTATAATTTTCTAATGATGTTGTCTGAGCAAGATGCCTTCATCTTAATGGTTGATTAACGAAATGCCACGTACAATCCTGTAAGAGGCTGGACTTAATCTCTGGAATTATGTATTGAGCAATTTAATGAGGCATTTGCAAATACAAATATATTGCTTATGCTTTTTCCACACTAGAAGCACTAGGTATTTCATTAGGCAGTGTGTGTAGTATTTTGGGCGAAGTTTTGGGTGTCAGAAAGCTGTGTGCAAAATGAGTGCCGCGTTCGTTAACAACGGAACAAAAACATATTCGAATGCGACTTTCTCAGCAACATTTGGTGCGTTTTAGAAAGAAGAAAAACGATTTTGTGCGTCGTTTCATCACTATGAATGAGAGTTGGATTTACCACCATGATCGTCAATCAAAACAAGAGGTTAAGGAATGGTGTGAACCCAGTGCTCCGAAGCGAATTAGGGGTCGGAAATCGGCCAAGAAGGTGTTAGCTTTTTTCTGATGCAAGAAGAATTTTGTTCGTAGATTGGCTCCAAATTAGTAAAACAATAAACTCAGATTATTATTGTAACCTTTTGAACCAGCCGAATATAAAAATTCGTGAGAAAAAACCTGGTTTGCAAAAGAAAAAATCAATTTTCGTCAAGACAACGCACCCCCTCACACAGTTTAAAGCACGAGCGCAAGAATGAACTCCCTCTGACTTCTGGTTGTTCTCGCATCTCAAAAAATTCATGTGTAGAAAACGATTTTCATCCAACGAAGGGGTAATAGCAGCCGTGAAAGCGTATTTCGACAGTCTTATAGATTCTCAGTTCAGGGATGGAATCCATAAATTAGAAGATCACTGGAATAAGTTTATTGAAGTTCAGGGAGGTTAAATTGAATAATAAAATGTACATATTTCAGAACATAAAATCGGCAGTATGAGAAATATTTTGGCTGGAGTTTTGGGATTCAGAAAGCTGTATGCAAAAATTCGTTAACACCGGAACGAAAACATATTAGAATGCGACTTTCTCAGAAACATTTGAAGCGTTTTAGAAAGAAAAAAATGACTTTGTACGAAGTTTCATCACTATGGATGAGACTTGAGTCTACCTTCATGATCCTCAATCAAAACAATAGGGTAAGAAATGGTGTGAACCCAGTACTTCGACTCCGAAGCGAGTTAGGGTTCAGAAATCGGCCAAGAAGGTGTTAGCATCAGTTTTTTTGGGATGCAAGAAGAATTTTGTTCATGGATTCCCGTCAAACTAGTAAAGCAATAAACTCAGATTATTATTGTAACCTTCTAAACCAGCTAAATATAAAAATTCGTGAGAAAAAAAAACATTTTTCATCAAGACAACGCACACTCTCACACAGCTCAAAGCACCGTCGCAAGAATCGCAAGAATTAACTCCCTCCGATTTCTGGCTGTTCTCACATCTCAAAAAATTCGTGCGCGGAAAACAATTTTCATCGAACGAGAAAATAATACTAGGTAAAAGATGTGGAAGAGTATTTCGACAGTCTTCTGGATTCTCACTGCAACGATGGAATCCATAAATTAAATAGATCACTGGAACAAGTGTATTGTAGTTCAGGGAGGTTATATTGAATAATAAAATGTATTTCAAATAATAAAATCGTGTTTTTCTTATCCGAACGACAAAACTTGAACAACCTAGTATCTATGTAAGCACAGAAGAACAGGTTGAAGTTGATGGTTAAATTCGAATAGACTTAGGATAGGATCTTTCGAAGAAGAATCGCATGGTTTATATAGTCTACAGCCTATGTTAAGTTTGTGTGAATAAAAAGAAACAATGAAGCAATAAACGATAGAACTATAGAAAACGACGACTGAATCAATAGAAAAAGTTGGGTGTAGAAATCCCATTGTTGAAGAAATAAGGAAGGAGAGAGTTTCGTAATCTTGTGTATCACCGAAAGTTAGATTTTAACTTATTAAAAATTCAGATATTTACACATTATTTTGATAATAACGTAATTATTTACATAATAATTTTGGTTCAGTATATTGAAAGATTAATGAACTTGCCTATTTGAATAAAAAATTACGATTCAGAAAATGTTTAGATGGATATTGAACGCAATTTTTTGAATACAAATATTTTAAAACAAAAATAATTTCCCTAATATTGACAGGATCACGGGCGTGTTTAAATTTAAATAAAGTTTCTGTTCGATTAAATTTGCGAACAAATATTTTACTAGGCAGAAGTAATTTTTCATCAGTTTTTTTTTTCATTTACACACTTTCAAAATAAGTTACAAACACGGTATCTCTAATGCGGAATATATTTGTTCAATTTTCTCTTGAAGCTCTTCTTGCCAGTTTATCTCACTTCGATGATGATGGATGACGTGTGCATTCGAAGACCAATATTTCTTAACTGTACAGAATGAGAATTTGAATATAGGTGTGTGTCTATATATACTTTAGAAAGACTGTATTTTATGTTTAGAGGAAAGGTTTTCTTATATCGCAGAAATTTTGAAATATAACTTTTCCGCGTCGGAATATTACATTAATACCGAAGCGCAACAAAGTGCGGAAGATAAAAAATAGTGGCTACATATTCCATTGAAAATAATCTTTCCTGGTAATGGATTTTGAACAAAACTAATAAAATATTCGAATTGCATTTTCAATACTTACGTATTCACACATAATACTGATTGATATTTATATGCAATACATACAATGTGTTCAATAAAGATTGAGACGGATTATGCAACCAAGTATACAACAACAAAGATTACAGTTGGTATGAATTATTCTTGTAACTAGATCGTGACAGATCTCTCTTTATATCCCTACTAAATTGTTTGACATTTTGCCTTATTTGATTTGTAATTACGTGTTATCAATTATCAGTAATTTTCAGAAGTACTGGTAAATTTTTGGTGGTTAGAGCGGTAAGTTGGATTTAATTTCATATTAAGTGTGTTGGATAATTTTTTTAAACCTATAGATTTCTAGGGTCTAGGGAATTTTGAATGTAAGGCTACCAATAGTGTATGTTTGGTTGCATAAGGCCATCTCAATCATTATTGAACTCACTGTATATGAACGTATATAAGTCAATTTAAAATATTAGTTAATATAAATTTATGTAGAAAGGAATTTGGAAATACTTTTAAAAATTAAAGACCTAGCATTGGCATCGAAAGATGATTTTTATATTAAAAAACGACCTTTCTGTTTGAGAATTCTTTTTTCTTCTCCTGAAACTATTTTTCGAAAACTTGGATTGGTTTCAAAATACTTTTCCACAAAAGCTCTATAATTAACTTCGTTGAACACTCGAATATTTATTTTTACCAACGATTTGTTTTGATTTGTTTTTACGGAGAAAAAGCGAAGTCAAAAAGTTTTATCCAATTTTGCTGTCTTTTTTTTAACGTTTATAGAATCACTAAAGTTCCACTATATTGTACAGGCTTTTGGTATGATAATAAAATCAAAAAGTTACTTTGAGGAAATTTGGAAAAGTTTAAAAACATACTAATGAACTATAGACTGGTCATAAATGTGGACAGAATAAAATATTGTATATCCCCAATTACCCGGAAGATAATAATAACGATATTTGATCAAGATCAATTAGAGAAAACGATTAAAATTGTTCATAATCAAAAATTCCTGAAAGTTATAGGATGCAGACAGCCGAGACAGCTAGCCAATAGTATGTTATTTAGCAGGGCTATTTAAATAATCCATGGAAGGAATATTAAGTACTACTAAGCTACTGAATAATGGAAAGACTAACGAAGAGAGTTTATGAAGAGCGAGTTCCGGGAACTAATAGAAGCGGAAGACCTAAGAAAGCGTGGCGAGGGGAAGTGAAAACGAGGGCCCCAGAGATATTCGATGGACTGAAATCAGAAACTTGGCGCGGAATAGAAAGGAATGGATAGAGCGCAATCCTACACACCACGATAGAAATAAATAAATAAGTTAGTTCTAACAAGATCCGTAGAGCTGTTAAAATATTAATAACAAAATATTCGTTATGTAGGCAGCAAATACGTTTTAAATTCGCTTATGATTGGCGGACATTTAATCATAAAACATAAATAAAACTCCTTTGTTCGTGTGCTATATACGTATTTTGACAACAAATGTATCATCGTCAGCAGACAATTAACCACGGTGTCGCCCTGAATCCGCGGTAAAACTCACACAGAATAATGTCTCACAACCACCAAATACACGCAGTTTTAATACACACAGTTTTGTGTGAAATAAATTTCTGTGCACGTGGTGGTTGTGTGGTATCACACAGTTTCGGGTGAAATAAATCAGTGTATATTTAGTGGTTATGCAGTACTATTCTGTGCCAGTTTTTCCGTGAATCCTGAACGACACTATGATCAATTATCTACTGATGATGACAACTTAGTTATCGAAGTCGTATACAGAATACGAACATCGATATGGTAAGTGGCTTTATTTATCTTTTTAATTAATTTAATCAATCACCTCCATTAAAATTTTCCACCAAGTTTTTTAAATACACATAAATGTCAAATGAGAATAGTCTCTCCTGTAAATCAAGCAATACTAGTCCTAAATCTTAAAGGGATCTCTAAGGGATAAATAAAACGCTGCTAAATTTCACACTATGTTACATATTTACTGCGATTAGTTGTTTCTGTTATAACATTATCAAACGGTCAAAACTAGTCCCAGTAAATATATAATATTGTGTGAAATATAGACAGTGTTTTATTTACTCCTTAGTGTTTTTATTTATACCTTAGTTTAATGGAATTTCACAAAGTAACGACCTCAACAATCAACTATTTAAAATTCTGGAATTTAAACTAGTTTAGTTCCATCGATTTAGTAAAATGTCAAGGATGTTATTATTCAATTTTGAAATTTCTCCGAGTCAAGGCCAATGTTTATATTCTGTTCGTTTTTTAAATATTTTCAGAAAGATAAGTGCAATTTCATATTTTTCGCTTGTTATTTAGCCACCTAGATTGTGTACATATTTAGATACTGGATACATGATAGCATAAGCATATGTTTTTAAGTTCAATCAGAAAATTCACATCGACTTCAATGAGTGACAAAACAATGAAATGGAAAAACTTTTAATTAAAATAGATAATCGTCTGTAAAGACATTTACAAAGCAAGCACTATGTAGCGGTACGGAAAAGAGAAAATGGGCATCTGCGATACCAGTATATTCTGTGAGCTTCTGAGTAGACATATTGTATTTTATAACTAGTGCTGAACAACCCTCCGGGTTCGCAGTACTATAGTGTTCAGTCTTGCCAGAAAGGTTGGATAGGTGCGATTATAAATTAATTATAGTTCATGTATATTCTAACGTAGGAAAACGATTTAGAAATGTATTTACACCCGTCGCAGTTACCGATCCACCTTTGCGAGGCATCTTCGCGTCACTGACATGCAAGCTAGTGGCAATGCTTGCATGTGTTCGCCTTACATCAGTTCCTGTCACTGGTCACTGAGGATTGTTCAACTTTACTTATAAAAGGTGTTCAAAATGTCTTTACGTCCTGGGAGGCTATGGCGTGTGAAACGTTTGGCTGTAATGAATCCAAACTATATTTTTTTCAATGTTCGTAAATCGTACTTATGTTCTATTCAAAGAAAATATTTTCTTGATGCTACACTTCCGGTTAAGCAGGCAGTCGCTTCTATCTCGTTCATTTTAAATGGAAGAATTTAGTTTTAATTGCATATTTGAGTTCTACAAGAAAATCTATGAAGATTTTCTTAAGTTTTCCCTATATCCAAATTCGACAATTTCATATTTGAATTTCTTTGCAAATATTTGGATTTTTGCGCATGCACAAAAGTTACGTCCTTACACAAGTATACACATAAAAAACACGGTATAAGTTTGATAATTTAAAAATGTTTGTGTGCTTGGAAACTTACAGTTCTAAAGAGAAAAAAGTATTGAAATAAACAATGTTAAAAGAAAATAAATAACTTGAAAAGGGAGAACCTTACCACCTCCCCGACACGTCGTTAATAATAAAAATTGAGTGTTTTATTACCCCTTTTTAATCGAAATACCCAAACACAAGAGAACAAAATTTATAGTTAAAATAAATGTAACTACAGACATGCGTGGCTGCCCTGGGCTTTTTGGACACCGGTTAGGTAATGTCCCAAAAATCGTAAAACGCGATATATCTTGCAGTTGATTGAGAAAGTCGACTAAGATGTCTAGTAATAAAACGAAACACTGTTTTATTATTAGAGTAAATACTATTATGAATTGTTATTGGAAAAATGTATGTAAATTGCTTACAGAAGAAGTTCAATGTTTGAGAAAACTCTGGTACAAAAGCAGTGCCAGTGTATCCAAAACACGTTTGTCTCTTTTCTATACTCCCAAGTGATCTCGTTCAAAAACTATTTATCGTGAATTTCTGCTTTGTGAATATCTTTACAGGCGTAACTGAGTGACATTGTATGATTTATTTTAATAGTAATAACATAGAGAATTACAATTCTTACAAACCATGTTCGTGTATTAATACTTCGTCGCATTCCGTATTATATAATTTCTTTCGCGATTACTTTACACACTGAAACAGAAAGGAAACACTATTTTTTTTTTAGTTATCGTTTGAGCAATACAAAAATGTTATTGCGATCATTTCGCGATCACACCACGTTTAATATATAACTTGTTTTGGTTTTGGGTTTTGGTTAAAAGTCACGTCACACTCTCAACTCTTCCATCGGTATGTTCTGTTTACTGTTTATTTGAGTGTTCTTTTTGGTCAGGGTACCCGTATTTATCAGCTGTATGCTATGCGTACTTAGCAGTGGCTGATTTTCCGGCAAAGGGTTCGAACTCAGCGTGTTTACGTTGGCCTTGGATATTTTAGGTGGGGGCGGCGGCCTAGGCAATGTCGCATTGTTTTGTGGAAGATCCGCGAATTCAGGTGGAGGTAGCTGATGGTGCGAATGATGATGTCCTAGGATGGTGGCCGGATCACTCTTAACACCTATAATACTTGACTCTAAGTCACCGCAAATGTTGTTGGGCATTTGTCCATTTTCGTTTCTTTTTTTCGGCTGTCCGCCATTTTCGTTCATTCGCGTTTTATCCCTCTGGTAGTACACACCGGCGAAAATTAAAACGTTCAGTATTAATAGCGAACATCCGATCGCTATTGTTACACTTAATGCTGTGGAATAGGCGGCGAATCCGTCTTCGACAGGATTCGTTGTCGTGCTTAATCCGCCTAGTTCTTCCACTCTCTCTGTGGAGTCCGACGTTGCTATCGTAGCTAGAGCAGAATAATTAAAGAAGTTAGGCGTCGAACGGGAGTCTGGTGTTTCAGTTGTTGGTAATTTTCTTGGATTCAGGCTGGGTAATTTTGGCGGTGGTGGATCATCGTCCGGTAATTCGTGATGGGATCTTGGGACATCATCTCCACCGGGTTTATGCAGATCTGGTACTAGATTTAACCAGAACGAGAGTCTATGAGCTCGGTAGTGGTTCTTCAGCTTTGGTTTGGTATCTGTGGAAAGATAATTTTGCATTAAACGAGATTAAATACAATGTTTTTAATACAGATAGTTTCACATAAATGTACGTGATATGCTTATTGTTATACACATAGTCATTTTAATCATAGCCAGCTAATAAATTCTTACTCTTCGCCTATATAATAATTCTTTTTATAGTCTACACGTTTTTTCATAGCATCGACTCAGATCTTCGTTTTGAACATAAACAAAGAAGTACACATTAAAACCAGATGCAAATATAAACTGACCTCGATCAGGTCATGTGACAATTTTTCGAATTATTGTCACTGGTTTGTTTTGATTACCTGTTGTATTTTATTTACACATATTTCGCTGTGAATTCTTTTATTATTTACGTATTTTACTTCTATTTATCCGTTTTCTTTAAACAACAGTATTCATATAGTCCTGGAAGGTAAAATAATGTGTTATTAAAATTTTATGCATTTAGATAATGCATGATAGACCCTTCTCAGCCATTGACATCGGCTGCCCCTAACAAAGGCCTTTCTACTATTAGCAAGAAGATACTTCTCCCAGGACGCTCGAGATATAGTCTGGCGAGTGTATTAATTTTAAAAAACCACTTCACCAGGTACTATCGAACCTAGCATTTATATTTAATGTTTATAATAATTTCATCACTTTTTGAAACAGTTGCTGAGGCAACTGGAGTTTTATAACATACTATATCAAGAATTGTTAGTGAATTGGCAAATTGACACTGGTGAAAAATAAATATTTGTTTCTTGAGGAAGTATAAATGAATGTGAAAAGAAGGTTATTCAATGTGTCATACACAATTTCTGTTCGACAGAAATATTTAAAACAAAATTAGAGATGATGAGGGAGAATTAACTTTTCTGGAAAAATCACGTTTAGAAAATTGCTTAAGAAGTTAAGCTTTAGGTTTTTATGATGAAGCAAAACGCAAATATAGTAAAAATTATATTTGTAGATGGAAAAAAAAGCAAGTAATCGTGCTTTTCTAATGGACTGTTATGAAATTTGCGTATTCTGTGAGAATTAGCTCTGGTATTCCTGACCCACCAGAGCTAATTCTCACAGAATTAGCTCTGGTGGGTCAGGAATACCAGGTCTGTGGAAGCCTCGAATTCGTTTAAGAGATTTGAAAAACACTCCTTTTGTATACCCAATGACATTAGAAGTGTTACACCTAGAAGGAATAGTTTCCTGGACGTGATTTTTTGGTAATGTGATAAGCTTAAGTCAAGAATGAAACGAACAGATTTCCAAGAAATTTTATTAACATTAATTTGAAAAAAAATTAATAATGTGTTTGGCGACCCCGTAGCTGTAGACACTCCTGTACACGTCTAGGCATCGACAAAATAAGATAGTCAATGTCTGCTTGTGGCACATCGTTCCAAGCAACTTGAACTTGGTGGATTAACTGTGCCAGAGTTTGTGGAGGATGGTTCAAATTGGTCAGTCTTCTCCCCATTATGTCCCACATATGTTCGATGGGATTTAAATCCGGTGAACGGGGTGGCCACGGCAAAACATTAACGCCAGCTTCTCGTAGAAAGTCCATAGTACGACGAGCAATATGTGGACGCGCGTTGTCTTGCTGAAAAAGGACGTGTGGACGGCCATCTAGATAAGGCAATAAAGTGGTTTGTAGGACGTCATCAACATAACGCGCAGCTGTCATACTGCCCCGAATAAACAGAGGAAGGTGATCGGCTTCCATATGCAATAGCCCCCCAAACCATTACTCCAACAGTCCTATGCACATGCCTCTCAACAGCAAATCCAATATCACGTCGCTCTCCACGACGGCGTCTTACCCTCTGACGGCCATCATGCATGCCTAGGCAGAATCGCGATTCGTCGCTGAATACGACATTATGCCATTCTGCTTCCCAATGCTGCCGTTCTCTGCACCAGTCCAAACGTTGACGACGATGTGATATTGGATCTGCTGTTGAGAGGCATGTGCACAGGACTGTTGGAGTAATGGTTTGGGGGGCTATTGCATATGGAAGCCGATCACCGCTTCTGTTTATTCGGGGCAGTATGACAGCTGCGCGTTATGTTGATGACGTCCTACAAACCACTTTATTGCCTTATTTAGATGGCCGTCCACATGTCCTTTTTC
>JAVIWB010002819.1:0-35568 GCA_031893035.1 Dermolepida albohirtum | reverse complement strand
TGGTTACAAACTACCATAAAGCATGGAGGAGGCAATATCCAAGTTTGGAGTTGTATTTCGGTAGCAGGTGTGGGTGAAATTATAAAAATAGAGGGTAAATTAACTGGCGAGAAATACAGAACACTATTAGAAGAACATGCCATACCATCAGGACAGCGACTTATTAGCAATAATTTAATTCTACAACAAGATAATGATCCCAAGCATACCTCAAAACCTGTGAAAACTTATTTAACACAGCAGGAAGCAAATGAGATATTACAGACTATGATATGGCCACCTGAAAGTTCTGACTTAAATGTTGTTAAGCATATGTGGGATTATCTTGACAGAAAAAAAGTGCAAAAGGGGGCCAAAAAACAAAAATGAACTGTGGAACATAGTACAGGAAGAGTGGTACAGTATTACTGAAAATTTCATTAATTCATTAATGGAAAGTCTACCAAGAAGAACGCAGGATACCATAAAAATAAAGGTGGTTGCGAACACTCTTATCGAATGAGACCATTTTAAAATTTCACACAACTCACTTTATTTTAAAAAAATACTAAAAAGAGACAACAGCATGTGCTTGCAATCTGCACTCGAACTAAAAAACCTCAGAGAATATAACAAAGATATTTCCAACAACGCCACCTTACGGGAAATAGCTGAATCGCAAAACGTTTAAAGCAACCTGCGTACATGTTTACTTGTCCAAAAAGTTGTTGAAAATTTGAAATAAAAACAAAAATTCTTTCGTTTACTTTCACTCTTCTATTTTTGGTAACTTGTCTCTAAAATACTTGAGGTATTTTAAACAACCACCATGAATTTTCAAGGTAGAGATTAATCAAGTTGAAGAGAAATTGTTCTTTCATTTTTTATTTGACGGCGATGACAAAGTAAAGATTATAAATATATTGTTGACTATGCAGTTTATATAATATCAAATACTTTCGTCTATGGTATAACCTTTACGAAACTAGCAAAACGGTCTTTCAGATTATACATAATTGAAAAACAAACAAATCACGTCGAGAAAAGATTAAACATTAAAGTCTTTGAAAAACTGTACTTTTATCATGTCGAGCAAGTTTTCTTGTTTTCACATGGCATTCTCATTGAAATGTTTGTTTTAGTTTAACAACTTACTAAACGATGTTTTGAGGTGCCAAGTTTTAATTTTGTCAGAGTTTCTTATTGAAGATTATTTTATGCTATCAGCAGAAATTTTCAAAATTATTTTTTCAAAGTTGAACAATATCATTGACTAATTCGACAAGCTTCTTTCCATAAAATTTTATTGGAATTAACGTGGTATAATTAGAAATCATTAGATATTGAACTCGAAGCTTACCAAGACTAATCATCTCTTCTGTGTCAGATCTTAATCATAAAAGAGAAAAAGCAGTTTTAAGGGAACTCTTCGGATCCATATATCTATTTGTACATTAAATCTACAATATTTATATGTTAGAATACAAAGGACATACGTTAAATAAAAAGCTTCTTCGAGATAAACATGTAGTGAATGATTAATAGATTTTTTTTTATTCCATGTCCTTTTACTAAACCATTGAAAGAAACTGAAAGATTCATCCCTAGATTGTTACTTCTTATATAATTTTGTTGAAACTTATATTATTAAGAAAGGATGACAAATAGTTAGTAATAGAAAAAAAGTTTTTTTCTAGAAACACTCAGTATACAATTAATTAAATCTAATATTGGATAACCATGATTGAAACCGAAATAACCTTATTAATGAAACTTCGTTACTCGTTGCGCCAAAGCGTTTCTAAAAATAGCTTTCCAATTTATTTCGAATTTACAAATTGTCTTTTGTTAATATGAGAAAAAGCAATTTAAAAGTTTCCATATCTATGTATACTAAAAAAGAAAACTATTGTAAGGTGAAGATAAAGAGAGAAAATAGGACATCAATCTGAATTTTCGTTTCGCCGTCAATTCGGCGGAGAGTTTACTTGGGTCCTCTAGTTGATCCCATGCATTTATAATAGACCTGTCACAGTCCATTATTTAGATGGTTCCCAGTGTGTCACATGTATTTGGTATTGATTACTGCAAAGATAGAAACGAAAATCCTGGCTGATGCCGGTGAGAGAGAAAAGCGACCCTTTCGAAATTGTATTTTGAACTGTCAAGGTGACATTTGCATTCACGAAATTTCAACGACCGCCACGAAATTTATTTTAGGCGATTCCACCCGGTCAGTTTCGCGAAAACAATACCCCTTACAAGAAAATGTAATAAACAAGCGGCACAGCTTAAAAACGTACTGAAATGAAGTATCATTTTATATAGATTGGTATGATGTTGGAACTCTTGACTTGTTCTTGTTATAATGACGATTTTGAGCAATTTTACTCTACACTGAGCAGCACCAAGCTTCGACAAATTATCTACATCAATTAAGAATGAACCGATGAACTGTTAAAATAATGATTTGACACAACTTACCGTCTTATATTCTCGAAATTAATTATCCTCTATGTTCTACATGTCGAATATGAAAATTCTTGAAGATATTTATTATTTCATCAATAAATGCAGATAATAGAAATAATAAATCTCCTTTTACTCGTAATCTAAGCTTTCGTAGATTCGTTGTAAAAACAATCAAAACATTTTTTAAAAAAATCTGCTATTACAATTTATAGATATCTTGATTACCATAGATTGCTCACATTTTTCCTTACTCAAGTTCTTCCTTGTCCATGTTAGAGTTTTAAATAATTTTGATAATCGATTAATAAACTTTTCGTTTTCATTAGGGTTGCCTTTGTTATCAATTTTCTCACTTCAAATTGTATGCTACTGATTTTTGGTACCAGTTCCACTACTACTAACAAAAAGGTACGAACTGGTTTGGATTTTAGATGATTGGTGTTAGTAGTCCATGAAATATTTTCCCTAACATAATAGCCTTCGATCGATTAATAAAAGAATTTTTCTGTAAATTTGGAAAAATTGAAATGACAGCTGTCATGAAGTATCTCTTCAAAAAAAGTGATGATAATATAGTGTGAAAAATACTGAAAACGCACGATTGAGGAAGATATCGATTTTGTCTACAACATCCACAACATAACAATCAATATATTACAATAAAATTTAAAACGGAAACACGTGGCCAAAAAAATGGATCTTTGAAAGTTTCTGTCTTTAATGTTTATGATGCTAACGGTTGACCAAAACGCATGAAGCAAATAATCTTTGATTTGCTTCACGTTAAATGGTGTCCATCCAGACCAAAAGTGCAAATTATGGAGGCATGAGTATCGCCACGAAAATTCTGAGTCACTTCTTCCACCTAGAAAATATTATCGACACTTTTTGAGATTTTGAAATTATTCCTTTCGTTCTTTATTTATGACGTGCGCACGCCATCGCAAACCAGTATATTGTGGACTTTATACAAAATCTTAGTAAAGAATCAAAAGAAAAATATAGATTAAGTAGTTTATTGTAAATATTCCTATGTATTTTGAAATTAGCGCTCTGGATAGAGTCATTGAAACGCAATTTTTGTACACTGTTCGGTTATCCCATGAAGTAAAAGCTACATGCTTCCTGGGATAACCCAACAGTGTACAAAAATTGCGTTTGAATGACTATCCAAAGCGCTAGATTCAAAATGCGTGGAAATATTAACAATAAATTAATTTTTTCTAATAAAGAATATGTTGTGAATGAGTTACTGACATAATAATATCAAATATTTTTTTAAAAGAATCAAACGTCATGACAAAAGCATCAAAGAAATGCATTTTAACATTTTAAACCTTAGAACGTAAGATCAAATGATATCAAACCCTAATTTTTCTTGTGTGAAAGACAATAATTCACAAGCGCCCCTTAAAGTTGCCACTTAATAAGTATTGGTGTTAAAAATGATTGCGATTTTTAATTTAGTCGTACCAGTATAACATATCTGACGTGTTGAACCACAAATATTATCTGGAAAGATTGTGTGAGTAATAACTCGCACAAATTTTCTAAAGTTTTCGACCCACTTTAGGCAATAATACTGTTTCCATCGAGCTGAGAATTTTTGTACCTAAGAATGCTTTAACCGCAATAGAAATTAAATTTGTGAGAAAATAAACAGCAAAATGAGGAAAGGAAAAATCAGAAATGAAAAACTTGGTTAATTGGATCACGTAAGTAGAAGCTATTGTACTAAAAAGTTGAAAACAAAAATTACTTCATGCGTGCTCTTATAACTCTGCAATGCAAATGCTGCAAACATAAATAAATATGTAAAATGCTTAAATAGTACATAAAAAAGCTGTTATAAAGAATTGTATTTCGTTCTTGTCTGATTTCTGGTCTTAGATCATGCTAGCATATTTGGATTATCTCTTGTGATATAATGAATGTCTTTTTTATAAACTTTAAGAATACTATGCTATATAATAGTAATAAATATAGCATATTCGTTTATTATGAATGCGACTATACGCCTATACAAAAAAAAATTAAAAATTATGAACTGCTAATTAACTAATTGCGACACGCATTTCTATCACCTCTAAACGCTGGCATTTTCAACGCACAACTAGCATTACTGTTTTTGCTACATGTATAGCATCCATATTCAATCCAACCACATTTGTAAATCTAACGAACCTAACCAATTTAATCTATGCAAAAACGGATTCGTTTATTGTATTATATGTAACTGCGCCTAACCACACTAACCGCGGCGTGTAATAAGCGAAACACAGTCAGTGCATCAGCAGTATTCATCATACACATGTAACTGATGTACAGTAATTACTATTTGTTCATAATCTATCTTTATTCAATTTTGTTGACTGTAAACTAGTACGCAATAAAATTATTGTCGTTTGCAATATTTATCATAAATTGTGAAAAAAATAACTGAATTTATTTCCGAGAAAAACACTACTTTTGCATTAGAGATTTGTCATTTTAATTCCCGGAATGACCAAATTACATAAGAATTGGTATGTCCGCATGTTTAAACTAATACCGGTAAAAATTTGTTAACAGCGCCAATCGTTAATAAGCTATTGGTAAAATAGTAGATAAAACCGTTGCGTAGCATAGCATAGCAGCTCGAAAGGTAGACGAAAGGATATGGCGAATCACTCCAGAAATAGAGACCATCGACCAATCGAAAAAGAGTTTTAATTGAAGAATTTATTACGGTAAAGGATTCCACCAAGTCATACTACACTGCAAGACATCCCATCCGTTTAATTGACTTAACTTTTAATTTCTATTTCCGAAATTTGAAAGTACACTGAAGGACATTCCGGAATTTGGAAGTACATTGAAAGACCGAAAATTTTCTAATGTAACCGATATGCAACAAAGTATGAAACAGCTACTCAACAGGATTCCGACAAATTAGTTCCAAAAATGGAAACGCCGTTTCTTGCAGTGTGGAGATGCAGAAAAAAAAGTAAAGGGTGTTTCAAATTTCGTGTTTTTTTAAAGAATAAATAAAATACATAATTTGCATTCGCTTTCAAAAATTTTTTATTGGTAATTGAAGTATCATTTATGACATTTCTATGCGAAAAATAATATCTGCCAAATGGCCTCCTCTTGCAGCTCCACAGACGTCCACTCTTTTGTTAAAATTTTCAATGACATTTTGACATAATTGAGGCTCTATCTCACCAATGACAAGAATAATTTCATCTTTCAAAGCAGGAATTGATTGTGAATTGCTTTTATAAACTTGACTTTTCACATAATCCCAAAGACAATAGTCTAACGGTGTCAAATCACATGATCTTGGGTGGCCAATTAACATCACCGTTTCTTGAGATTACACGTCCAGGAAATTTTTCTCTCAATAAATCAATTGATTCGTGTGCAAAATGAGGTGTAGCGCCATCATGTTGAAACCGCATGTCCTCTAGATCAATATTCATTAATTCAGGCCACAAAAATTCGGTTATCATCCGACGATATCGATCACCATCGACAGTTACAGCTTCACCAGCAGCATTTTCAAAGAAGTAAGGTCCAATTACACCACCTGACCATAATGCACACCAAACAGTAACTCGTTTAGGATGCATAGGTTTCTCATGAATATTTCGTGGATTTTCCTCACCCCAGATACGGCAATTTTGTTCATTAACATAGCCACCAAGTTCAAAATGTGCCTCATCGGAAAACATTATTTTTTGAGAAAAATCAGCTGGTTGTTCATTGATGAAATTGACAAATACACGACATTTTAAATGATCTACTGGCTTCAGTTCCTGTGTTATTTGAACCTTATATGCCTTCAGAGCTAAATCCTTGTCTAAAATATGCCATGTTGTTGATCCACTAACTCCAAGTTGTTCTAAACGTCGTCTAATGGACATTTCAGAACCTTCAGCAACATTTTCACGAACCAAACCAATATTTTCTTGTGAACGACCACTACGACTGCATTTTTCACTTTTTTGATCTTCCACGGAACCGGTCTCTTGAAATATTTTAATAATTCAACCAATAATGCTTTCAGATGAACGATTATGTAAACCATAAAATTCACGTAATTTTCTAAAAACTCTTTTCACAGAACGCTGATTTTCATAAAATAATTCAACAATTTGAACGCGTTGTTGTACCTTGGACGAAGTCATTTTTATAGACGTCATACACCACACTTTTTAAATGCCGACATACCCAGACAAATTCAGTGCGCCATCTATATTTTATTTATTCTTGAAAGAAAACCGCGCAATTTGAAACACGCTTTACTTTAAACAGTGGCAGTGTCCTCTAATATACCGTTTCACATGTATGTTTCTGAGAGAATATTCTGAAAATTAGATTTTCACATAAAGCATATAAAGCAGCACGACAATATGTTATGTTTATGCTCTGTAATGTATTTCAACATCTAAAATATCGAGCTACCTTTGTATAATGCAACAGTTTAAATGTATTTTAGTAAATACGTCAAAACTCTATTATCGTTCAACAAAGTATTGAAAAATGATTAAAGTGTTTCATGCAAATTGTCTATTTTTGAGGAATACGGGATATTAATATCAAAGCTTTTAAGAATAAGTTTCTTGCTCAGAAACACTTAAACCTAATTTTAAAAATCACTCTTTAGAAGGTTCCTTTGAATGCTAAACAAATGATGCTGTCCAACACAGATATTGTTCTAAATAAACAGCTAATTAAAATATTCTATTTTTTAAGGAGAAAAAATTAAAAGTGATGCTTTTAAATTACCTTCCTGTTAACATTTTTATTATAATTATAATATATTCAGACAGAAAGTGATTTGGATTGGTAAATGATAAAAAATGTTACTAGAAGATACTTTTTGAGAACGACACAAATTAAAAAAAAAGAAACGTAAAAAAAAGATAGAGAACTGCTCGCGAATATTTTTTTAATACTTGAAATTATACCCTTCTGTACAATTACTACATTTATATAAGGGTTTTTGTCAGAACTCGCATTTACTTCAGTTACTTCAACCGTTGAGGAGGAATAATCCCTAATCCTACCGTCTTACAATGAAAATGTGCATTAACAAAGTTGAGAAGTACTTTATACGCACATGATTTATTCAATTAAAGCTCTCGTACTTGGACCCTGTACTACAAAAAACTACCTTCTGAAAATCCATAGCCGAACATTTTGTAGTGCCTCTTACGATTCTTTTGACTTTGTTTTATGAATTAGTATTTTGTGAAATTCATGTTTAGATAATAATTTAAATTTTTCAATTATGTTTCTGTTAATGCGGAATTAACTTTAAATTGGAAAATTCCCAATACGCATAAAGTTACTAGTATTGCAATAGTTTGATGATGCAATTGATAAGAATCACTTCATCTATTTAGTCTATTGAATTTAAAAAAAAAAGTTTCATTTAATCGCTAAAAGTGTGGTATTAAATTTCACCCTATTACACGTCCATTAATCGATCTATTGTACCTCTTTTGTGGTTTTCCTACACTTCCAACAAACCTACCTACGTATGTATTTAACGTTGTTCAGGACCGTGTCTATGACAAGGGTCTCAATTTCCGTAATTCTCAAACGGAAATCTTTCAACCACAGATTTCTTCATTAATATCCCTCATAGAAAAGGCAAGTATCAATAAAAGTAATATACTTCAGAATCCTGTTCAATTTTAATCAATTTTCTCTGTTTCTAAAAAATAAATTACAAGCTCTGTATTGTTATTAAATGTACTTTTAAGAGGAAACTTGTACAGTTCCTTTATTCTTTAAAAATGATACGTTCAAACAATCGATTAACAATGTGACAGATACACTTAACTAACTCTTTATTGCTCTCAAAATGTAGATGGATTAATTATTTAATTTTTTTTTCTCGATGTTTAATAACCAGAAAATTCTCTGGATGATTATGAAGCATGATGTCTTAATTCCAAACGCGTATATAAAGTTGCACGTCATCTATAGATTTTGTGTATCGACATATCCAATCACAGAATTATAATAATGATATTAATATAAATGAACGATATACATATGAACATTTAGTTCAAGTTAGCAATCTAGCCTCGAAGAAAGTGTTATCAAAATATTTGTCCGCGTTTTTCATCATTCGACTTTCTCACTGGACTTTTGTCCACAGAATTTATTCTGCATAATAGTGTAAAAAATGTTGTATATGTTCTGGAAAATAGTCTTGGAACATTGAAACTAACCAACTGAAGTATAGACGCAGAGTTGAAGCCAATTACGTTCATCTAACAGTGATGGATGGTTCGTGTTCTTACAAGGATACACACGATTCACCTCAAGAACTTCAGCAGTATATGCTCTCAACACTCTCAAGCTTAAACATATGCACAACGCATGTAAATATGATTTCAGACTATCAAAGCGTATACCAATCTGCAGCGTATCAAAGAACAATGTGACCGTATCTGGACTAACCATATATTAGGAATTTCTGTTGCCGAATCCGCTTTACAGGTTTCACATATATGACTACTAGAAGCGAATTCTCTATCAAATTGAATGTTTACATCTTTTACCATTTCGTTATAGCTAAGAACACGACCATCAATATTGTAATAAAAAATAGTGACATCTTTTCTTTTCGTATAACGTATTACACAACATTCAATATTCCAACATGAGTAATGTTAATTTTCTGAAGAAAAATATAAGACTTTAGCAGTCAACACAACAGTTAGGGCTATTTAAGACTACTGCAAAAAAATTGCTCAAGAAAAGTTGCCAGTGTATGTGTATTCTTGCTTTAAAAATATTGTGATGATTAAATTATCGAAAATAATATCATTTCAATATTAACTCTGAAAAAGAAAGAAGGGAGAACACAAAAAAAATAATATACGAGGGGGTACTCATAAATAACTGGAATGGCAGCGCTGTGGGTGGGGCTTGCCGAACACGCATTCGTGCCGCTAGGTGCGCGTGACGCAATTTGATCTGCGTTCGTTACAGTCGGTTCTTTCACCGAATAAGGTTGTGTCTTGTTACAGGGCGTTTTTGTCTAAAAGCATTTTCGTTTGCTCGTCGTTTTTTTGTAATATCAGGCCTATGCGAAGAAATAGTTTTGATGTTACAAATAGCTTACAAGGATAACGCTATGGGAAAAACTCAAATGTACGAATGGTTTTCTCGTTTCAAAAAAGGTGAAACGTCAATTGATGACAAGCCTCCTTCTGGACATCCATCAACTTCCACAACAGATAGAAAAGTCGAGAAAGTACTTGAAGATCGACGACTAACCATTAAAGCAATTGCGGAATTATCTTGAATACCTTGGAGCTCAGTGCAGCGAATTTTATCAGGAGAATTGGGGATGGCAAGAGTCACCGCGAAATTCATGCATGACTCCTTTACACTACGCCCCCTACTCACCTGATCTTTCTCCGTGCGACTTTTTTTGTTCCCACTATTGAAGAGGGCCATAAAAGGACATCGTTATAACGACATCGAAGAAATAAAGAAAAAAGTGACATAACTGCCGTAGCCATACAGACAAACGAGTTCAAACAATGTTTCCAACAATGGAATCATCAATTAGTTGTGTAAATTAAATGGAGAGAATAGTGAAGGTGTTCAGGTTGTTTTTGTAAAAAAAATAAAATACAGATTTTTATGAAATTGCAGTTATTTTTGAGTACCCGCTCGCAGATCGTTCAGACATATAGTTAGAAATATGGGAATTAAGTTAAGACGAGAACGATAGAATGGAATTCGTAAGAAAACAGAAAGTAGAGCAACCAATAAGAACTATAGAGATCGAACTTTGAGAATCGCGAGATAACTTTTGACGAAGATAGAATATGTATATGTCAAATATGAATATTAATTATTTTGTTTAAATACTTAGGGCATTATAAAAACACGATTCAATTTAGAAATCGGCAACTGAAAGAAAAAGTAACAACATTCTAAGTTAACAAAAAAACGAAACTTGAATGGTAGCCTGTATAATAAAAGGATGTTTCCGACATAAATAAATATTTAATTGCTAAATAAGAAATTCTTTAATAAATGTTCATGAATATTTGGTATTATTTAAAAGCTTCAGTACATTATCAATTATTTTATAATTACTTAATACTAAAAATCTTGTATATAGTGCAGATTAAACTTTCCTCCCTTATTTGTGATCAGCAAATAAATAAATATTGAAATCCTGAATTAAACAAAATTTACATGAAATGGAATTTCTGCTTGAATGAATAAGCGAGTGGTTTTTGAGGGGCGAGCGGAACGCGGGAGGGGCTCAAACCGACAATGTCTCACCAGGACGCAAATGAAGAAACGAATCGCGGCACCGAATTGTGTTATAACAGTATGTTGCGACAGTATACACTAATTCGCATCTTGCGCTGGCAAACGATGCCTTTTTATCCTTCAGAAAATGGAATAATGAATGAGGCGGGCTGATGGGATAGAGATCGTCGTACAAGCCGAGTCGTGCAAAGCCAAAACAGGCCGAACTGTACAACTCGCAAATCTACGGGGACAGAGCGTGACGTGATAGCTTGTAACGCCCTTGTAATTAACAAATTAAGAAACTGTTATCTCCCCACAGAATTTCCCTTCATTTGATTGATAATAGTAGACTTATCAATTTCGAAGCAGTTTAAATAGGTACGGTATAAATTAAATTTGTACAAAATAAGGTATCGAGCTCTCTCTCTCTCTCTCTCTCTCTCTCTCTAGGAAATGTTTATAACAGATATATATGAAAATATTCAATGTATATTAATAAAATAATATCATGTCCAAAAAAATCATAAATCTTCATATATTATGCACTTTTTCAAGCAGCCTAAATTGGTAATTAACCAGATAAGTAATTATATACTATGTGACAAAAAAATTGAATCGCTCAGCAACACTATATATTTTTAAACAAAATTTCGTACAAATACTTTACTGTTGACCATAAATGACTAAATTTTCATTGAAAAATTCGAAATAAAACAGAAAATTTAATAATGCCTTACTGCTCCATGTAAGCGCATACGTTCTGCTTTTTTGGAATAGAAAACTACCAGTGAGCAGGTTATCTTTTAAGTTTTGCATATAAAACTGGAATAAAACAGTAGATAGCTTTTAAAGACTTCACTGTTTTTCGAAGTATTTTCCACAAAGATTAATGCACTTTTGCATCTGCTCGAACCAACTCTGGAAGCAGTTGTTCCACTCGTTTGTTGGTACTGTCAAAATTGCTTTTTTGAAGGTATCGACTGCTCCTTTAGACGACTGGAGCCTTTGACCATGCAGCCCGTTCTTGATTTTCAAAAAGGTAAAGAATTTGTTGGGACTTAAGTCCCGACTGTACGGAAGATGGTCCAACAATTCGACGTTTTGTCGCGTTAAAAATTCAATTATTTTGCGTGCTGTGTGCGAACTAGCGTTGTCTTGGTGGAGTATAATCCGTCGTTCGGGGTTGATTTTTCGAAGTTCAGCGACTTGCGACAAACAAATGATTGTATGCCAATCAGCAATAACAGTTATTTGATCTTGTAGAGGAATCGTTCCTACAGGACTTGCTTTCGAGACAAATGTTGCGACCATCTTTTCGAAGATACTTCGAGAACGCATGATTTTGGTCGGCTTCCGTTCAGCTTGGAACACCCAAACAGACGACTGACGTTTATTTTCTGGCTTGTATGAGTAAATTCAAGATTCATCACCACTGACAATGTTGTACACGTTTTTAGAGTTTCTGGTGTTGAAGCGATCTAGAGCTCTTTGACACCAATTCACGATAACTGCTTTGTGTGCTTCGACCAACAGATGCGATATCCAACCGGAAACTATTTTTTTTACACGCAATTCTTTATGCAAAATTTTTTGAATTCAGGTCTTTGAAAGCCCCACAACGTAATGCTTCAATATGGCGATATGTCATGTCGATCTACGTCTTGGCTTTTCTATACAGATCGTATACGGAATTTGTTTCGTGCGGGTTTTTTGCCGTAGTTTTCCATGAGCGACACTGTTTAATTGCCTGCTGAAGATAACAACAACAACAAGTCGAAACACATATACAGAATACGAAAAATTAATGTGGAAAGGTGTTATATATCAACCTCAAGTGATTAAGATTATATTTCTTTAAAAAAAATGCAACTTCTTATTTTTATATAATAGATTAATCTTCCATATCCCAAGTAATATTTAAAAAAAGACGTTTACCATGAGAAATAAACGAAAAAGTAACTAAGAAAGAGGAAAATATATTTAAGCAGCTTCTGACATGAATTTTCTATGTAAACATGTAAATAGTAACTACTAATTCTAACTTTAAAGTTACTTGCAACTTCAAAGCAACGAAAATGAAATAAACTAATCAAAGAATAATCGTGCGAAGTAATATTAAATACATATATTAGATAATACGACAGATGGCATGTACAGGGTAAACTACATACATTAGCATTTCTGTTTGTTTCACATTAGTTGTCGTCAGCATGTAATACCTTAATTTTGCCTTGCACCATATGCGTATATACGTACGAATTAGTATGTGACGTTGATTTAACAGGCAATTGCAATTTCAGCGTAAGCATCACCAAGGTATTAAACATCTTTGTATAGATGTATTGTACAGCACATAGAAACACACACACACATATATATACTTATATTATGTAGTGTACTGAATCTTACGTTCAGAAGTCAAAATATTAACGTGTATACGATCAAAGCGCCCGCAATATTGTATTATAAAACTCTTTATCTCAGATGTGGAATTAATTTGCCTTATCTCTTAATGAAATAGATATATGTATATATGTATATCATTAATTTCCAAACATTTACGGCTTTTGACATTACAAATTTAGTTTTATACAAATACTTCATTCCAAATCACTTTTTTAGATATTCTAATTATACAATTTCCGATCACCTAAATTTTTTAAATAACGGATATTCCACTAAGAGGTTTCATTTTCATATGTAAAAAACAAGTATTTTTAAGCGATATCATCGGATGTTTATTTAATTGTAAAGAGGAGGGTATGCCTTTAATAATGGAAAACAATGTCAGCCAAATGGCCGACACGGCTACGCTTGCAGGACCATATTCTTTTCATGAAATTTTCCATCACCAATTCGCACATTTGCGGCTATATGTCCTCGATAACTTCGCGAATTCTATCTTTGGCATATACCTTATCTTACACGTAGCCCCAAAAAAAGTCTAAAGGTGTTATCACAAGATATCGGTGGCCAATTGTGATCACCTCTTCGAGAAATCACGCCGCCTTGTTAAAAATAAATGTCGTCCGCATTAATATCTTCCAATTCCGGCCATATAAAATCATTAATCATCCTTCGATAATGCAATCGATTCACCGTAACAGTTGCTCCAGCCACATTTTCAAAAAAGTAAGGTCCAATGACCCTGCCAGATCAAAAACCGCACCAAACAGTCACACGTTGACGATGAAGAAGTTTTTCAACAATAATTCTTGGGTTTTCCGCCCCAAATGCGACAATTCTGCTTGTTGGCTGAGGTGAAAATGGGCCTCGTCACTCAAGATATTTTTCGATGAAATTCCGAATCAGTTTGATGCATTTCAAGGATCCAATAAGCAAAGACACTACGTTGTTGATGGTCGGTAGGTGTGAGTTCTTGTATTTACTGAACTTTAAAAGCCTTAAGACCTAAGTCTTTATGCAAAATAGGGTGTAATGTCGGTTGTGGAATGCTCAGTTCCAAAGACGACGAGAAATAGACAAACCTGGGTTTTCCTCAACACTATGGACTGCAACAGCAATATTCTCAGTTGTTCTTGAGCGATGTGCACGAGTTCGATCCTCCACATTACCAACTTGTCCCAACAATTCAAATTTTTCCACCGGTTTCATAATTGCTGACCGAGAAGGTGCTTCGCGACAATCCAAAAATACTTTAGTTTTGCGAACTGTGGCCGCGAAATTTTTACTATTTTTATAGTGAATTTTAATAATTTCGATGCGTTGTTGAAGCGTATATCGTTCCATTTTTATTAATGGCGTAGTTTTTATTTGTCATCTGTCAAGTAGTTGCAGGTTGAGTCATGACAACTGTTAAAATAGCGGGCTATTGAAAATGAAATGTCTTATTGGAACATCTTCTTACATTATAGCATTTCAAAAAATATTAATTTTAATCATGTTTGTACCATATTTACCTTTCTTATAATTTATTTGTAAAACTAATTCATTTTGTATACTATAACTATATAAACACACGTACCCCACACAGAACCCTAGAGCAATTCCACACGCCGAAATACAAAGTACGGGTCCATTCATGTGTAATCAAATACGTAAAAAGGATATCCCGACTACAGTATAGATACAAATAGAGCCACCTACATATCAACAGAACATACTTTGATCCAAACACACTCCAAAAGAATATGAAGAGAAGGTTTATGAAGGTTCTTCTCAGAACAAGTTCTGCACGCGGACCTTTAGTCGAAAGAAGATTGTCTTCATTTTTAATCTTCGTTGAGTAAAGTTCGGCGTCTGCTCTTCTTTGCAAATAATATGCAAATCTTTTATGCAACGAATTACTTTGAAAAACGTGGAATATTGAAGAGAATTTTCATCACAAACAGATAGCATTTACTTTCATGTAGTAGTATTTTAGACAGTCTCAATATGATTATACATGCCACTGTCGTTTATAAAGAATTTATAAAAAGAGAAAAAAACGTTTCATCAAAAAAAGATAAAAATGTTTTTATTGGAAAAAAAACTTGCTTTTGCAGTCTTCTGCAATTTTATCACAGTTAAACAAAAATTTGTGCCAAATGGTTTAAATCTCTTTTTTTGAGATAATAGCGATTTAGAAGTTTAAGAAGTGATTTATAGATCTTTTACCAACCCACTAGATTCGCATTTTTATAATCTCATGGGAGTATCATTTATTAATTTTTAATGAATTATTTACTGTCAACTTTCTGACGACTGCTTCAGACAGTAGATATGGTTCATCTGTTATCAATTATGATTTCTCTTTGCTGCAATTGTGATTTTTAATCTCGAAATTTCGAAGGCTTTCACGTGTATTATGATTAGCAATACAACCTTCCCTCGAATTTTGTAGTAGCAAATGCTTCAGCTCCTTCAAAATCTACTTTTATTCTTAGTTCAGCAACCACAGATCATTTGATATGTTACTCCGGTGCTCCTTTACTGGCCGTTCAAAAGTTCTTCCTGTTTGTCCAGCATAATCGCATTCGCATAATCCATAGACTAGCCCCTTTACATTCAAGGTAGTCGGAAGAATATTAAGGAAAAGAATATAGAAATAACTAAGGATAAAGAACTCTTTATAATCAATGAAGCACAAAGATTACGCACAAATAAATATATAAAAACAACAGTAAAGAGAATTGGTCCGATAGTAAATTTAAAAAAAAGCGGACAATATGAATAGTGAAACGTTAATCAATACAAAAATCACAAAGCAAAGTCCAAAAGAATAATATTTTTATATTTTTTGTCTTCTTTAAAAATATTTTGTAATTTTTATATTATTACTGTACATTTATTTTTATAAACACGACAAAATATTTTTGTGATGATTCGTAAAATATTCTAGAAAATAATTTGTAGCTTCTTTGATATATTACATGTAATATTCAATTTTCTCATGAACTGTATATTAAAAAGGTTTCTGAATTCCTCAAAAGCAAAGAATGATTACATTTTTAATATATACACCAGTATAGAAAGTAATAATGTGCGAGCTTTGAAACTTAAAGCGAACTTTTTCTTTAATATCGACACTTTAATATGTATCTTATGTACCTGTTTTTAGCACTTACTCCTAGAATGAATTAACTTTGTAAGTCAGAGGGAAATTGACTGACTGGCTCTAATATGTATTTATTCCACTAGACTGCTTCAATATTAAGTCATATTTTATTCATGTGAAGTTGCGTGAAAAAGAATGACGCATTTCGAAGAGATAATTCAACTCCTGTTAAAATATTCCAACATCAGGGGGACAGCCTGTCTTTGATCCCCCCGTTTCCTATACACATCACCAGTATATTTTCGTATCATCTATCGAAAATTACTTTTCGAAATTTCATAATTTTAAATTTATACGAGACATAATTGTGGTTTTAATTAAACGTGGCAAGTAAATTTAGTCACAGGTGATTGACTTTCAAAATTAAGCCTGATTATGGATGCAAAGTAAATATAGCCAACTACCCTCTTGTGTGTTTATACATACATGTATTACTCCAATTTTCTCCATAGTACGAAATATTAACATTTTAATAAACGTAGCATATTTACTCCGTTAATATATTTTTTAATAAAGGAAGGAAATTTGCATACTAAAATATGGGGTATATAAACAAGCTTGTTTACATTAAATTAAGTTGTTATTTGGAACTAACAAAAAAGTTGAAATAATAAGATGACTGTCAATAGACGTATTACGTCTATTCGAAAGTTCTGTCATATTTTTGATAGCAATTACATTAAGTATCGACTGTTACAGTACGTGGGTAAGGTGAAAAGTTCTCGGCTTGACAATGAAAGACTGCGATGTAAATTTAAAAAATGATTTTATTTTTCTACATAATCTCCCTTGAGTTCAACACACTTGGTCCAGCGTTTTTCTAGCATCAATATTCCTTCCCGAATGTGAGAGTCTGGAAGACTGTCAAAATATTTTTCTACGGTCCTTTCAACTTCTTCGTTGGATGTGAATCGCTTTCCAGAAACAAATTTTTTCGAATTTGGAAATAAATGGAAGTCTGAGGGTGCCAAATCAGGAGAATAGGGAGGATGGCCGAGCAAATCGTACCCCAAATCCCGCAATCTTCCCATCGCCAATGCACCCTTGTGTGCGGGTGCGTTGTCCTGATGAAAAATGATTTTTTTCTGCAGTTTCAGTGCAGTAGTTCAGCCCTGAAGATGTCCCATACAAATGGGTACGAAACGTCGGCAGATATACAATCGACGCGGTTCCAGCCCGGAAACCCAGAAGCAGATAGCATGGACCACGACTGCGGAAGTCTACGTACCAAATTGATTTTTTTCTTCTTCAAACCAGGCCTCTTCTCGCGAATTTTGGCATCCAACTGGTCAAGAAGGTTTTCAAGGTAATCAGTTAACAAGATTCCTTTCGCATCCCAAAACACGCTGGCCATGACTTTTCCAGCAGATGCGATCGACTTCGCTTTCTTTGGCGCTGAACCACCGACCTCCACCCACTGCTTCGACTGCTGTTTCCTTTCTGGCGTGTAGTGGTGGACCCATGTCTCATCCATGGTGACAAATTGCCGCACAAAATCAATCGGATTCTTGTTAAATCGGTACAAAGAATGCTCCGAAAATCGTTTGCGCATTTGCTTTTGATCGACATTCAGCAAATGCGACACCCATTTTGCGTAGAGCTCTCTCATCTTTAATTCTTTGTGCAAAATGTTTCGCACCCTTTCTGCCGATATCCCCACAGCCTCAGCTATCTCACTCACTTTCACTCGCCTATCGTCCAACACAATATCATGTACTTTATCGATGATTTCTGGTGTGGTTGCGGTTTTTGGCCGTCCTTCACGTGGGTCATATTCGAGGGACGTACAATCACGTTTAAATTCAGCTACCCACTTTTTAACGGTTGGCATCGAAGGAGCAGAGTCCCCGTACACTTTTGTCAACTTCGGATGAATTTCCGTAGGGGTTAAACCATCCAAAACAAAGAATTTTATAATAGCACGATATTCAAGTTTATTCATTTAAAAAAATAACACGCACCTCGTCTACTACAAAAATTCTAGCAAACAAACTACTTGAGAGAACAAGTTGAAGGTTTTCATATGAACTAAAGACACATGCACCCACGCAGAGAACATAAATTTCTGTTAATTGTAACGCCATCTCCGTGTCAGGAAGAGAACTTTTCACCTTGCCCACGTACTTCTAAGAATTACTCGTTGTGGGGCGAATATTACCTGATCCTATACTTATAACGTTCGTAAAATTTGTAATACAACCATTAGTGCGTGCTGTGTTGCAAACTACAAGGATGCTTGTCGATAAAATTAATTTTGAAAACTATCGCATGAACTTAAGAAGGAAAACAATACGTTAATTGCAGGTTTGTGTGAAAATTTGTTATAAATGGAAGCTATTTCGATGACCGATTCTGGTCACCTTTCGAAGATTTAATACGTCGTTTTACAATAATTAGGGTAGGTTCCAATTGTTAGCGGTTTTTCTGAGCAAGAGTTACACAACAATCGCTGTTTATGTGATTGTTTGTCATTTTTACGGTTAATATTCGTAGAAACACGCAAAATGAACTGCAGTAAAGGGAACAAAAAGTGGATTTAATAGGAAGTATACAAGAAAAGAAATGTTAATATAAGAAAAAGTATTAACCAGAAATCAATCATTACAAAAATTGGAAAAAACAATCGAGTCAGTAAGAGCATGTAATCAAGCTAGGACAAAAAGTACTAATTAAAAAAATGTTGAATGTAAAACCTGCGAGCAGAAGTCCAATCAAAAAGTTGGTAAGAAGAATAGAATTAATAGCAAAGACACTAAAGGGGAGAGAGGAAGAGATGTATAAACAAAATTAACGTATTTAGAAAGAAAGATACATACAGAAGAAACATCAACGAAAGGTGATTATGCTTAAAATGACATTTTTGAAAAAGAATGTGGATACTAAGGATCAACAATCAATCATCGTGAAAAGATAAACAGAAGAGGTTGTGTTGGCATGATCATATATATAAACTAGAACAAAATCGATAGTTATTAGATGCTAGAAATATGAGAACCAAAAGAAGAAGATAATTAAATTACAACAAAATTTGAATGTCTGCATGGGCATATGGATTTGGAGAAGAAAAAGGAGGTGAAAAAGGAAGCGTATTCACTTCCTAATATTTTAGTTTGAAATATAGAGTTTTCTGCCATAAATAAACAAAGAATTCGATGAAATAATGCAAAAATTTCTTTATTTGAAGATAAAATATGTTTTTACTATCTTTTATCCGTTGTAGAAAATGCAATTTTGATAAACCAAACTTTTCTTAATCAATGCAAATAGAGAACATAGAAATGTAATTTAGTTTAGAAAGTCAATAGTATTCACTTCCTTATAGTAAATAATATATTAGGTGCGCAACTAAGTTCTCGCTGTTTTTCAAGAGATGGCTCTGGTAGTAAGTGCTGGTTGATTGTAACATAACCAAAACGTCATGAACCAAGCTTAGATATATGGTAAACAAACCGCTTTGACAAACTAGTGATTTTGTTTTTGCGTCATATACTTTTGGTTGTGTGAAAATGTCTGATTTTGTGTCTAATAATCGTCATTTGCGGGAAGTGTTGCTTTTCTTCTTTCATTCGAAGAAAACGGAGGCTGAAGCGCATCGAGAACTCCAAAAAGTTTACGGAGATGCTGTTGTAAGTGAAGCAACGTACCATGATTGGTTCTGTCGCTTCAAAGACGGTGATTTCGATGTTCACGACCGTTCGCGTGAAGGAAGACCAAAAACCTTCGAACAGGCTGAATTGAAGGTATTGCTCGATGAGGATCCGTGACAAGCGCAAGAAGAGCTTGCTTCAGCATTAGGAGTTACCCGCCAAGCCATTTCCCAGCGATTGCATGCGTTGGGAATGATTCAAAAACAAGGAACTTGGGTTCCTTATGATTTGAAGCCAAGAGACGTTGAGCGTCGTTTATTCGCCTGTGAACAACTGCTCCAGCGACAAAAAAGGAAGGGTTTTCTTCACCGCATCGTTTCTGGTGATGAAAATGGATTCATTACAGCAACCCAAAGAGAACGAAATTATGGGGACTGCCCGGTCATGCTTCTACGTCGTCGGTTCGGCCGAATATTCACGCTGCGAAGGTTTTGCTGTGTATTTGGTGGGACCAGGACGGTGTTATTTATTATGAGCTGTTGAAACCGAACGAAACCATCACTGGGGAACGGTATCGAACTCAATTAATGCGATTGAGCCAAGCACTGCGCGAAAAGCGGCCACAATACGAACAGAGGCACGAAAAAGTGATTCGACAACATGACAACGCTCGGCCTCACGTTGCCAAACCCGTTAAAACCTACTTAGAAACGCTCAGATGGGAGGTTCTACCCCACCCGCCATATTCCCCAGATATTGCGCCGTCCAATTATTACTTGTTCCGTTCGATGGCATATGGTCTGGCTAATCAGCAGTTCCGCTCATATGAAGACATCTCAAAATAGCTTGATTCGTGGATAGCCTCAAAAGACGAACATTTCTACTGTGACGGTATTCGAACTCTGCCAGAAAAATGGGAAAAAGTCATTGCTAGCGACGTGCAGTATTTTGAATGATTCATTTGTAAACATTTTTTCACAATAAAGTTGCATTTTCATCAAAAAAAAACAGCGAGAACTTAGTTGCGCACCTAATAACTATAAAGCTCAATCATTATTTGTTGTAGTACAAGAATGAATTAGTAATTAGTGAGCCTGGACAAGAAAACAAAGTTTTTGCTAAAAACTTGTTATATTTTTCAAAGTTCTTCTTGTAAATCATTACAAAATATGCATTAATTTCAGTAATTACACTCACCGGACCCAAATCTCTTGTCATCAAACCAAGACAAATAAACTGTCGAAGAGTTCGAAATATAGTTCTTGAATTTTTGCCATTGAAACAGTCGAAGTGTGAACACTCGTTTCTTCTTTAAATGGGACCTTTTGCCTTGTATTCCATCCTGCAGTTAAACTAATAGGGATGCCTAGTACTCGGCCGCTATTGCTTTGCTTTCAGAACAAAATCAATAGGAAGAATCCCAAGTCCCAAAAAACAGTATCTAACCATAGCCTTTTCGTGCGAGTGTACAGTCTTTACCTTCTTCAGAGCACTTGTGCCAGCCTCAGCCCATTGATTCTATTGTTGCTTCATTTTATATAATAGTGTATCCAAGTATCTTCGACTGTTATTATTAAGCGCAAAAAGTCTTTCCGATCATGTCTTAACTTCACTAAATTGATGGCTGAAATGTGTGCTCGTTGGCGTTTGTAGATCCACAATCAACAAGTGCGGCACCCATCTTGCGTATAATTTTTTCATACTCAATTTATTACGCAATATCTAAACCATTGATACATACGAAATAAGTGATCTAGCACCACATCATGTACTTTTTTAATTATTTCTAGAGGATTTTTGAACATTTATTACGCTGTTCGTCAAATATACTGCCTGGTCATATTTAAACTTAGATATCCATCGTTTTATGATTTCAATGGATGGAGATTAGCCCCGTTAACAAAGCTTTGATTTAATCGTTTGTTTTGTTCTGTGAAATAAGAACTTAATCAGTGATCGGTACTCCACTCTTTCCATGTTTCAAAACAAGCTAAAAATAACAAGCGAATTTTGACAGATATGTTTTGAAGAATTACCAATTTGAAAAACAATTAAAATTTGTATTAGTACTGCCCTCTTTCATCAAGCTCATTAATTACAGATTCACCCTCGTATCTTAATTAAAAATTTCTTTTCGCAGACAACATATTTTCCCCTTTCACGCTAAAAGTGTCATTGAAAAATATTTTTACGCCAACAACAATAAGAGTGACATACTAAAAACAATCAATAATAGAGCACGTGTAATTATCACTGTTACCAAATGGGAGAGAATATAATCTCCATTCATTAGTGTACCGCTAATGTAGGCTTCATTACGCTATATAACTGTTCGTTTGTATTAATTTCAACAACAGATATCATATTACAGACTACACTAAGGACATATTTCCTATTATTTTGTTGTATAACGTATTTTTGTTGAATATGTGAATGTGCACCTTGTATTACAGCTACTCAAAAACAATTATGTTCATAATATTTGGTCGCGATAAAATTAATTTTATTTATAATTAATGAACATGTTTTATTAAAGTAGGCAATTATAATAAAAGCCGTTTAATTATATTATCTCACAAAAATTTCGTAATATTCTCTATTTTCTCATTTTTGGTGGAGGTGCTGGATAGCATGGTCCATAAATTCCAACTCGTAATTAAAAATATTTATCAAACGCATCTTTTCTACAGAAGTAGAGTATAATGATAATAATAAATTAAATGTCAGTTCAGAGCACAAATATAGGGGACCAAATAAGTTAAACGTATAATTAATAAAGAAGTAATAAATGTAACAGCTTTTGCTATAAATTGATTGACTGCCATTTGTCTATTGTACAATGTAGATGAACATTTTAGTTTAGTTACCAACGAAATGACGAACAGTCTTGTTTACTTGTTTACCAGCAAAGCCAACCCATTACTGATTCCGAAACGGTATATTTTGAAGAGAGTGTATACTATATGCACATAAAAAATGCAAATACACCTTTGTTTTTGTATACCAACCTCAGTCCCGGTACGGCGGTAACACTTTGACCATCTTGAACGAGCCAATCTACTTGGGGATTGGGCGAACCATGGGCGGAACAGCTGACCTGCGATCCGGTCGTATTCGAAAATGTGAGATGCGAAGGGGGCTCTTGGAGAAATACCGGTCCGTGACTCTGACTGGCAACCCCTGTAACGTGACCGCAATATACCATAAGTCACCTCCTAGACGTCTGACACGTAACATTCACATGTTTTGGTAGGGTTTGGTAAAAAATATTTTGAAAGAAGATATTAAGAAGCGTACGTGACATGGTTGAAAACATTTTATCGAATAATAGGTAGATACATATGCTTAAACAAATAATCTGTAATCTACATATTCAAATATACTTTAATAATAATTTGTACCGATGCCAGTATTAGTATAATTAGTAATAATAATGCTAATAATAATATCAAAACGAACAATATTTTTTTATATCTATGCTTATGTTTCTCTTAACGAGAACTATACATATTTTATATCGAGAAACATGTGTTTATTTCCCTGTAAAGATATACTTCGAAAAACAAAAACAAAATATGTTATGTTGAACATCTCAAATCTATTTAAAAACCATTAAATAAAATAGAAAATGTATCTAAACACATTGGATAAAAATATATAATATATAATAAAATATATATTGCGATTCATTTATTTATATTGTTTTTTCTTAACAATATTCCGAAATGTATGTTAAGATACGAAATAATTAATGACATTTATTTATCTAAAAAATCAATTACTAATACTCGATTACAATTCCAAACGACTATCGCCATGGTTTTCTCGATTTTGGCTTCTACATCTTCACAGCTAGCATCTAGAAATTTCATGGACTGCATTTTCGATAGCAGATCATAGTAGAATATTGTCGCTTCATTATCGGTAACGATGGTTTGCATAAAGGCAATGGATGGTCGAAAGTAGTTATAATACCAATATGACACTAAAAAGACTGGTTAACTTTTATTTGACGATCAGGCAATACATTTTCATAAATGGCCACATTTTTTTACGGTCAATAAACGCCTTTACAAGACGACTTTGTACCATCGTCAATACAGGTTTGATCGACGCGAAATTTTTTTGCTTGTTCTTTTGCAACAGCAACAGAAGAAGAAAATTCTCCAGTATTTTATTTGAGAAGTCGCGTTGACCTCGTTCCATAAAAACTCAATTATTAGTTATTAATAACTTTATTCCACCAGATCATTCATTATTACCAAGTAACTATTAAAGTTATTACAATACAAATTGCTAAATTATTACATGTTGAAACATATTAGGCCGGGAATTTATCGCATTCTATATTAAAAGTATATATAACGGTAAAAGTAAGTAAGTTATAACGACAAAGATTCGAACGTTTCATACTTTGAAGATAATAAATATAAATTTAAAGCGTTACTACACCAACAATTATATTTCCAGGAAAGATTATATTTCGTGTTTTTATCAAAGTTAATCCTTCCGGAATTAGGAAAACCATATCTTTATTAATTTCCTGGTCTAATTTAATTATTTATTAGTTATAACTGTCGAATTAAACCAGAACACAGTACTTATCGCAGGATTCTTGAAACCGATGCCACTAATCCCCGAGTCGCTTTGCAGAGTTCTTAAGAAGAAACATGAAAATATTTCTCATTTAGAACTCCGACTTTATCTTTCTATATTTCATGATACATATCCATTATCGACATTCAAAATTTTGTAATATTGTGTAATATACAATAAACGCAGGTATTCTCTAAGAAATTCTTTCGAATTCAATTACATTTCTCTAAATGAATATGAAATTCATAAATTTTCTATTTTTTTTAAACAAAAACGAGGACTAAATATTGTCGACGTCTTTTCAGTAATCTTCGTTAAACTTGTTCTTCCATTTAACAAAATATGTGCATATTTTCACTTTTTATTTGTTTAACACATTCTTATACACCCAAAATAGATTATACTAAGTAATGAAAAACTAACTTATTAAATGAAATACTTAACAATTGCGTAAATCAAAAACACAAAACAAACTACTTTGTAAACTTTTAGAATTTACAAACAGGATGGTTTTATCTGGGGCTAGTATTTTGCTTAATTTTCTGTTGCATAAATACGAGAACGCGTAGTAGGTTTGTTTATAGACTGGTCAAAGGCCTTTGAATGTATAATTTAAGACATATTATCACACAAATTAAACTCAATAGATGTCCGAGGCGTTGCCTATCCATACGGTGTTTTTACTTCTTCTATTCAAAGCAAAGGGTACTGTTTTACTAATATAGTACAATATTTACAAATTCACAATGGAATTCTCTAAGGCTCCACCTTTAGTCCCACTTTATTTATGTAAATATTTATTTCCTGAGTGATGAAGTAGCTTTTATGTAATTACATAAATCATCAAAAGAGAGAAAGAATGAAAACAAAGTCTCTGTATATTATCCCAAAATCAGTCGTAGACGACGTTATTTTATTATTATTAAATTTAATTTTAGAATACATATATATATATATATACGAGGGTAGCCGCTTATATTTCGGGAATAGTAGAATAGTAAACAAAAAAAATTTTTATTAACGAAAATAGCTTTATTGCTTTTCAAAATATTCTCGTTGAAAATCAATGCATTTTTGCATTCGTTTAAATCAATCCGAAAAGCATTGCTACCACTGTGAAGGCGGTATCTCCAAAATATGAGTTTCGAATGTCTCAACTGCCTCTTCCGGCGTAGAAAACCGTTGACCACGAAGTTTATTCTTCACGTGTGGGAACAAAAAGAAATCATCAATTCAATGTTTTGCCCGGTCAAATATTCAATTGTTTGAACCGACCCTTCGGAATTGACCGTTCTACTACTCCCTAAAGGCACGGCTGCAACGTAACCGGTTTTTCCAAAAAAACAGGCGACCATTCTTTTTGATGTGCTACGAGCGGGAACACCTTTGTTGGTTTTGGCTCATCTTGGAATACCCACACCGTCGACTGCTTACTATCGGGCCCATACATATAGATACAAGACTCATCACCTGTGACGACTATTATATTTTCTGTGCATTTTTTGGCACCAATCGACGCGAGTCCTTTTTTGAGCGGTTGTCAAATTATGTGGTACCCAATGTGAACATAGCTTCTTAACGGCCAAATGTTCATGCAGAATCTTATGCACGCTGGTGTTACTAATACTTAGAGACGCCGCGATCTCACGACCTTCACAAAATTCATCGTCCAAAGAACGCCGTCCAAGCTTGAATTCAGTATACCAACGATATACTGTAGTTTTCAATAGTGTTTCATCACCATATAAAGAATTCACATTATCGATGCATTCTTGTTAAGATAATCTACACCGAAACTTATGAAAAATAATTGCACGAAAATGTTCACGAGTTAATTCCATTTTTTCGTTGACATAAAATTTTCAAGTTACTGTCAATAATAGAAATAGCGACAGGATAATAAAACTATTGTCAAAAATGACAAACGGCAAAACATTGAATTGATGAGCCATCCGCCGTACAGCCCTGATCTAGCACCCTGTGATTTCTTCTCGTTTTCCCACACGTGAAGAATAAACTTCGTGGTCAACGGTTTTCTACGGCGGAAGAGGCAGTTGAGGCATTCAAAACTCATATTTTGGAGATACAGCCTTCACAGTGGCAGCAATGCTTTTCGGATTGGTTTAAACGAATGCAAAAGTGCATTAATTTTCAAGGAGAGTATTTTGAAAAGCAAAGCTATTTTCAATAATAAATTTTTTTTTTGTTTGCTATTCCCGAAATATAAACGGTTACCCTCGTACTAGATTTCTCTATGGTGAATTTTACCTAGCACCATACTATTTTTTATAAATATTTACACATAAACTACAATCATTACTCTATTTTGTGCGTAAATTTCAGTAAATCATTAAGTCAAACAATTGCAAATAAGGCAGATACAGAGTAGAATAATGCACAATAAACTACCATTTCTTATGAAACAAGCATTTTTAGTAGTTTTTCTTATTTATTTTAGGTCCAATCCGTGCGTTTTCGTATTCAGTCAATAATATATTTTTGGTGGAGGCGCTGGAATAATCGAGTTTTACCGTTGTTCGAATAGGTAAGTGAATAGTTTTGTTTCTCGATAAATATAACAAACATTAGTTTATCATTGTTTGAATAGTATATTTACGAAAATGTAACTAAACTAACATTGAGAAGATTGTATTTCGCTTTTATCCCAACCAAGAGGGTAAAATTAAACTCATGAATATTGCCATGTATCAATGATCTACACTTGCCAAATTGTTTGTTAAACGTTAACTTGCTTAATAACCTCTATAGAGGCTTTCTACGCTAATCACTGGATAATAACATCTATGTTTACACGTTTTCGCTCCAACATTATCGACCTGAGAAACTTAATACATTGTTATACATCAAATGTTATACGGTAATAAAATCGGTTTTATATGTTTATAGAGTGCATATACTTGCACATATATATCTATGTAATATATATGTATATATAAAATATGCGTGTATATATGTGTTATAAACGAGATGGTTATCTAAAATTAATTTATCATTAATATTATGAGACGTCCTTGTTTGTTTAACTAGGGAAACCACGGGATTTGACATGGGTTTTTATTATAAAGTCATTTATTCAATGCTCGGGGCTATTTTCGTAGCATAATATGTCTAAAGCTTGCAAATATTATAACGATTGGGTTGGGTATTTTTTGTTTCATCTGATCACCAGTTTCCTACTAAACACATGTATGTTACTTCAAAATATAAAGTAAGTTATCTTACTTTAATAGCTCCACTCTTTCACTCAAACGTGCGTACATTTTAGCCAATTAAAGTCCTAAAAATATAAAATTTAAAACCTAGCTAACGAGGTCTGTATATAAAAAAGAGAGACACGTTTTCTAAACATGAAAAAGTGGGGCATTCAGCTTATATCCTGCAAAAAAAAATGTTACATCCAAAGAACTCCATATTCATGGGAATTCGTTTTCAAATATTTTATCAAGTAACCTTTTTAAGTGCGTTCGCTTAGTGTATAATCCACTACTGTCTTAAGGAAGTTGAGTTCATCATTGAAGAGATCACGTAGTAAACGAGATAAAACTGTTATTGATTTCCTGTTACTCACAATACATATCAAGAACGTTTGCAAGAATTCCTCGAGGTGATAAAACCTTTCTCTCTGTCTGTCTTGCTTAAATATACAGGCCGGCCCACGCCAAATAGTCACGAAAATCGTGACCGTTCAATTCTGAATCTTTTATTTATAGTATACGTGGTATAAAAAATATGTGAAAGTATGTATTTGTTATCGTTTTAGCTATAATAGTCTCTGTTATTCATTAATTTTCCAATTACGGAAAGTACAAAAATCAAATGCAACAAAATTAATCCTGAATACTATCTCATAAATGCATAAAAAACACCTTTTTTTATAACTTCAAAGAAACATACAATATTTATATTTTTAAACAAAATTTGAAAACATTTTATTACATTCACATTTTTTAAATAGCATTCGATTAAATACATTTTATTGTTCTTTGTTACTCTTAACGCCCTCTCGTATCTATCAGCCAAAGTTGACAATCTTCACGGTCGATTATAGATCTCACCAATATCTTAATTCCTGTTCTTAATTATTAGAATGTCATAATATTTATTGGAAATTATTGCCGGTTGTCTTGCAATTAATGGTCATAATAATGAGTCGGTATTTTGCTATTTCTCACGTTCACGTTTTTTTCTGAATACGTCACTCCCTAGGTTATTTAAAAAGCAAATGGTGACTGTTACCGCACTCTTTTATCGAGTACCTTGTTAAGGCTATACTCGTTTACACCATTTAGAAGTTCAATTGGATAGTTTTATATATTGGAATAGTTGATTACAATTCTTGCAATGTTGGAAAATTGTAGGCCAATTGGTTGAAAAACTCAGGTTGGATTAATATTGGCATCTTACTGAAGGGCGATCTTAATTCTGTTCATTAACCCTCAAAATCAACTGGAGGGTTTTTTCCTACCTATCTTTGGCAATGTATTAATTGCCGAACGGACGGAGTTGTTGTGTATGTGAAGATCCCATGGTCTGATTAAGAAGACAGAGCTTAATCTGCAATCATAAGATTTAATGAAGCCATTTGGTATATCGCTGTGATCTAACTCCTTGAGAAATTGGAGTAGTAATACCTGGGATCAAAGACGTTCACACGTGTTATTATTTTATATTACGTTTCTGTTAATATTACTTGGTTCATAAGACTGTGGTATCAACTGTTGAGTTTATATGCTACCTTTCAGTTTCGTTACGAAATCATTTATGATTGTTTAGGGTAGTGCCCAATAAGTGGCACGTATATTACTGAATATTTTTTTGTACCACTAGTGTGAACCAATTATACGTATAGGTGGAAATTATAAAGTTCTGAACTATAGCATAAGCGTTTCTCCATTTTAAATACTTATTTAATATAAATATCTTTTTATACCGTGTATTACAAAAGTAATTGAGTATGTAAAATAAACTTGTGTAGAGCTTAACTCTTTTTCTGCAAAAGGGTCTTAGTTAACTAAATATCAAACGTATTTTCTTTTCCGATTCACCTTTTGCTTCAATATTGCATAAGAGCGTTCAAGGCAACAATTTTATTGGGTCCTGTTAGAACTTATTAACAAGGAACTCCCCCACTCTCCGAATTTATTTCTTCAGCTAGTTTAGCACTCTGGAGATCAAGCGAAAGGATCATTTGTTAGGTTAGAATACGAGCGCTTTTTTATTGTCCTATTAACCGCAGGACGGAGCGTTACAATTCATATTTATATTTATCAAGAAACATTTTTCACAAGATTTCATTGTTATATAATCAATAATCGCTTTCTGAAAATTTCGGAACCGATGACTTTACGAGCATAAAAGTAGTATTCCGTATAACACCTCTTCCAATTACTATAAACATTTCAGAATAATGACCAAATATATCACTTAATTCTATCTGTTTGAAGTTTACACTTCAGAATACGTGCTACAAAAACAATGTGAATAATGAAAATTCCAGACAGATGATTAGTATTCTCCTATAGAAACCGTTATAACTCACTGGGGAATGGCCTTAGAAAACAATTACCCTTTACTTTCAACACTATAGAACGTGTGCGGAATGCTTTGTCTGTTAACTAATGAACTTTGTTGGAGAAACCCAATACGTACACAACATTTTACATGACCTTCTGGATAATAAAAAAATTCACGTCAAGTTACTTCCACGATTAACGAAAGAGACATGACAGAACTGGACATAATTTCATTGAAGTGGCAAACAGTAATGAAATTTCGTTAAGAAAAATAAAGACTGCTCGAAAACGTTCGTCAAAAACCAAAACGATCCCTTCAAGTCAGAGAAGAACTTTCTTTGTAAAAAGGTTCTACTTCACCTTTTGAAACGAAATCAAGGAGTGCATCTATAACATCACCATCCTGATTGATAATTCCTTCCTCACCACAATAGCGATACATACATACGTTTTATTATTCATTTCTAACCAAAAAAATTTCCAGCGTTTTCGTTGCAAAAATTGAAAATTGCAGTAATCCATGCAAATAGATATCACGAACATTTTGGAAAACCTTAAAGAATAATATGTCGACATAGCACTTCCACAAAAACCTGTATAATTAAGAGGAAGGACTCTATGGAAAATCAAATAAAAATATTTAATTTCTTTTGTTTTTCACTCCATTAAAAACTTGTCTGAAATGATGAATAATATTGTAAAAATATGTAAACAAAGAGTGTATTGACTTAATAACTCATCTTTCCCTATAATTCTATAATTCATTTGAACACGATAAAGTTCCCGCAGTGCTAGGTCATTTATACCAAAATGTTTTTCATTAATTTTCGACCTTTCGTTAATGAATTATTGAATGAATTCGCGGCATAGCTGTGAATAACCGTTATTTATGCTACTAAATATGTGTTTGTATACATATATGGACAGTCCCAAGAGAACGTAAACTCGCAGTTGCGTATGAATACGTAATTTTTTGGACACGTAAAATGATTCCTCCCTTTACAGCAGTATCATCGTTGTATGTATATGTAATATATATTCACGGTTTTTATATACGCGAACAGCTTTAGAAATTAGTTTAAATGCTTGTATAGATTACAACTGTTATTGTGTTTTTATTCTATATATTTTGTTCTATAAAATATGTAGCTTCGTATTAATCGTATAGTCCAAGTATAAACACAACACTACTCTTTCTGGCGCAAATACGAAACTAATATCTAGCTTGTAGACTTCCGCGGTCGTTGTCCATACTTTCTTCTGCTGAAACCACGATATCGATGCTTGTTCTGCTGCCGACGCTTCTTCTCCACTTGTATGGGACATCTTAAGGGCTTAACTGCTACTACTGCTTTTGTTGTTGCACTGAAACTGAAATATCAGTTTCCCACACGGAGGACGCAGTTCCAGCCCGGAAGTAAAGATGAAGAAAGAACGAAACTAATATATTTGCAGGAGACTTATTCTTTTTAATCAAATGAATTCCGCAATCTATTTTTCAGTATATTTTCGCCGAGTCTATACATTTGCGAGGTAGCATTTTCGAGTACAGAAGATATATAGCATAACATTGGGCATCATTTTCAATTGATTTGGTACTTTACTGTGTGTTGTACGTATTTTTTATTTAGTACAGTAAATACATTACACATACTCATAGATTCAAATTGAACAGGAAACAAAAAAAATACGTCGATAACAATATTTAATTCAAAAAACGCATTCAACAATTTTCACTTCGTTTAATTAATCGAAAAGTTCTTATTGCATAATAATAAAGAATTTACACGCGTTAATTATCACGTGTAATGTTATTAAAAGCCGTTTGTTTAACTGTTTTGTGTTTGTTTTGGCCGAAACTGAAATCCTAGACACCAACGCCCCACGCTCCGGTACTATCATAATTGCTGGAGCGAACTAGACAATACATGTTCTCCTGTTATCGTCATTTTGATAACGTATATACATTACTGATAATGCACTGTGATACACATACACGCGGTTGTGCTATTCATCTTGCTATATCGTACTTCTATCCATGAATCATAGCTCACTGAATTTCCACAACAATCTGTGATCGTTGTTGTTGTTAATATTAAAAAATAGAGCATCACGTCAACCGTATCGAATAATAATAACAAACCATAAACTGAAAGATTTATACACAATAGTTAATGGTCGTATTTTAAACGATGACATTCTAGAGGACATGTTATTTATATTTATGTTGCGAATTCTGCTATTTGGTTACATAATTACGTAGAAAATAGAGAATGCTTCAAAATAAAAAAATCTTTTTATTATTACTAAATTCAAAATTTATTTTAAGAAAATATTATATAAACTAATCAACTAACGTTTTTCTCCATTGATCACAATTGCGTCCAATTGTTTTAGGGGATTTTTCAGTTTCCGGTCTAAAAAAGCTTATATTATTATTGAAAAATCCGAAGAGCCACTTTTGTAATATTAATACCATAGAAAGAGCATTATCATCTTGGAAAAATTTCTCTTTTCTGTCATTTGTCTTAAAATAAAAAACGCAATATGCAAATGAAACTTGGTACAGGAACTAACATTTTATATCGACAGCTAGCAATAATATATGAAGTAATAGAACAATCTGTTTAGGATTATAAAGGGTGTTTCAAATTGCGCGGCTTTTTTAAGAATAAATAAAATATAGATGGCGCACTGAATTTGTCTGGGTATGTGGGCATTAAAAAAGTGTGATGTATGACATTTATAAAAATGGCTTCGTACACGGTACAACAACGCGATCAAATTGTTCAATTATTTTATGAAAATCGTTCATTTGTCAATTTCATTAACGAACAACCAGCTGATTTTTCACAAAAAATAATGTTTTCTGATGAGGCACATTTTGAACTTGGTGGCTATGTTAATAAACAAAATTGCCGTATCTGGGGTGAGGAAAATCCACAAATTATTCATGAGAAACCTATGCATCCTAAACGAGTTACTCTTTGGTGTGCATCATACTCAGGTGGTGTAATTGGACCTTACTTCTTTGAAAATGCTGCTGGTGAAGCTGTAACTGTCAATGGTAATCGATATTGTCGGATGATAAACGAATTTTTGTGGCCTGAATAAATAAATATTGTTCTAGAAGATATGTAGTTTCAACAGGATGGCGCTATACCTCACTTTGCACACGAATCGATTGATTTATTGAAAGAAAAATTACCTGGACGTGTAATCTCAAGAAACGGTGATGTTAATTGGCCACCAAGATCATGTAATTTGACACCGTTAGACTATTTTCTTTGGGGTTATGTGAAAAGTCAGGTTTATGAAAACAATCCTCAATCAATTCCTGCTTTGAAAGATGAAATTATTCGTGTCATTGGTGAGATAGACCCACAATTGTGTCAAAATGTCATTAAAAATTTTAACAAAAGAGTGGACGTCTATGGAGCTGCAAGAGGAGGCCATTTGGCAGATACTATTTTTCGCATATAAATGTCATAACTGATACTTCAATTACCAATAAAAAGTTTTTGAAAGCGAATGCAAATTAAGTGTTTTATTTATTCATTAAAAGAACCGTTCTTTCTCTTCAACACACATTTCAATTTCTTCCGTTTCCTATACAATGCACATATTTATATTTATGTTTATACATAATAGAAACTCTCAAAATGATGCCACTACATACGACTTTCGAATACTATGGAATACATTTTCAAAGTTTATTGCTCGTATATCATTTTTTTTATTTTTTCGTTCGAAAGATCTATTGGAAAAATCTGAAAATCATGTTGTAAGACATTATCTTCTGTACGCTAAAAATTTTATATATTTTCACTTGTTTCAATTTCTCTTATTGTCAACGAAACCATCGTCCAAATAACATTTTAATTTTATTTAAATGTTATTCCGTTCGTAATTTATTTTTCTTATTTACATCTGGATTGACGTTACACAATGCCGGAACATTTTTAAGATATCTCCATAATCCGACATCATCATATATTTGTGTGAAGGGAAAATATTTAGAATGAGCTTAAATCAATTTAATTCAGTTCTTTCCGAACACGAATTAAATACAAATACTATTAAAAAATAAAAGCAGAAAAATTCACCCTCAGAGTACAAATTTAATTTCTCCAAATAAACACTTCCCAAAATTTATAGGGAATATACCTTCGGAAGTAAATAAACATTTATTTCGATGAGTTTTAAACGCGGCGCAGCCTGGGCGTGATTGTAGCAGCGTAGCAGAGGCACCAACGGCACCCAACATCATCCAGCCAAATGTTTGTTTCTAAACTCCCCCAGTTCCGTTAATGACGTTAGAATCAGTCTAATGGGGTTAGAAAGAAATGATTTCTGGAAGTTCGAAGTGAGTATCTGTCTATCATATTATATGGACTGTTTAATTTCACTTCGTACTTTGCGAGTGAGTGTAATCTCGTTTAAAACTTTTCTCAAAATTTGAAGTCTAATTATATTGGGAGACAACTTATAAATTACCTATAAAAAAAGTTAAAAAATTTCAAAACAATATCTACTTCATTGTGCAAGCGGGCAAATTATGTACTAATTAAATTTAAAGTGTTTTCCTACTTCCGTCACTGCCAATTTAATTAGTTTTAGTATAGAAATTCATCGAACGAGATTCGAACCCAAAGTCTCTGTCTTTGAATCATTGCCTGCATGTTTATATTTTAATTAAATTTAATACACGTTCAAAATTTTACTGACCGACATTCACTTACTAAGCGAATTTCACTCGAGTAATTACTCAGTTTGTTAGACTACTGAAACTCTACACACATACGTTGTATAATTAAAGTCTCCCACAACTTTGTTACTTACAAACTCTCGTGCAGAAGACAAATATATTGATTACTTCTTCTCCTCAGCAATTTTAGTGATGGAAGTAAACTAAATTACATTTGAACACATTATACCAATTGAAAACGAGCTTTGTTATTAAAAGTTTATTAGTCTGGGTAGATTCTAAAGCTTCCACTCCAATCATCCTAAAAATCATAAGCCCAAAGCTGTATGATTTCGTACCCAGAAAATAGATACTTCTAATACATGCAGTAATACCTACAATTTATTGCGAAACTAAGTCAGAACTTTTCAATTTAATTTCAGAGTAAATGATTCCCTTCATTGGTAAGTTCATTTATGTAATAATGGCGTCTAGCTCTCCACTATTTGTTCACTTGAAAAGGCTTAAATACATTCAAAAAACGATCAACGAATGCAGTTGCTTTTTTCCTATCATTTTGTATACAACTACCCTATGTTTTTAATAACTAAATCTCAGCAACCCACTTCATCTCAAGTCGAATCGCTTGACCGCCGCTATGTGTGGAACTTCCACAAAAATACGATTTCTTTCCACGATGTTCTAGTTTTTCGGTCATATTTGGAAGACCCATCATCGCAGCGGATTCCAATTTTAACAAATCGACTAGGGCATTAACTGCATCTAGAGATATCCGAACGGTCGCAGAGGGGCTTTCAATTCTCGAGATATGACCCTGGCAAAAGTTGAGTGTTAGCGATTTCTCTGAAATCT